>BMAU01021426.1:0-600000 GCA_019973935.1 Trichonephila clavipes
TTTTTTTCTTTCTTGCCGGTTGTACTTTGTTTTTGTGCTGTGTATTTGAGAGAGGGGAGGAGTGATGGGAGGCCAGAACTTCCTAATTTAGAATTAGCCCCTGAGATGGCTTAGAATTTGTTTACGAGTCCCCGGACCGGATGTGGTTAAATTCCTTGGGTGGGGTGCGTCAAGAAGGTTCCCGCGTTGAGAGAGTTCACTAAACCCATAAATTGTGAGGTAGTGTAACACTGCGCTGGCCTCTGAATCAATCAGAGCCAATTAAAGTGGACAAGACAAAGAGTCCGCTCTAGGATTTTTGTGTGAAAAGTCGTAAAATAAAACGAGACGCACCCCGATTTTACGCACAGAGAGAGAGAGAGCCGATTCCAGAGCTGCAGACAATCACGAAATACTCCGGAGACTCCGGGCATCAACCACGTCCATCCCTTGCACTTTCCCTCTCCCAAGCTAAGTTAAATTTTGATCTTCTTGTAGTGAAGTAAATTTCCATATACTTGTGCTTAAAATAAATTTAATAATGTTTAAAAACTATACGATCAGTGTATGATTTAGTGTGAGATGAGTGTTTTAATTTTAGAATTAGTTAACTTAATTAATTGTCATGATGCGATGTGAAATTAGGAATCTGGGTTCAAAGTTTTAGAAATTAAATAAGTTTAAAATAGCGTCGCATCAGTATATAAGGAATGGTGGCAAAGAAATAAAATTGTTCACAAGCGCTTTAAAAGCATTTCCGTGCAATAACCGCATAGTTATGGCACAAAGGAAGCATTTGGATGATTTTTTACGTGGTAGAATTATTGGACGACTGGAATGTGGACGTACCCAGCTGGAAGTATCCGAGGAACTTGGAAACGCCTAGAGTGTCATCTCCAGGCTTTGGCAACGATTTCAAGATGATGGTAATGTGAGTAGACGTTAAAGCACAGGTCGCCCCCGAGTTACAACGCCGAACGAGGACCGGTATATATATTTGGCAGTTACTGCCAAAAGAAACAGACGGAGCACAGCATATAACCTGTGTCGTCAACTCTCTTCAGCTACCGGTACGACAGTTTCAAGGCAGACCATGTACAGACGCTTAGGGCACATTGGTCTATATGCTCGAAGGCCTGTCAGATGTGTTTCACTTACCACAACTCACTGTCGCCAGCGATTAACTTGGAGTAGAGAGCTTGCATTGTGGACACCACAACAGTGGTCTTGTGTGATGTTTTCCGACGTGTCCAGGTTTAGTTTGCAGTCTGATTCTCGCCGGACTTTAATACGGAGAGTGCCAGGTACCCGTTACCACCAAGAGAACACCATTGAACGACACCGTTTCGGTGGTGCAGGATGGCTCGTTTGGGGAGGAATTATTCATGGTTCCAGAACTGACCTGCATGTTCAGAGTGTAACGATAACAGGCCACATCTTTCGGGATGTCATTCTGGAACAACATGTACGTTTGTATTGGGGCGCCATGGGTGCTGAATTTCTGTTTATGGATGACAACGCCCGTCCTCACCCTGCAAACATTGTAGACGAATGCCTTCAATCGGAGGATATCACCCGCATGGATTGGCCAGCATACTCATCGGACTTGAATCCAATAGAGCACGTGCGGGATATGCTTGGCTGACGAATTGCAGCCCGTCAACCCCCTCCCACCTGTCTACCGGAACTTCGGAGGGCATTGCTTGATGAGTGGTGTAATATTCACCAAGATCAGATTGATAATTTGATACTCAACATGCCTAGGCGTTGCAAGGCCTGTATTGCATCGTCCGGGAGACATACTCCGTATTAACCATCATACTAACCATGTTATACTGTTTTTTGTAAATAGGTTCTTTTTTGAAATTTCCTCCAGGGAGTAAAAATCGCAATTTTTATTAATTATTGCAAACATATAGCATCTTTTTTGCTCTATACCTTTTGTTTAATAAATAGACTTTACAAATAAGTCAAATTTTTCTTTCTGTCTCTTTCTTTGCCTGAACTTCATTATCCTTAATTTATGGACATGAGTGTATTTCTAGATGGAGTTTTTAGGTAGCATTTGAAAACTTTCTTTTCAACTTAAGCGTTTCATCTTCATCACTTTTTCCAATATACACTGCTGGCCACCGTAGATGCAACATCCTGAAGGAAGCATGCAAATAACATGAAATTTACAACATTCATTAGTGGAGGTGAGATATGCAAAGGATTAGAATTTAAACGCAGACACACATCACGCACGCCTGTGACGCCACCTCAAAGTGCTATTTAAGGCTTGAGGATTTCGACGATTTCAAGTGTTCGGCAATTGTGTTTTTCTCGTGGATTTTTTTTTAAAAAGATCAGTTATGTCTCGTAGAAAAAAGTTATCAGCTTTTGATCAAGTATCCGAGTTCGAAAGAGGAAGGATAGTGGCCTACCGAGAGATTGTGGATTTTCTTTCAGATAAATCGGTAGTTATGTTGGACGAACCAAGCAAACGTAATGCGGATATGTGACCTTTGGATGCAGGAGGGTACGACGAACCGACTTGGTCGATCGCATGCAACCTCAGTGCACCACTTCACGTGAGGACAGAAAAATTGTGCGCATAGCAGTGACGGATCACTCAGTCACATCACGAACCGTAGCACAGCACATTGAGTCTGTAACGCATCATTCAGTGTCTGCGCGTACCATTCGACACCGTTTACAGCAGAGTGGTCTGTCCGCAAGACGTCCATTGCTTGGTCTACCCTTGCGGCAGAACCATAGACGTCTCCGCTCCCAATGGTGCGATGAAAGAAAGATGTGGGCGGCAGAATGGAATCAAGTTGTCTTTACTGACGATTCACGCATCTGTCCACAACACCACGATGGTTGGATTCGAGTCTGGAGACACCGTGGAGAGAGGATACTGAACAGCTGCAAGGGTAGACCATGCACCGCCACATTGGTCCTGCACCGGGTATTATGGTATGGGGAGGTACTGTATATCACTCTCGCACTCCTCTAGTACGCATTGCTGGTACTTTAAACAGCCAGTGCTACATCTCCGAGGTGTTGGAGCCAGTTGTCCTTCCTTGTCTTCAGGGCTTGGCCACAGCCATATTTCAACAGGATAATGCGCAACCACACTTGGCACGCATTGTCCAAAGGTTCTTCGTCAATCACCAGATTGAATTGCTTCCCTGGCCGGCTCGCTCTCCGGATCTTTCGCCGATAGAAAACATGTGGTCTATGGTTGCTCAACGATTGACCCAGATTACACCCCCAGCTGCCATACCAGATCAACTTTGGCAACATGTGGAAGCTGCTTGGTCTGCTGTACCCCAATAACACTTCCAAAGTCTCTTTGAATCAATGCTGAGGCGTGGGGCAGCGGTGACCTCCAACAATGACGGCTACTCTGGCTAATGATTCTGGCAGGAACCACACTTCACAGAAATCTATAAATTTAATCATTTGATACTTGGTCAACATGTTATCTACGAAATAAATTTTGTTGTGCTATCTCTTGCCTTTCTTGATGTTTCATTTACGGTGGCCAGCAGTGTACCATCGCTGTCATGATTAATATCCATTATTTCATCAGGTTCTTCCCTTTTTAGATCAGTTTCAACTTCATCCATTGGAGATCGCACATATGCCCATTTCTTGCTTTATATTCTGCTCATTTACACAGCAATCAAAAACCACTAAATCATTCAAAGGGGTGGGGGAATATAGCATGTTATGTTGTTGTTACTAATGCCACCTAATCGGCAAAGGCCAGATCAAGGCCCACGAAATTCATCATGGTAAAGGGCTAAGTGACGCCTTTCGTTAGCCGTAGCTTTGAGCACCATACATGTGGCAGAACGATTTAGCTCGGTTTCACCCAAATTTAGAAGGAGAACACCCTGGGGGTGGTCAGAGGCCTCCCACCTTTCTTCCCCTTCCACCAACCTCACGAGAGGACTTGCGGCTCGACGGCTATTTAAAGTACCCCCCATGCCGCGAAGGCACTATACATTTATAAACATCTATGTTGTCTTCTCCGGGATTCGAACCCAGTCCCAACAGCAAAACAGTCAGCGTCGCTGACCATTATACCGAATGGGCGACTAGCCTATTCATAGAAAATATTTTGAAACAAAAGTTGTAGCGCGTGGAACTCAGTCACGCTAAATATTTTAAGATTATAAAACAACCGCGTGTTACGCCCAAAAAAGAGGGAAATATGTGACAAATATATTTGAGTTTTCATGAAGACTTTCATATAGGAGGATATTGACAAGGACATTGGTAACAAGTAAACAGTTTTTTCCAGAATCAAATATTTCGGGAGCCTGGGGTAAGTCTGTACCCCGCGCGACTGATCCCGGGTTTACTGGGTAGCCTGGTGGTTAGAGTCTCGGACTCCAGATCAGAAGACCTGGTTTCGATGCCCGATGCTACCAAATATCCTCCGAGTACACACGGAGTACGTGTTCGTTAAATCAGTGGGTCCAAAAGTCTTTTGGGCTGAATCACGAGTGCAGGGGACTGGAGAATATATTTCCCTCCCCTCCAGTTCCATGGCAAAATTGGGGAGGTGCAGATAGGTGGTGTCGCCATCTATCGTTCCGCCAGGGAATTTGGCCGAGCTAACTCGTACTGTCACCTGTATGGTGCTCAAGGCCTAGGCCAACGACAAGCGTGCTTCTATCCCCTTGCTACGATGAATTCCGTGGGCCTCATTCTGACTACGTCAGACAGGTGGCATTAGCCACAACAACAACGTATAGACGAACCTCGTGATTTTTCATAGAGTTCAGATGATTTTGATCTTGTATCTTATTCGATGAGAAAAAGTGGTTGTGTGTAATTCTCTTATCGTAAATATCTTTTTTTTATCACAGATTTATTTGATAATACAAATTCTTTCTTACATTTCCTAAAAGACACACAGATAAGATTAATGAATGAGAGAGACATTATGCACATTGAAACAGCTGAAACAAAATCAAAAGTTTCATTTATAACTTATGAAAATGAAAAACAGTCAGAGACAAGGGATTACAAAAAAGCAAAATTTACAAATAAGATTTTTTTATTGAAAAAAATATTTTAAGCAGTGATTTGTTCTTAAAAAAAAACGGATTATATTTCATTCATTACTATTTTTTTAATCTATTTTCAGTGTGTATATATTTTATATTAATTTTTTTTTTAAATTTAACTTTTTTGATACTTTAAAAAGATTGACGAGTTAAAAGAAAGATATTATGGTATTGAAAGGCAGTGCTTCTCAAATTTTCAATATTGGCGACCCAATTTCAATCACAGAGTTTCCATCACCCCCCCTCCATAAAATAACAGTGTGTTGTTTGTAATATTAACGTTCTTTCATTTTTTAAAATCCAATACGACCTTAATTATAAACCGTACAAATGATCAGTATTGTTTCATTTTGTGTATGTTACTTTTAAGTAATAAATACACTGGTGTGCAAAACTTAAGCAACAATGTAAAAATTTAGCAGATAGCCATGAAATTGCAGAAAAGGAGGTCTGGAGATCAGTAAAGTGAACAAGTAAGTCAGTAGAAACGTCATGCGTTTGCAAATATCAGGAACCAAACGTCAGAAGTGACGTGAGCGTAGGCAAAACGCGCGATGTCGACACGCACTGCTCAACAGTAGAATAAAATGAAGGACGGAGACGCAATTCAACATATTCGTTGCAAGTGCCAGTGAGTCAGTTCGTGAAATATGGCTAGAAGAAATCCCCTGGACGACTTCACACGTGGAAGAATAATCGGAAAGCTGGAGGAGGGGCGTACCGTCACCAGTGTAGCTGCGGAGTTCGGAATCAACAAAAGTGTCGCTTCGTGCGCTTGGAAAGCGTTCCAAACCACAGGTACAGCTGTTAGAAAGGTTGGTGGTGGCCGTCCGAGGTCAACAACTGCAGGGGATGACCGATATATCATCCTGCAGGCGAAAAGAGGCCGACGGCAGTCAGCAAGCGTCATTGCTCAGCAACTCTCTACAGCAACAGGGCGACAAATGTCACGGTTTGCTGTGTTCAGACGCCTTCACAAAGGGGGCCTATTCGCCCGCCGTCCTGAACGCTGCCTCCCGTTGAAAGTTGACCACCGACGCCACCGTTTACAGTGGTGCAGAGAGCAGAAAAACTGGACAACTGATCAATGGAGTCGTGTCCTCTTTACGGATGAGAGTCGGTTCAGTACCAGAAGCGATTCTCAACGCGTTTTGATTTGGAGAGAGATCGGGACACGGTTTTATACCAGTAACATCAAGGAAAGACACCATTACGGTGGTCCTGGAGTTCTTGTCTGGAGAGGCATTATGCTGAACGGGTGAACTGAGCTCCACATTTTCGATAGAGGGTCTGTAATCGGGGATTGCTATTGTGAGGTGGTACTTCTCCTCATGTGCGTCTGTTCCGAGGTGTCATTGGCCCAGACTTCATTTTTATGGATGACAATGCACGGCCACATCGGACTCTTGCTGTTGAGGAGCTGCTGGAAAGTGAAGATATCACTCGAATGGATTGGCCAGCGTACTCCCCAGACTTAAATCCCATCGAACATGTGTGGGTTGCTTTGGGGAGACGTATTGTAGCATTCTTACATCATCCGGAGAACACCCAACAACTCAAACAGATGCTGATTGAAGAATGGGTACTCCTACCGCAAGAAATGTTGCACCAGCTGGTTCTGAGTATGCGGTGACGGTGGGAAACAACAATTGCAGTGAGGGGAGGGCATAAACCATATTAAGGAACATCTGCTTGTTGTTCTTCCTGTTGGATAGACCATCATGAGTCACGATACTATGCGTTCAATAAAGCTTGTTTTTGTTTGATTCCATACCGGATGCATTGTATTCCTTTTACAGCGCCGATGCTTTCGTCATCCTTTACGTACATAATACTCTCCCTCATTTCTGAATTTCATGTCTCTCAGATGATTTTTCGTGAAGTTATGGCAATAAACCCACCTGTTGCTTAAGTTTTGCACACCAGTGTATTTTAAGTTACTTTTAAGTAATAGGAGTAGTATTATGTGTGTGTTAAGTTTCATAGTCTAGAATGTATTTTGTTTTTTTCCCCTTTCAGTAAATCAATAATATTTTTAAATAATCTTCGATTTTCAACTTTTGGGTATACTCACGCCCCCCAAGTAGGGATATCATTTCCTGGGGTGGTGGTGGTGGGTGCACGTCCCACAGTTTGAGAAACGTTGTATTAAGGTCATTAGTGATTCGGAACTAACAGAAATGGAAGATGACTTTCAAGGAAGGGAGGATAGACTAGAAGAGCTTTAGAGGTAAAAATTGAGAAAGATTCTTAGATTCGATTTTTTGTTAGTGCTGTTAATAATTTTGTAACTGAAATACATCAACCTAATTTTGAACTTAAAATAGAAATAAAACTTCTGGAAACTCCACTATCAATGTTTAGAGGTAGATACGACAAGTGCTTTGATTTTGAATTAAAATTTACTAACATTATATATATTATTGTGTGAAACTGAATTACTTGAAAGCGTCATTACGAAGCGATGCTAAACTACTTGGAACTCTGTTGATGGTTCTTTCGGACTACTCTTCATAGTTTTTTAGATACTAGATTCGAAAATAAACCGTCTCTCCCCCTCCCCTAACTGAGACTCATTAATGCAATTTTAGAAAACTAACAAGCGAATCAGCTCGAGATATTAGAACCATGACAAGTATTGTAAATAAGAATATCAGAGCTTTAAAACTCAGGATTTGACTGCAATAGTTTATTTGATCTTTAATTGCTTGACATAATTTTGAAAAAGAAAATAGATTGTAAAACCCATAAGCCATTTGAATGAACAATTGATTATAATCACTAAATTAGATGCATTTCTAACATTTTTTTTTTAAAAAAAGTCTAGCCACATTGATAGTATAGAGTGTTTTTTTTCCAGGTATAGAAGTTTAAGTTGGCATTACTTTCCAAGATGGCGACCGATTTAACAGCTGTCAAGTGATTTATTCTCAGTTTGGTTTAGCAATTCATCAAAACGATCATCAAGCAAGGCGTAGATTCGTCAAATGGGCCCAAAACGAGATTGCCGTTGTTCCCGATTTTCATAAGCGAATTTTGTTTAGCGATGAAGCGCATTTCTGGTTGAATGGCTACGTCAACAAACAAAACTGCCGCATTTGGAGTGAAGCTAATCCACAAGTGTATGTCGAAACACCGTTACATCCAGAAAAACTGATTGTTTGGTGCGCTTTATGGGCTGGTGGAATCATTGGTCCGTACTTCTTCAAAAACGATGAAGGCCACAACTTTACAGTCAATGGTGATCGACATAGAGCCATGATTACTAACTCTTTCATTCCTGAATTGAACAATCATGATGTCCAGGAGCTGTGGTTCGAACAATGTCACACAGCTCGTGCCACAATCGATTTATTGAAAGACACGTTTGGTGACAACAGTGGATTATCGACAATATTATGCCGTGTGGGGCAGCGATGCACGTTAAAATTGTCGAGAGCTGAACCGTCCACCCGCTGGTGTGGTGTGGTAGTTAGGAGAGGGAGGTGCCAGCTCAGGTGTCGTCCACGTCATTTGACCATGGTTCAAAATTACGTGGTCCGACGTGAAAAGCCCTCGTGTAGCTGAACAGTGCGACGTTAATATTCACTCACACTCACTCGACAATTTTATGGGTGGAACTAATTTGGTGTGAGAACAATCTTTCATACCTTGCAAGCGAAAAATATTCGAATGATTTTGAGGCTGACTGTTTGTGACGAATCTATACCGGCACCTTATCACTAATAGTCTTAGGCGCCTTTGGGGATTGTAAATTCGTGTATATTTCCAACCAGCTCTGAAAGGAAAAAACGGGATATGCAAATGAATTAAGGTATTTAAGGAGAGCATTGTAAGTTAGCAGATAGAAGGCGATTGAGCCAAGAGAAGTAGCGACGAAGTTAGGAAGATTCAAGTGGATTGCGTGATTAGAGTCTTACTGTTATTAGTCAGCGAAATACCATTGGAGGGATTGATCTACCTGAAGAGAACGACATTATAGCCAGGTGATATTTAAAACAGTTTATCTCACCACAAGAGTTAATATATAATTAAGTTAGTTTTAAGTTAATGAATGTTAGTAATTCACACACACACACACAAGTTGTGCGTATATTTCTCGGTCGTCTTATTCCGGTAAACCCGTTCGATATTGAGCTTAGTAGTTGATTAATATCATATTTTGTGATTTAAATTAATATTAAAGGTAAATCCCTTTGACATAGACATATTGTTTAATATTTGTATTTAGAAGGTTGGTAATTGAATCAATTGAATAAGTATAATTTGTTATTCTAAATATGGCGTCTGGTAATTCTTTGCTCAATTCAATATGTGTCCAGAGTGGAACCCAGGGGGGTTCTCAGATGTTTTGTAGTGAAGAACAAACATGGATCAGTACTAGTTTGATTTGTTAGGGAAAGTGCTGTATTTAAAAAATACCAATAAACAGGAATTATTTAATGAAGTTCTTCCTCTTTCAAGAGATGATAAATAGGCGTTATTGAACATTCTTTGTTACAGCAACAAAGTGTTTCGTCGGTGGTAATGTCACAGTAGTAACAAAGACATTTTAAGAAGTTTGTTACATTATTTGTAATCATTTTAAACCATTTACTGATGCAAAAATTGTGAGGGAATGTTTCTTAAATTCTTTTAATTTAGTGTTAGTGACAAAAATAAAAAAATATAAAACAAAAATAAGTAAAAAAAGCAAAACAGGAATTATAATATTTCGATCAATATTTTCCATATTTTAAATTTCTAATGTTATCTTGGTTTTAAGTATTTCTATCCTCCCCCGTTAAATCTCATGCTACGGCCAGCGTGAAATGGCTAACATATGTATGCGGCCCGCGGGAAATGGCTGACATATGTATGCGGCCCAGCAGAGAAAAAAGTTTGAGTACCCCTGGTATAAATCGTTCTGTTCGTTTGACTAATAAATAAAAGCAAGCTCATGTGTCGTCCTCGTCACCTGACCATTTTTCTAAATTACAAGGTTCATCGCCAAAAGCCCTCGTGTAGCTGAAAAGTGCGACGTTAATATTCACTCACTCACCCGAGCTTACTGGATATATCCAGTAATCCTCCTCTTTAGAACTCCAGTATACTGGAGTTCCAAAGAGCTTGGAGCGATCACTTCAGTGATGTTTACGGTTTTTTTCCTCTAGTATTTGTTTTAGTCAGTTTATTCCTTCTTTTTTTGTAAATTTCCTACCATTAGAAATAAAAAAAATTTAAAAATACACCCAAATCTTTTTTACACGGTAGATACGTTTTTTAGAAAACCGTGTAAACAAAAACACATGCGACATAAGGTAAATTTAAGGATGCGTTCCACATTTCTAAAAAAATTGTGTAAGATGAGAAATCTCTAAATATTTTCCCAAGAAAACGAGCAAAAAAAAGTAATAAAATCCATCTTTCATATTTTTATAAAACAAAATCAATTCATTTTCGTTACAAAACAATAAAGTTAGTGTACAGTTAAAATTCAGTCTGTAGGTTCATAAAACGTATAGAAATTTAAATTTATAAATTAGAAATAAAACTACTAACTTACAACAATTCATCGCTACTAGACAACAAGCGTGCACGTTTATTATGAACTGTATCAAAAATGCTATCGGCAGTAGATGTGTTACATAGATCTAGCCCAGCGATATTCAACCTCCGGCCCATCGAGCCGTCGTAAGTGGACCGGGCCGTGCCCATTGTTCTGAAAAATTCACTTATTTAAGAACAACATATTAAAAGTTTGGTGTCAAAAAATCATATAATCAATGTTGCCTTTTGGTGGCGATGTCGTATGAGTGCGAAAAGATCTTTTTTTTTATTTGTAGCAGTTACGGTTATTAATAACAAACAGTGGAGTAGTGACAGTTGTACAGATGGAACTAATTTTTTACTGTCTTTCATGTCTTGCAAGTGAAAAATATTCGAAGAAAATATATCGTTTCAAGACAATATATTCACATTGACTATTTTGTGGTGAAAAACATAAAAGAATCAGTAATTGTTTGATTTGTCAAGAAAGTGCTGTATTTAAGAAACCCCAATGAGAGAACAGGAATCTTTCAATGACACTTTTCCTCGTAGATCTCTTTCAAGAGGTATTAAGTAGAATTTCTTGAATAAGCTTTGTAACAGCAACAAAGAGTTTTGTCAGCGGTATTGTCAAACAGAGGTAAGAAAAACATCTTATGAAATTTCTTATATTTTATTGGTGAAACCATTTACTATGATGCAGAAATTGTGAGAGATATTCTTAAATGCTTGAAATTTAGAAAAGTTTAGTGATAAAAATAAAAAATAATTAAAAACAGCAAAATAGAAATTTTAATCTTTTAATCAGTTTCCACATTTTAAATTTTCTATGTTATCTTGATTTTAAAGCAATTCTCCCTCCCCTTTCTCCATTAACTCTCATGTTGTGGCCTGTGTAAAATAGTCATAAGTATGCGACCCGCGTAAAATAGCTAACATAATGCGGCCCGGCAGAAAAATAGGTTGAGTACCCTTGATCTAGCCCAGGGGTGTCTGACACGCAGTTCGCGGGCCGCATGTGGCCCTCCAGTACGTAAATTGCGGCCCGCCGACTCTTTTTAAAAAAATTTTAAGTATCAGGTTTTGAAAGTTTTTTCATTTTGAAATTTATTTGAGGGGAAATTTATGTACATATCTACAATGTATTTGCCTGTTACCTGTTCTTGTTTTAAAATAAATCCTTTTTGATAATAGAAACGTCCTTTAGATTAAAATAGATTTATATTTTATCAAACACAGTTATATTTGATTTTACTGTAACAAATAACTTTTTTAATAAATTCCGAATTGCATTATGCATATTCTTTACTATGGATGGTAAATGATTCTCTGTGTGTGCGACTTTCATTTCTCCTCCTCCATTTGTGTTTGGAGTGCGCAAAAAGCAAGAGGCAGTCTCACACACACAGAGATGTTTCTTAAAGTTTAAAAAAATATTCAGGACGGTTAAGATAAAGGACAATGTATACTAAATCGTTTGAGAATAACAGCACAATCAAATTTTAAAAATGAGTAATGAAAGATCAACTCAAAAGGAACTCCGTGATTTTCAAGAAAAGAGCAACTGCAATATTTTAAACATTATTTCATCATTGCATTATTATGTTATATAAACATTATTATATTACCTATGTCTGTATGCATGAAAAATAATTAAAACAATAATAATAATTCATTTTGTTTGATATTTTCACTCCAATAAATGTTTTTTATTTCCAAATCTGATATAAATATACATATTTTTATGTGCGGCCCGCGAGATTATAATGTTTTTCCGAAGTGGCCCGCAAGGTCATTTGGGTTGGACACCCCTGATCTAGCCTAACAGTCTATTTTAATTCAAATGAAGAATTTCGTTCGTTATTAACGGTTAGTTGTTACGAAGTCTGTTATTAGGGGCTATTTTTTCCTACCACAAGTTGCGTATATAATTCTTTGTGATTTCCTTGCTACTCAAAATTTAAGATTATGTTGAAATTTTAATGCACGCTCTCTGTCAGGATCATGAGGAAGAAATTTTTGTTTCATACTTGTAGCAAGTTTCAAGTCCTCGCGAATTAAATCAGCTATCAATAGTTGAACTTCACCTTCATCTTCTTTTTTATCATAAACTGTCATGAGTTCGATCAAATCGTCCTCATCCAACGGACACTAATCTTCAAAATTTACGGGATTTTTGCTAGAACAAAAAATTCGTGCATCGGGTTATTTTAAAATCATATTAAAAAAGACCGTGTAAAAATAAAAGTTGGGTATACAGTTAGTTCTCTTCAAAATATGAAAGTTAAAGTTAGACTAAAAAAAAGGCCATTATTTGTGCATCTATTGTTTAAAAGGACATCATGAACACACAATTAAAGAACTAGGGTTAAGTTTGAAAGATGCACCATCATACGTAGTATGTACATTATTGTATAGTTTCGAAACGATCAGTGTGTACATCGCCTCGACGGCGCCATTTAATGAGTTACAGACCGCTCCTATCGAAGTGCATGAATCATGAACGCTAGAACATTTTAATTCGTAACTGTTTACTGTCAAAAAGCTAGAAAAAAAATTCCAACCACAGTTGTTTACATTAAAAACGCAGATGGAAACATTTTCTCCTGCAAAGCCCTTTTGGATTCAGGATCGCATCTTTCGTTCATTTGCCAAAAGCTGGCTAATAAACTAATGCTGAAGAAATAATAAATAAACTCACACACATACTTTCCACGATTCTGGGAAAATTTCTCCTAAACACAATAATTTAGAATAATAATGGAAGCTTTTCAATATATTAGAAGAGCTATTAATCTCCCATATCTTACAGCTACAATATCTCTATCTCAATCACACACACTCTCTCTCTCTCTGATGCATCTAAAATAAAAACCCTTCTAACATTGACCTTGTGCATCGAGTTAGGTATGCCACGAGAAATACTTTTGTATGTTTAAATGTTACTTTTTTTCAAAGAACTCGGATGATCTTTTTATTTTCTCCATTTTCTATAACTTTATATGTTTGCTGAGCAGCTAGCTAGGAACAACGTGTCTAATTTCTCGAGGTTAAATTCCATTCACTCAGTAAATGACGAGAAGCTTAAGAATAACGAAAATGGCTTGAAAAAACTGCATTTTGAGTTTAAAAGCAAATTCCAAGAAATATTCAAACATAATTGTATATTTTTACCATGCCTTTCAACGTAAATTGTGAAGCAGTGAGGCCAGATTAATTGAATTGGATTTTTGAATAAATCGAGTTGGTATCTAACAAAATCATCTCAAGCAGTTGTTTCTAAGTACAGTAGAACGTCGTTTATCCAAGCAATTGGGACCGGACATCGTTCAAATACGCGATTGTTCGGAATAACCGAATACAGATTGGGATCCATGCAGTATATAAAACCGGACACTATACGAGTATTGAAAATCGTCACATGCAAGAAACGTGCTTGAAGAAAAAGCAAAATAGGTGCAAAATGTCGCAATTTTACCTTTATAAAGGAAAATAATCACTTATTTTTCGCTGTTCACAACTCAACAGAAGATCACGAATACACCCCCTTTACTAGGAAACAAACTGACCTAATATTCCGCGCAGATGTTTACCAAATCATACAACTGAAATTCCCCAAATATCCCTGACCTTGGGTTTTCCCGTCACTTTTGGTCTTACTCGAAACAATTGTGTTGAGCATTGCACTGTTCGAAAACTTATTCATATACAGTATATGTAGTTGACAAAGAAAAGAAAACTGGTCCGGATATTTGACGTTCCAGATAATAAACGTTTGGATAAATGACGTTCTACTGTATTTCATGTATACATTCGAATAAAAAAAACCCGTGCAACATTTTTTTATAAAAGAAAGACACTCGTGTTTTTATTAAAAAAAAATTGTGCGTGTGCTTATGACCCCACGATGGAAGTGAAATCTTGTGATTTATTCTGGGTGAGTGAGAGAATGTGAGATTTTATGGCGCAAGAGCCGAATTTGGCTATACTGCGCCAAATATTTGGGAAAATCTGTGATCTAGACGGGAAGAGAAAGGATAAATTGAATGACAAGGAGGGAAAATAGAGAAGGATCACTGGCGTACTCCAGGTTCGTGAAACCCGTGTTTACCAAAGATAGTAAACCCCTTGGGAAAAGGAAAGATCACTAGGGTAATCCCGGGATTGTGACACCCGTACTCACCTAAAGAAGGTGAGTCCCTGAGGGGAAATAATAATTAAAAGCGAGAGATCGATCCCCGCACCTTTCGCATGATAAACGAGCGCTCTACCATCTGAGCTACGGTCCCGGTCATTTATTCTGGGCAAGAGAATCGAACTGTTTGCATGTACTACGCTTTCTTTCACAACATTTTCGCATGCGGGTGCTACGTAGTTCTTTTTTTTGTGTGTCCATTCATCGGTGAGCACCTCAGCGCCTAATCGTCACGTATACTAGGATTGGCACAATAGGTCATCGCCCACATGGGCTGTTATGCCACTGAGACTATCGGTGGATTTGTTTATTTTATTCATCTTTTCAAACAAGTCATTTAGCTACTATATTTATATATTACGGTTTTTTTGAATATGTATGCTTTCTTATATTATCTAAAATTTTACACACAAAAAACGTGTTCGCAACTTAAGGTATCTGATTATGTTCGGAACCGTGATTTTACAAAGTGCATAAATGGATACTTTTCATGATATTTAGTGTCACTTAGATTAGAATATATGCATAAAATTGTTTTAAGGACATTTTGACAGAAAAAATTTATATATTCTAAGTTAATTTTTTGCCAAAATATTATATTTAAATAAGTTTTTTTTGTCAAAATGTCCTTAAAACAATTTTATGTATGTATTTTAAGCGGAGTGACACTAAATATCATGAAAATTATCCATTTATGCGCTTCTTTCAAATCACGGTTCCGAGCGTAGTCGGATACCTGAATCTATAAAATATGTCTATTTTTATGAGCCTCTGACTTTATATTCTCCAGTATAGTCTTGAGTAAAAAGAAATAATTTATTTCTTTTCACTCATAATTCATACGGGGAATGATCTTAAAAAAGACTACAAGTTTCAGCATTTGAAAAATACATATTGTGGAGAAATTTTGGTTCTCCAGAGTGGAGACAAATGGCGCTACTTGTAATACAGCTGATTTGTGGGTAGGCAGTGAAAGTTCCCAGATGGTTCAGGACAATTTAAATGGAAAGACTCTTAGGGAATTGGTCTTGTTTGGAAGTGAGAGCCGTGATTCGATTTTTATGGGCAAAGAATGCGTCCGCATCTGCATTGTGCAGAGAACATTGAGTCATTCTTTTCAATCAGGCAGACAGGATGTCGAAAACCGCAATATGACAGGGAGCTGGCCAAGTTCTTCAACGACAGAAATCACCAAGGCACGAATTGGAGAAATGATTCAAAATGATCAACGGGTAACTGAGTGAAATCTCGTCAAAGCTGGAACTGAGTTATGGTAGCGTTGTGACAAACCTATACGGAACTTTATCACTAACCTTCTGAGACGTCTTTTTTAGGGAAATTTAATTCCCCTACCTATTTCCAATCAGCTCCAAAAAGAGGACAGGGATTCCTTATTATGAAGATTAGATAAAGTATTTAAGTCAAACGGAATAGTAAAGTAAAAAAGCAGTAGGAGAGAGAGATTGAAGCAGGAAGGTATAATAGTGAAGTTAGATTTATTATTGAAGATTTCTAGGTGGATAAATCTCAGGAAGAGCTGAGCTGCAGTGTGGTAAATATTGATTTATAATTAAAGTCTCATTAAAGCTTTATATTAGGAGTGAGATTAAAGTTAAATGTTCAATAGGAATATTATTGAATATAATTCTGGGATCTCTTATTGCGGTAATCTCTGCGTGATCGATATTCTAATTGTTAATTAATTGGATCATTAAATATTTAAGTTAATTTAAAGGAAAGTCCCTTTTAAACCTCATATTACTATTTTAAATTATTTGTTATTAAAAGTCTTTGATTCTATTTGGGAAAGATAACCAAATAAAGAAAGTTATTCATTAAAATGGCTACTGTTCTTATTTGACTCAAAATCATTCTCGTTCTCAAACTGAGATCCAAGGGGATCTTCACAGCGTGCTGCATATCGTTTCTGATGTATTGCAATATTCCAAGACAGTGCTGTGAAGTCATCCGCTGAGATCTGGCTCAGTGGACAGGGACCTCATTTCTACCAAGACGGATTAAGGTATCAGACTACGCTTGGAACCGTGATTTTCCGAAAGCGTATGAATGGATAATATTTATATTTAGTGTCACTTAGAATAGAAAATGTATATAAAATTGTTTTAAGAATAGTATTAGAGTAAAAAATTATTTATGTACAATATTTTGACGAAAAATGAACATAGAATAATGAACAATTTTCAAAATATTCTTATTTTATGAAAAATGCTTTTATTATTGTTAGTTCTGTTAATGAACAGCGCCCTCTAGCTGCTTGTAAAATAAAACGTCAGTGTGTGTGTAACAATAACTCCGAGAGGTAGTGTACGGAGTAGAGAAATTAAAGAGATCACAGTCCACTACTAGTGTTGTTTATTGTGTTGAGACAAAAAATGGTCAGTACGAGCCAAAGGAAAGCGATCTTATGGATATGTGTATTTGTGAAACCGTTGGATTATCAAAATTCACAGTGAAAAAAAAGTGCTAGCCTAAGTGTGAATAGAGACCGATTGCGAAACTGAAACCGAAACTCTAGCGAGCGGCGTGAAACAGCGATCTGAGGAGGTAGGTGCAATTAATTGATCCTTCTATTAGTGGCCTTAATTCATAAATATGTCTTTAAATAAATTAAGGAAAGACGAGTTAAAAATCGTTGCGGAAGAGTTAAATTTAACTGTATCAGAAGGAGCAAAAATCGATGACTTAAAAAGCTTAATTGTAAATAGTGACGTTTACAAAAAGGATAAATAGTTAGTTCAATCTGCAATCGATTATGCTTTGGCGGAAATTAAAAATAAGAGATTGGATAGTGAAACTAAATTAGAATTTGAACGAATTAAATAAGCGCAGTTGCAAAAACAATTAGAGCTTGCAAATATCCAGAAGAATTTAATTGAAAATTCCGATATTCGAAATCCGAGTGTTTTTGAAACTGCCGACAATATTAATGTTGAGACTTTGTTAAAGTCCGTGAAAATTTTAACAATACCCGTACTTTCAAGAGTGGAGTCATATAATTTATTTTCCCAGTCGCTTGAAAAAGCATTTAAAATAAAAGAGGTTCCCGAACAATTTAAAGGCTAAATTCTTTTAAACATTCTAGGTGAAAGAGTTAATAATTTACTAGTTCATGTTTCCGAAGAAGAATTAAATAATTATAGTAAGCTTAAATATGTAGTATTAAAAGAATTTTCCCCCACACCGCAAGAATGTTATAATAGATTTCAGAAAGCGCAAAAAATAAGTTCAGAGAGTTATGTACAATTTGCATCACGATTATGCGCGACATTTGAGTATTATTGTCAGCTGCGCAATGTGAATGATTTTAAATCATTGTGCGAGTTAATTGTATCGGATAAAATAATGAACACACTCGACAGAGAATTAATGTCTCACATGAGTATAAAACAGGGAGAGAAATATTTTAAACCACATGAGTTAGGGCGTGAGTGCGATATATATTTGTCATCGAAAGGCAAAATTAAGAATGAGACATTTTCTAAGCCCTTTTGTGAAAATGCCAAGGGTTTTAATTATAATAAACAAAACAAATTTAATGCTAAAATACCGCGAGATGCATGGAATGTATTTTTTCCGAGTTAAAAAATGATAAATGTGTATTGTGTAAAAATAATGTGCATGCTTTACAATTTTGTCCACAATTTAAAATGTTTTCTGTAAACGAAAGAGTAGATTTTGTTAAAAATAATAGACTTTGTTTTAAATGTTTTTCACCTCAATGCAGCGTTAGAAGATGTCGATCAAAAAACTGTTTCTGCTCTAAACCGCATAATAAATTATTACATTACCCCAGAGAAATGAAAGGGAATTCTTTCTTCCCCCTGGAGACGACGACAGAGGTTAACCAGGATGAGCCACAATTCGCCTTGAGTGTAAATGCTGAATCTTTCGTTCCGAAAGTAGACAAAACACAAATCGTGGCAACGGCATGTTTTAAAAACAAATGCCTTTTGAGTATTGCTTTAATTCTTGTGAAAGATAAATATTCAGAATGGCAGACATTTAGGGCCTTGTTAGACTCGGGAAGTGAAACATGTCTAATTTCAAATGAGTGCGCGAATAAATTACGACTTAAGACCGAAAGGATAAATACATTAATCTCGTGTTTAAATGATGCCTCTATGGTTGTAAACGGGTGTGTTAAAGTGGCGATTTCTAATCAAAATAAATCTTTCGAAAGGGAATTGGATATGCTCGTAGTTAAAAAAATCACTGATTTTATTCCGCAGAAAGCGTTAGAGATAAATTCTGATTTTTCTAATTTTGTGGAATTAGCGGATTCTAAATTTAATGTTCCCGGCAAAATTGATTTATTATTAGGTGCAAATATATTTTATGAGCTATTGAATCCGGAATGAATTAAAATAAAAGATTCGCAATTACTGTTAGTCAACAGCGTATTTGGTTATATAGTAACGGGTAATTTAGATTCAATAAATGAAACTAAGGTTCACTGCGGTTTGATTCGTGATGAGGACTTGAATAAAACTTTAGAAAAAGTTTGGAAATTAGAGGAGGTAGAAGAACCAATAGTTAAAAATAAAGAAAGGCTAATTTGTGAGAAACATTACGTGAATACTCATTTTAGAACTAAAGAAGGTAAGTATGTAGTATCTATGCCCTTAAAAAAGGAACCCTCGTGTTTGGGTAATTCGAAAGACATAGCCCTCAAACGACTTGGATCGCTGTGGAATCGCTTAGCTAGAGATGAAAATTACTTAAATTTATATCGTGAATTTTTAAGAGATTATGAAAGACTGGGTCACATGAAGGAAGTGACTAACGTTACTGAACCCGAAATCACATATTACGCTACCCATCATGGAATTTATCGTCCAGAAAAGTCCACAACAAAACTTAGAGTTGTCTTTAACTGTTCTTCGTTAACTGATAATGGAATATCTTTAAATGGCATTCAATATAATGGAGGAGTGATACAAGAGGACTTATATGCGCAAATGCTCAGGTTCAGAACTTACACGTATGCATTTACAGCAGACATTAAAATGATGTATCGAACTATATTAATTAACACTAAACAGCGTAATCTGCAGAGAATCGTTTGGTGTGAAAGTGAACATGAATCACCCAAAATTTACGAACTTTCGACTGTTACCTATGGCACTGTAAGTGCTCCCTACTTAGCACAGAGAACTTTAACCCAATTGTCGATGGATGAAGAGGCTAACTTCCCTATAGCAGCTTCCGTTTTACGGAACAACTTGTATATGGACGATGTCCTTTGTGGTGCTGCAACGTTAGAGAGAGGAGGCAATTGTTCTCAGACAACAATTAAAATGAATTTTGAAAAGTGCTGGAATGGAGTTGCATCCAGTGATATTAACCAATCACGAGAAATTGTCACCAGATCCCGAACAGAATTACAATTTTGCAACTTTAACAGAGACGAAAACGTTAGGAGTGTCGTGGAAGCCGAACCTAGATTGCTTTTTGATTAAAGTGAAAGTCTGTTTGGACAGTTTTTATACTAAAAGAGACGTCTTGTCTACTATTGCCAAGATCTTTGATCCTGTTGGACTGATGGCACCAGTAATTTCCAAAGCAAAGGTTTTCCTCCAGCGTTTGTGGAGAAGCAAATTGGAATGGAATGACCTTCTGCCAGCTGAAGAATATCGAGAATGGCAACAATTCCTAATATCTTTAGAGTATATTAACAATATAGAGATACCAAGGCGTATTCTTGTCGCTTTTTCAGAAGTTATTGAGATCCATGGCTTTGCTGATGCCTCAGAGCGGTGCTACGGTGCTGCAGCAGTTTACTGCAAATCTAAAAATTTGAAGAGTGAAACTTTAGTTCGGTTAATCACAAGCAAATCGAGAGTAGCGCCTATTAAAAGCCTGACAATTCCCAGACTTGAATTGTGTGCTACAGTGCTATTGGCAAAACTTGTGAAAAGAGTTGTAGCTGCTTTAAACCAGAATCTGCTGAATTATATCTTTGGTCGGATTCGATGATCGTCTTGGCGTGGCTTCGAAAGGAACCGATGGACTTAAAGACCTTTGTTCAAAATAGGGTTGCCAAGATACAAGAACTCTATCCTAATCAGTTATGGAGACACGTACCATCTGATCAAAATCCTGCAGACTTAGTCTCCCGAGGAGTCGATCCTGATAAACTTTTGCAACAAAACTTATGGTTTAATGGACCAACATTTCTTTCAGGTGATGATGACTATCCAAATCGAACTATAAACTGTAGAGAGAAACTAGATGAATATAATTCAGAACTGAAAAACTGTGTTAATGAACAAATTGAAAACTTTCAATCGGTGCTTAATATTCATGTTAATGTGATTTTTTAAACGACCTTCTTAATCTAAGCAATAATTATATAACTATTTGCGTGTATTAAGTTTTATTTTCAGGTTCGTGGAAAATTTAAAGGGAATAAATAAAGTGGCTGGTCCACTCACAACAAAAGAATTTGAGAAAGCTGAAACATTTCTGGTAAAAAAAAGTGCAAGAGTAAGAATTTTCCAGTGATATTAACCATCTTAAAAGTAAGGGGAGTGTGCTACCAAACAGTAAGTTAAAGACATTGAATCCCTTTTTAGATGACAACGGTGTCTTAAGAGTAGGAGGACGATTGTGTAACTTAGAGTTAAGTTTTAATAAAAAGCACCAGATAATTTTACCAAAAAATAATAAATTAACTTCAATAATAATAGAATATTTTCATAAGAAATATTTATATACATGTGGGAACTGTATCTTTACTGAATCATATTCGGGTAAAATTTTGGCCGTTGAATGGTAGGTCAATGTGCAGAAAAATTGTATATAAATGCATTGTATGTTTTAAAGCGAAACCAATTGTGTCAACTCAAATTATGGGTAATTTGCCAAAAGAGAGACTTATTACTGATTATCCATTTAATTGTTCAGGAGTAGATTTCTGTGGTGCTTTTTTCATTAAAAATAAAGGACAACGTAAAGGAAATTTGTTTAAAGTGTATATTTGTATTTTTGTGTGTTTTGTGTTTAAAGCGGTACATATTGAGCTAGTATCAGATTTAACATCGCAAGCATTCATTGCCGCGTTGAAAAGGTTTATGGCTCGAAGAGGCAAATGTGCAAAACTGTTTTCGGACAATGGTAAAAATTTCGTCGGAGCTAGCAATGAAATTAAAAAACTCCTTGAAATAGTCAGAAAACCAGACGAAAAATTAGCTAATTACTTAGCAGCAGAAGGAATAGAGTGGAAATTTATCCCCGCGAGGTCGCCTAATTTTGGAGGTCTTTGGGAAGTGGCCATAAAGTCATGTAAATATCACTTAAAAAGAGTTGTGAATGGAATTAATTTAACGTACGAGGAACTACTTACGGTCACTGTACAAATTGAGGGAATTTTAAATTCTCGACCGCTTTGCCCCCTATCAAACAATGATGATGATTTCCAAGTGCTTACACCAACTCATTTTTTAATGAATAGGTCTTTAAATTCGCTAGAAGAGCCTAATTTGACAAAATGTAAAGAGAGTATTCTCAAAAAGTGGCAAAAAATAACTAAGATAGTTCAATTAATGTGGAAATTTTGGAGTCGTAATTACTTGAATCAATTACAACAGAGAGGAAAATGGATGTTTGAAAAAAAATAACGTTAAAATTGGAGACTTGGTTTTAATAATTGAAGAAAATTTACCAACATATAAATGGGCATTAGGTAGAATCGCAGAATTGTATTATGGCGAAGATAAAAAGTGCGTGTTGTAAAAATTAAAACTCAGTATAGTACATGTAAAAGAACCATATCAAAAATTTGTGTTTTACCAATGGAAGCTTCTTAAATATAATTTGAATTTTTCATTTAGTGTACCATTGGTGGTGTGTAAATTTGCTCATTGTTAGTAAAGTGATTTTGTATTTGTATAAAAAAAAGATTGTTAATTGTGAAATCTTGCATTTATATAATGATTTATGTAATTGTATTCCTTGAGAATTGTCAAGTGTTGAATGTGTAAAGTGTTCTAGATGTAACCAATATGAATGTTAATTTAGTAACAATGATTGCATGGTTAAACCAGTGCAATGTGGGGCGGTATGTTAGTTCTGTTAATGAACAGCGCCCTCTAGCTGCTTGTAAAATAAAAAGTCAGTGTGTGTGTAACAATAACTCCGAGAGGTAGTGTACGGAGTAGAGAAATTAAAGAGATCACAATCCACTACTAGTGTTGTTTATTGTGTTGAGACAAAACAATTATAATAATATTTTGCCTGTATATAGCTCAGACATCTGTACAAAGGCTCAAAAAGAATTTTCGAAATATATAACTTAGAAGTGGGGTTATCCATGTTTTACGACAACAGAGGGGAGAAATTTTGAGAAAAAAAAATGCCGATAATTATTTCAATGGGTTGTAACTCTGAAAAGGATTTGAATTTTTCAAAATTCCTAGTTGAGCCTCTGTACAGAGGTCTGAGTTATATACAGGCAAGATATTATTATAATAGAAGCATTTTTTCACAAAAGGAGAACATTTGGAAAAAAGATTATTCTAAGTTAATTTTTTGCAAAAATATTGTATTTAAATAAAAATATTTTTTGTCAAAATGTCCTTAAAACAATTTTATACATGTATTCTAATCTAAGTGACACTAAATATTATGAAAAGTATATCTATTTATGCGCTTTTTTAAAATCACGGTTCCGAACGTAGTCGGATACTTTAAACAAGTTGAATCTGCATTCGGATAAATGCCTAAATAGACTTGATGATTATGTGGAAATGTGCGATATAGGCACGTATGCCTCATAATTCATTTTTGTAAATATTTTTTGTCTATTTTTAATAAATATTTTCTTTATTTGACTTGTAACCTTTTTTTTAATCAACCCTCGTAATTTAGAAAAAATCTGAAAACATAAATTCCCCGAATAGTGTTGTAATATTTTAATCACAACAATGATTTAAATGTTAAGATTGTTGCGATTCAAAACTATAGCAGCTTCCCAACAATGATGTCTTATAAACTTGCTTTGGATGAGAAGCATACCATTGTTACAGCACCTAGTTCTGTTAAAAATTCGGCATTGTTTTCCGTGCAACAGTATTTGGCAATCAGAATGTAATCTACATTTGATGACTGCGTATTGGAAAATATCTGCTCTTATTTTTGCTGCATATTGTACCCCGTTTTGATCCCCGCTATCCACTATTTTCCACTATTCACTATCTTCTACTATTTTCAAAATTTTGGTATTCCACCTATTTATTTTTTCGGCCTTTATAAATTTCTGAACCTTGCCATAAAAAAATGGATCCCACAATGTTGGAGAAGACCATACTGCTTGTGTGGTTATATTTTATTATCAGAATTTTGTTTGTAACGTATTGGGATGCTTTATTTCTACCACCCATATTATTAGCCTTAGACCGCCTTTTTCAAAATTCAAAATCCGATAATGCAACACAAACAGAAGATGACCACTTTCAAGCCGGGAAAGAAGGCCCAGAAAACAATGAAGTCAATAAGAAACATCAAAATTTAACAAAAGAAGACGATTTTCAAAAAATTACGACTCCAGCAGTAGAAAAATTCACCACCACCTTAAAGATAAGTACCAATGCCGAAAGAGACGTCTATTTGGGTCAACCAATTGCCAAAATTCAAGAACTTATATCTGATTTACAAAATTCATTGAAATCAGACAGTATAAATGGCCCAGATTCTCCAAATTCCACCGAGTTAACATCAAAATTAGAAAATCCATCGAAGAAAAGCATTCCTACAAACAAAATTTCAGCTTGTTCGGAAAAAGATATTATAAAGAATAATGAAACGTCGCCAGCATTAGTAAAAATTCAAGAACTGATATTCGACTTGAAAAATTCATTGGAATAAGACTGTAGAAATAGCACGAGCACGGGCCTAGCTTCATTTAAAAAAGAAAAGAGAAAAAAGGGGGAAAAAGTCTTCGGTGTATTTTATGTTTTTGTTTAATGTTTTTGTGTTTTTATTTTATTTTATTTTTATTATTTGTTTTTTGTTTTTTCTTAAATGTTTTTATTTTTTTTAATTTATTATTTTTATTTTTATGTTTGTGTTTTTTTTTAAAAAATTTAACTTTTTGTTTTTGCTTATTTTTGTTTCGTTTTTTTAAATTTTTTAATTGTATTTTTGTTATTTTTCTATCTTTTATTTTTTTTGTATTTTATGTGTATTTTTTTATTTTATGTGCATTTTTTAAATTGTATGTGATATTTTATGTGTATTTTTGTTTGTAAATTTTGTGTTATATGTTTTTTGTATATATTTTTGTTTTTTTATTTGTATTATTTTTTGTATACATTTATGTTTTCTATATAGTAATTATACAGTTTTCATGTCTGTATTTGTTTTTGTGTTTGAGGTATATAATAAATATATACCGCCTAAATGTTTTTGTAATTTCTTTCGTTTATAATGATTCTGTCAATTTTAAGATTATTTCTCGAAAAAAAAATTTAACTTTTGAAAAGTTATGAAGTTTTTTTCCTAAATGATTTAAATTCATCCCTTTTGAGTCATATTGAAATATACAATTTATTCAAGTAAAGGGTGATGATTTCTACTTCTTTTCTAATGTATGGAAATTGTTTCGATTTATTTTTCACTTTACTGATGGTTGCATCGCAGTGTGAGTAAATAACAGTGAATTTGGTTTGCGTTTATTTTTCCTTCTAATTTAGAAGAATTTTTTTTACGAGCGCGATGTCACAAATAGTTCAGGGGGGAAAGCAAACTTTTATTTCGCTTAAAATGAAGATAAAGCTTCTTAAGGTTGGTCAAAAACAGAAGACCAAGCACCAGAATTTAGAGATAGCTTTACTAGCTGGTTGAAACAAGCAAGATCTCAGAATGCTCCCATGTCGGGACCTTAAAAATGCTTAAAAGAAATGTTGAGCTTGCTAAACAAATGAGTATTGCATTTTCTGCAAATCCAAGATGGCTGGAAGGTTTCAATTAAAGAAATGGCATAGTTCTAAAAAATATTTCTCAAAACTTATAAAGGTTTTGTTTTTGAAAAAACTTGAAAATTTTGTATTAAATTTCATCAAGTTCTTGTATATGTTTATTTCATTGATTTTCATTAAATACATGCATATTGTAATATCCTAACCATGCAAGTGAGGAAACTTGATTGATATTTTGAGGGTTTATTTTCAAACAACGCAGGACAGTTCACACACATTAAATATTTACACTATTTATACGTTTTAAGTAAAAATCGTTGATAAGATGAGTTCATGACATTTGTAGAGAAATAAAGCAAATCCGTGTGGCCTTCACCCCATCTGCCTCAGGCAGATGCAAAAGCATGTAACTAAAAACTCGCTTGTAGATTTTACAAATCCAAATTACGCTCGCTGGTGGAGCAAAAAATACAATCTCTCTCGTCGAGAGGAAATCACTCTTCAAATCTCCACACTACTCTCATGGATGGAGCACAAACTACTTGACCTCTCTCGTCGAGAGGTAATCACTGACTGACTCCAGCGTGGCACTCGCGCATGCGTAGTGCTTCGGATCAGTCCGCGTTGACCCCTAGAGTTTCAGAACGGGTCAAAAGTTCGTTACAATATATACATATCTACGTAAATAAGATGTACTCTAATAAACTCTTAATTTTGTTGAATACAGTAATACCTCGAACTTACGCGATAGATGGAGCTGAGTGGTAACATCTTAGTCGAATTTGTGGTATGATTTCGCATATAAATACGTATAAATTATTTTTATTTGGGGCCAGGGACGAAAAAAAAATAATAATTTAGAAAAAAAATGCCTACTAAAATGTTGTTGTTGCTTATCTCCTTGTCTAGCTTCTGCTAGACGAGATCTATGGGTTTCTTCACCTTCAAAAAGTCATATACTAGCATAGGACGACTTAGTAAGTCGTCGTAGGACAAACCCAGGCGTCCAAGAATAAGAGTCGGTGAAGCCTGCCAGATGTTACTTTTGGGAGAAATGGGATGGGTTTTATTGCCACCCTGAAAGGCAAGGCTTCTCAAATGTCGACTAAGAAATCTGGAAACTGCCATCTGGGTGCATCTGTCGCAATTCATAGCAAGGGATCCTCCAGGGGAATCAGCTCGATACCAAGTATGAACCAGGGGGACGAGTCTTTTAATCAATATTAAGGTGACCATTTTTTTTTACAATGAAAAAGAGGACGAAAAATTCAAGAACAAATTACAACTTAAATGTATGTGAAACGTTGTATTAATTCAAACAAAAATACGCTAATTACGCTTACATTCTTTTTAATTATTATCTTAAAAGTGTTTTTCCATTGAATGAATTTTTTTTGTCAACATATCATTTTCTAATACATCGGAAAATTCGGGCAAAAAATATCCTTCATACTGAATTTTACTGTAAGCTTTGTAGCTAAAATATTAACATTCAATTTTGTGTGATTTCTCACTAGTCACTTCACAAAAATCATTACCAACTGAAAAAAAAAAAAATTCTTTCAACTACTGCATTAGTTCCAGGTCACAGCGCAACGTAAATTCAACAAGAGTAGCTATATTTTCATATATAGAATGTGTTCATTTTTGAAATTTCAACCATCTTTTTTATCATTTTCAACATTTTGATCTTCCCATATTGTTCTAATTTATCAAAATTTAAATATTCATTCTATCTTCTATTTTTTTAAACAGACAATTGTCATCAATTTTAATATCAGGCATTTCTTTCGGTAAAAACTCAACGTAATTTTCTTTATCTGCCCACTTTACTTGAGACCAAGTAAAAAAATACCATTGAAAACTGTTATTTCCTGTGATATTTGTTTCAGACCATTCTTCGACATTTTGGAAACATGTTTGGTTCACCTCTGAATACATAGATTAACAGACCGGTTTTAAAATATTGAAAAGGAGGACAAAAAGGAGAACACTTTTCGAGGAAGGGCAGAACCTATAAAAGGACTGTCCTCCCTAAAGAAGGACGATTGGTCACCTTATCAATATGTTTCCTGGTAGAGTACAACTCAAGATAAGTTAGGCAATTGGATGTTGCCAGATCCTCTATGGCACCCTCCTTCTTTACGGCATTCACCTCCTCGTTATCCCATATATCTACATGCGATGGAATCCACTGAAAGTGCACATCAGAAGATGACGAGACTTGTTTTAATTTATTAAGAATAGAAACTCCAGTTTTATCACCAACGCTACTCCAGTTTGACAAATATTGGATGGCACTTCGACTATCAGACAAAATCCAGATGGACGTAGGTTCTAAGGAAAACAGAATATAACTTAGCCCCTCATCGATAGCGACGAGTTCACTTTTAAAAACTGGACTAAAATCAGGATTTCTTTTCTTTATTTTAACAATACCATTAGATTCTGCCCGATAGTTCAAGATCATATGTGGAATGCAGTAACTGCCCAAGCACGCAACTGGATCTCAAACACCTTTTTAGCTGTCCTTCCATTGTTGGTGCCCATTTTAAAATAGGCAATGAATGTAACATGGACATTCTTTACTTGGATCGTGCCATGGATGTTTCCACGGCAGTGATTCACGCCTTTGGCAATATCTGACTATATCCTTATGTTTTTTTATTAAAACCCCTGCACTTTGTTATACACGGCAACAACAGTACCATTGATGTCATTCCTAAGTGCTCCACTACCAGAGTAAGAATCCTCGTGTCTTTTCTACCATCATTATATGCAAGCGTAGTGCCTTCTGGAATGCAATTTATAATTTCCAGAGCAAATTGTCGGATGCATCTCGGAGCGTCGTTTTTCTTAGAAACCCTAGAACGGGGTGGCCAACCCAAATGACCTCGCGGGCCACTTCGGAAGAACTTTACAATCCCGCGGGCCGCATATAAAAATATATATCTTTATATTAGATTCGGATCCATTACAAATATTTGTTCGAGTGGAAATTTAAAACGGACTGATATATTATTATTGTTTTCATTGTTTTTCATGTATACAAACATAGATAATATAATAATAATAATACAATGATCAAATAATATTTCATTTATTTAATTAGTGAGATATCTGTTTCTCAACTCTTTCACTTAGTTTTTGCAAGTCGATCTCAATGCATGTGTATTTGCGTATCGTAATTGATGTTGCAGATTTTCGTGCGTTAAGTTTGAGCACGATTTATGTTTGATAAATTTCAATTTAGAAAAAAAAAAAAGAGATTCGCAGTAACAGAAGCAACATGATAAAATAATAATAGATATGGGATTTATTTTTTACAAAAAAAAAAACTCTTTAAAAATTTTTTTTGTACAAAATAGTCGAATTTTGTAAAGTTGTAAAGAATCTCGCGGTCCGCAAAATTATTCAGGGGGGACATGCGGGCCGCGGGTTGGACATCCCTGCCCTAGAAAGCAATTCAGTATGGAAATGAGTCTATGAGTTATGTCAATAAAATTTTAGGTAACACAAGTACACAAAATCGTAAACCTAAGTTATTTTGATATAGAAGGTTTCATACAATCTAACAAAGTAGTTCAAACATTTTTTTTTCTCCCGCAAAATTTCCTCGTAGCTTACTACTAATTTTTTTATTCTTTGTTTTGTTGAAAAAATACGCCCATAGTTGGAGTCTACATTTTCCAAAAAAATTTGTAACCTTTTTTCAATTAAACTGAGGACTTCTGTTAAGTCCCAGCTGTCATTTGATCTTCTGATTGAACTGGGTCTAAAGACTCTTCAATGTCTTGCTCATGCATTTCTATGAGCTCATCAATTGTCAGCTCCTGATTGTGGGGATCCAGCAGTTCTCTCCCTCTCGAACATTATCACTATCCACTTCTAATTTATTTTCCTGGAAAGATCGACATCTTTTTGAGTTTCACCGATATATTGTATACAAAAGACGAGTTGGCGAGATTTGAAAACCGCGAAACTCTCCGGGTTCACGTAAATCTAGGTATTACTGTGTTTATGTTTTTTTGCAATATCTTTTAACACGAAAAAATATTTTGGTCCTCTCAGTTTCGTGTTAAACTATTTTCACAGTATTAATTCGGAAATATGAATTTAAATAATCTTAGTCGGCAGTTGCAGGCGTTTTGGGACATTAGAAATGTTGATAAACAAATATCACTCCTGATTTCAAAAATATTATAGAAAAGTGTGATAGGGTAGATTTATCTTATTACATTAATTCTCTGAAATTAAGTGCTCTTGCAGCTATAAATATGAAATTAGGGCTATTAATAAATTGAATAAAACTGCTACTATTTTATTCAATTCCTACACTATTATATATAACTCACACTTTCTATATATTTATTTATTTATTTATCTTGGGGGGAATTTTCAATCGTTAATAAAATACATTTTAAAACGTGCAATTGAGCTGAAATTTAATATACACGATTATTTTGGATGACAATACAATAATTTAACTATAATCAATAAAAATTAATTGATTAAAACTAATTATTTAAAGAATTACAAGAACAGCCAAAACTAATTATTTAAAGAATTACAAGAACAGCCAAAATTAATTATTTAAAGAATTACAAGAACAGTCAGAACTAATTATTTAAATTACAAGAACAGCCAGCCACGTTGGCGACTTAGAGACCATTTTGCCGACTTGAGTCAAAACTTGAAACGGTTTTTTCCTCACGTTTTAAAGCATTCAGTTGAACTGAAATTTTATATACACGATTGTTTTGGATGGCAATACGATTCTTTCATGATAATTAATAAAATTAATTACCACTTTCTGTTGTGATTCTGTCCTATGTATATATACATATTTATATTAATTATAACTATTTAATAAAAAGTAGCCAAAATAAAATTTTCTTTGTTGATCTAAGTAGGAATTGACTCAAAAAATCTTTTTTATATTACTTGTTTAACTTATATTTAATGATTATTATGGTATATTTTATACCTTTTCTTATATGCAAATTTATTCAATGAGTGCAAAACTTTTAAAAATCCTGTGATCCTCCAGTATCTTCTGGTTCCACAATGGAGGGAGGGGGGGTAGAGCCTAGAGATCAAGGTATCGGATCAGGCATGGCATGTCATGAGTTTGAGCCCAGTGCCACTAAAGACCCGCCGTGTAGGGAAGTGATGCACTTTAAATCTGTCGAGAGCTCAAACGTCCTCCCGTTGGTGTGGTGTGGTAGTTAGGAGAGAGAGTGCCAGCTCAGGTGTCGTCCATCCTCGTCACTTGACCATGGTTCAAAATTACAAGGTCCATCACCAAATACCCTCGTGTAGCTGAACAGTGCGACGTTAATATTCAATTACTTACTTCCGGCTTAATACATTAGTAAATATCTTTCTAAAAGAATATCAGATTTTGCTGTATATAGTATTCATTACATATAACATATTAGTATGACTCATACATTGAATGAAAGAGCAACTGAAACAGTTTTGTTTGCTGGCATGTGTGCGCGTGTACGCGAAAAACGTAAGATAATTTTCTTCCCTTTCTTGCCGATCAATGCGCTGGTAGAAAGACGACGACTAGTAAACAGAAAGCGCGTTTTATGTTATCTAGTTTGCAAAGACAGAATCTGTTATTACTGAGCGACGAGCATTCCGTATTAAGTTCGGTTGCCAACCTCCAAATGATAATAATATTCTTAGGTAGTATCATCAGTTCGAAACAAATGGCTGTCTTTGTAAAGGGAAAAATAGGGGGACGACCAAGCCTGTAACTGGTAACCAACTGTAACTGGTTCTGCCAATCTCTTGATGCTCTACAACAGTACTCCACAACCTTTATATCACTGCGGACCGGTCAAAGTTTGATAATTTTATCGCGGCCCGCTAAGTATGTGACACGTTGATTGTTTATGTTTTAGATTGTTTTTAAGAAACAATTTTAATTTAGTGACACTTAAATATGCCTTATATAATTACACCAAAAATGAATTAAAATGATTTAACGTGGAATATAAAATGATTTCCGTGGAAAGTTGCGCAAATCCGAGAGAAATGCACCACTTTAAATAAAACGGCGATAGTTTAATGTTCTTTAGGCGGCCCGACACCATTTCATGCATGGACCGGGGTTGTGGATCACTGCTCTACAACAATGGCTATTTCCTCAATTGGAAGAAAGGGAACAATAACTTTATTTAGCAGCAAGATTGGGCACCGCCTCACTGGCATGTCTCAGTACGCGATTGGCGTGCAGACACAGGATGGAAGCAGATGTTGCAAGAATTTCCTCAGACACACTGAAAAAAGTTTGGGATGAACTCGCCTATCGACCTGATGTGTGCCGTGTGACGAATGAGGCTCACATTGAACATTTGTAAACTTGTAGGTAAAACTGTTTCAGTAACACTTTCATTGAATGTATGAATTATTCTTGTAACTTATATGTGATAAGTACTATAAAGCGTTAAAACTCCGATATATTCTTTTAGAAACACCCGATATTGATTTATTTATCCAATTTTATCCAACTTTTGATGTCAAATTGAAATGCACACATGAAACATTTTTCTGAGAAAACATTTCATTCAGTTTTAAATTAAAAATATCTCTGAAGGTATACTAACACGTTCGCAGTACTTTTTTTTTAAAAAAATAAACTAAAACATTATAAATGCGTTTTTAGAAATCAATACCAGTTAGAGGTATACCAGTATAGCTGTAACAATAATAAAAAATAATTATCTAAATTTTACAAAAATCACGATTACAAAGGGAAATTTTAACAATATTTTTGAAAACCTTCAAGGCAATTGGAGAAAATAGTAATAAACTTATATCAGAAAAAATTTCTAAAACACATTAGATGCATGTTTCTGAAGAATGTTTTAAAATGTTTATATTTTATTGAAATTTTTTTAAAAAAATGTTAGCGCTGAGATCGAGTAATAATTATAAGAAATCTGACATTCTTTATGAGACACTTATTTAAATAACAGGCCGTAACTCAAAAAAAATATTCATATAATAAGAAATATTTTTTGGTACAGTCTCTAGAAAATAATACAAATATGAGTTTCAAAAAAGTTTAATAGAAATACACATTTATTACATTTTGAATTATCAAATTCGCCTTGATAGATTTTGAATCATTTAAATGTCCATTTCTGGTAAATTAAAGACCCACTTCTACTTTTTCTAATTTTATAAAATTGATTGAAACTTGGCCCCTAGGTAGCGTAGAATAAAAAAAATATGATTTGTAAAAAAGATAGCTCTATTCAATAAAATAAATAACAAAAAAATTGTATTTTAACCGAATTTGCTCATTTTAACGAATACCTTGAACAGGGAAAGATTATGTGACTATCTGGATTTGGTGATTTCCTTTACTTCAGCAATGAAATTAGTTCAATATTTTAAATGCTGCTAATTCTATATTACACTACACACCCAACTCCTTTTATACGAGATTTTGTAATAACACGGTACACGATTTTAACACAATTTTTTCTTTCTTTTTTACATAAATTTTCTGTTCTAACACGAATTCTCCCCCAAAATCTGAGGATTCGTGCCCTTTGGATGATGACGATGTGATCGAATTTATGATAGTTTATGATAAAGAAGCCGATAAAAAACAACCGTAAAATCCGGCGTATATATATAACGCGCTCCTATACTTTCAAGCTTATTTTTTTAAATTTTTAGGTATATTCGCCGTATACGCACCCCCCCCCCCTTTTTACCAAGAAATCTGAAATATTACTATACATTGCTCTTATGTTTTTAGTCATTTGTTCGAGATATTATCCCAGAATTTTGACAAAATAGTTTTTTTCTAGAAGTAAAGAGTGTTTTTTTCCTGGTATAGAAGTTTAAGTTGGCATTACTTTCCGAGATGGCGACCGATTTAACAGCTGTCAAGTGATTTATTCTCAGTTTGGTTTGGCAATTCATCAAAACGATCATCAAGCAAGGCGTAGATTCGTCGAATGGGCCCAAAACGAGATTGCCGTTGTTCGCGAATTTTGTTTAGCGATGAAGCGCACTTCTGGTTGAATGGCTACGTCAACAAACAAAACTGCCGCATTTGGAGTGAAGCTAATCCAGAAGTGTATGTCGAAACACCGTTACATCCAGAAAAACTGACTGTTTGGTGCGCTTTATAGACTGGTGGAATCCTTCTTCAAAAACGATGAAGGTCACAACGTTACAGTCAATGGTGATCGGTATAGAGCCATGATTACTAACTTTTTCATTCCTGAATTGAACAATCATGATGTCCAGGAGCTGTGGTTCCAACAAGAAGGCGCAACATGTCTCACAGCTCGTGCCACAATCGATTTATTGAAAGACACGTCTGGTGACCGCCTAATTTCACGTTTTGAACCTGTGAATTGGCCTCCAAGATCTGGTGATTTAACACCGCTAGACTATTTTCTGTGGGGCTATGTAAAGTCATTGGTCTATGCGGATAAGCCACAAACGCTTGACCATTTGGAAGACAACATTCGCCGTGTTATTGCCGATATACGACCACAAATGTTGGAAAAAGTCATCGAAAATTGGATGTCCAGATTGGACTACATCCGAGCCAGCCGTGGCAGTCCTATGCCAGAAATCATATTTACAATGTAATGCCACAAGATTATCTTTCGAATAAAAAAAAATTCATGTCAATCGAATAATACATCGTTGTTTTATTGCAATTTAAAGTTCTATACCTCTAAAAAAACACCCTTTACAACGCTTTTAGTTCATAAGGCAAGTCATTTCTTTTAAATAAACAGTACTTCGATGCATGTAGAATTTTTTTATGCTTATCTCTTTTGTCATTTTTAAAGCTAGCCCTTTTATATCCATTTTTGCACCCTTAAGTTTCGATTTTATTTTTCGTATTAAAAGTGCTCGTTATGTGCCGTATTTTACGGTAAGTTAACGGTAAACTCAGCTATTAACAGCTAGTTCACTTCGGGAAGGCTTGAAATTTGCCACATGTATGGAACAACATTTTCTTACTCGTGATCCTGACATAGAGCGCGCATTAAAGTTTCAACGTAATTTTAAGTTTTGTGTAGCAGAATATCAACTTGAAACACAAAAAAGAGCCGCTAATAAAAGACCTTTAACAATAATAATATTAATAAACCAACAGAAGCCATTTTTTGCTGAAGAAATTCTTCATTTGAATCAAAGCCGACAGTTCTGCAAGACATATCGGACACATTTACTGATGATAGCATTTTTTATCACTGTGAATTTTAACTGTACAGTAACTTTAATTTTTTTGTAATAAAAATAAATTGTTTTTGTTTTATAGATATGTAACGCGTATGTTATTTTAATTTTTTGCATGGTTTAGGGGGGGGGGAAATATTAGAGATTTTTCACCTTACACGCTTTTTTTAAAATTTTGGAACATATTCTCAAATTTTCCATACGTCGTATGTATTTTTTTTACACGATTTCTTTTTACATGTCTAAGGAACGCATCTACCATTTAAATAAATTTTAGTTCAAAAAACATAAAAAACATGCTTTTATAATTAATCTAACTGAAAAGTTTTTAAAAAAATTCTTAATATAAGAATAATATGATTAACGAGAAAATTAATGTCATTGTGGTTAAAGCTTGGGGTGCTCGATATTAATTGTTATAATTTCTTACTAGTTCTATTCCAAAATGCAGAGTTAATGTAAAAATGTAGTACAAAGTCCCTCGCCCACACACAAGCTTTTACCACAATGACATTAATTTTCTCGTTAGTCATTTTATTCTTATATTAATAATTATTTTTTACTTTTTAGTTCGATTCACACAAACACTATAAAAGAGTGGGGTTTTGGGGGGTTTTTTTAGACTAATTTATTTTTAATTTTTTAGTTCGATGTACAATAAAAGCGTGCTTTTTTAGTTTTTAAACAATCATTTATTTATTTCCATTTTCACAAAAAATAGGCACTTGTTTATATTAAAGTAAGATATTGCTGACGTGAGCATTTTCGCTTTAGGGTTGTAACTTAATCTTTTAGTCGCCAAATCTGTAAATGGGAAATCGTTAACCCTGATGTGATCCCGAACAGAACAATGGAACAAAGTTATGAAATTATTGTATTGTCATCGGTCCTTGACAAGTGTGCGAAATTTCGAATTATTCTCACCTTTTTAAGTGGGTAAAAATCGAATTCAAAGATTCCGTTACATACAGGTGAAGCTTATAATAGCGTGTTAAAAAAAGAGTTGAGTGTATTTCAACACAGTGCATTGTTCATGACTTGGATTTGCAATGCAACTGCTGTATCGTGATTAATTTTGTTCATGCGCAGAAGAGATTTATTTTTAGCCATGCTGGGAAAATGAGAAAACTCTTTTTATCTTAGCTGCATTTAGAGCACTTAACAGTCTGCAGCTAATCAAGCAACGCACTTTCTAGAAATTTCGACAAACCAAACAAACTTTGTTGACTTTTAAATTATCTTTCCTTACTTCACGAGAATATTTCTAATTCATTTGATGCATCGGGAATTTTAAAAGCCACAGTTGTGTCACTTTAAACAAAAAAGAACCCCACATAGTTTTAAAATCTTCTCACACGCAACAAGTGCCGAGGAATGTTATACCTGTGCACGAAACTCGGTATGGCTGATGCCAGATTTATTTCTTTAGAAATCAGATAAAAATCTTCTTAAGTGCTAGCTGTCCAGAGGGGCAAAAATGGTAATTTTTTTAAGATTTTAAGAAACAATTCATGTAAAATTTAGCTTTTAGAAGTTAAGGACTGTCTAAAAAGAATAAATTGATGTGCGAAAGACAAAAATGGAAATTTTTTTAACTTATGGAAAAGTCGTCGTCTGAAAAACAAGAAACTAAGAACATTTTAAAGAGAAGAAATTGATATTTGAAGGAGAAAAATTAAGATTTTTATGAATAATTTCCTGAAAAATTTAGCATCTTAAAAAAGATATTGAAAACATTCCAAAATTATAATCAAATGACTTTTATTGAACGACATACCTTACCTTATGCTATGCTCTCTCAAACATCATACAAATTCGCTCCTACTTTCGAATGGCGCCTCCATTCGTAGCCACCATCACTTACAAGGCTTTCTTTCTTGAAAACAAATACTATTCTACGCATTTAGAACACATTAATACTTTGTAGCAATCAAACGTTCTTGCAATCACCGTTCAATAGTTTCCTTTTACATCCTTTACTTTCAAAGAAAACATGTTAAGTCTTGCACTCGATTCATTCTAAACAGCAATTGGTATTATCAAGAGTTATTATTAAGCAGCCAAGCGTGGTAAAGATACAAATAGCTCAAGTACTGTTTTTATATAGTTCGTAGAGTTGTCAAAATTAGCGCAACATATGTTGATAAAACAGCATCTATATATCCTTCTCTGAATTTCTGAAATCCTCAATGACCTGTGTCCTATCACAATTTTCCTCCTACCCGTAAATTTGAAATTGTTATGGCATGCCACGTCTGCAGTATCAGCTTTGGCAAACTTGTACAACGAAAAAAATATCTTACACTAGAGCTTTGTCACTAGTCATGTCTCATCATCTCTGAAATACAAATGCTACAATAATGAACGATATTTCACCTGGTACCTGAGTTCTGTAAACCCTCAAGCCGCTATCATGGACTTAAGTAAGAGTTCATGAGTGACTTTTCATGTTTGATTTATAGGAAATGCAGTGGTGTAACAGAGACTATTAGGACCCCCTGCAATGACAGGATTTGGTCCTTTAGCCGGATTTTACAGAGGGTACGTACTTGGCATCAGTAAGGTTTTGGACCCCATAGAATCCTGATCCCCACCGCAAATCGGGTTGTACGTTACGCCACTGGGTAAATGGTTGGGTATTTCTTTTTCAGTTAAGGCTTAAGTAGCTTGGTCGGGAGGACCTTTTTTTGATGGATGTGCTCATGATGTGAACGATGTTTCCTCTTCTTTTTAGGCGGCGATGGTAAATTCTGCAATATTATGTACTTCTTGCATTTGTATGATCATTGGCGAATAATTTCAGTCATCACAACGCCCAGTATGATGTCATTTCAAATGGAAATTTTGCATCTCCAAAAACGGGCGGAAATTTGCACATACCTGGTACATTTTCAGAATAAACACAGACTGATATTTGAACCAAATAGAAAAATATTTTCAATTACTACTGTACGATACACATAGAATCAGGATAGCATTGAACAAAATACAGTGGGTGATCGGTTAACGAGCATAATCCGTTCCAAAACTATGTTCGCTATCCGAATTGTTCGTTAACCGATCATCCATTCACTTCTATGTGAAATCGATTAATTCCTTCTAGAGACCCTAAAAATTAAATTTTAAAACATGTATAATTTCTTAGTAAGTTTTTAAAAAATTAATACATACATATTGTCTTGCATATTAATCAGTCCCTTTCATTTTTTGCTTATAGGGCGTTGAAGAACATGTCCAATATCGATTGCTTTTCTCTCTTTTTCAGGATTTTCCGGAAGTAATTAATAGCATTGTCGTTGTAAAAATCCCCAACCCTACTGACATCAGCTTGGTTTGGGTCCATTCTAAGACCATTTCTCTGAAAGCATCCCACTTTTTAAAAAGTTCTTTAATGGCAGATGTCGGCATTGGTCCTCTTTCGTCTTCCCCTTGTTCAGAAGGAGACACATTTCGTTGTGTTTCTTGGTGTTCCTCATTCAAAATTTCTTGGAGTTCTATTGTCAGTTCATCTTCATGTCCCATTATATGCTCTTCTTTGTCACCCTAGTTCACTTCCAATTCCAGATCTCTAGCAGTTGTGAAAATTTCATCCATAATTTCTCAGGAGTGTCTCCCTGATCACCTCCGAATGTGTTCGTTGTCCAAACACAAAAAATCTTTCTTGAAAGTGTTCGTTAACCGATCACCCACTGTATACATAGAAACTAAATTACCTAATCTTTTTTTAAAAATAATTATTCAGCAAAAATTCTTTTAAACTACTTTGTATAACATTATCACAAATTTTTAATTATATGTAAGCGATAAATTTTTCATAAGGGTCTCCCACACTTCAATTCATACTTCAGAATTAATTTTAAATTCCGTTGTTTATTTCCAAGGTGAAAATAATGTTTATGGGAAATACAGGCTTTCGAATATTAATTTTTCCTGAAAAAGAGGTATAAAAATGAAAAAATTTGTTTTATTATAGAAGTGATATCCATTTAAAGTTTCACTATACATTATTCTTCATTCGGGGAGGAGGCTTTACGACTCTAACATTTCTCCGTCGATATGCCTCTGGTATATCTATTCCTTATCAAGTTCTTACTAAACTAATATGAACACTTATTTCAAATCAAATTTTTCCTAAGAGCATAAATACAACATAATGAAAATTTCAAAAAATAGTAAAGAATATATAATACAATTTTATTATTTTTTATATTATTTTTACATTACTTTTCCATAAACATATGTATATATTTCTGATAATTTTAGTTATTTACTTTAGTGCACTCCTTATAAAATAATATTGCACTTCCGTATAATATATATATTATTACATTTATGTAATTTATTACTTATGTTGAAAAATCCAGGATGTCTTTCACAACAATTCCAAAATACTTTACAAAATTTACTATTTTAAGTAAAAAGAATTATTTTAGCGAAAATTACAACAGTTATATGCGATAAATGAATAAGTATGGTATAAATTAAATACTCTGCCTTAAAAAAAAGAGAAGAAAATGATAAAGGATACAAAATTTTACCTCTGAAAAATGAAACAATAGTATTGAATTTCAAGCCGATCATGAAGTATGAAAACACGTTTCTAAAAAAAAAAGTCTTTTCTATGTTTTGTGAGCCAAGAGACGAGAAGAATAAGAATGTGATTAAAATTTTTGATACTTAACGAGCTACATTAACACCGACAGGTGAGTAAATTTTTGATTAAATCTCCCAGTTCTGATAGCATAAGAAAAACTATTAAGAAGCATAGCGAGTGAACACTTACCAAAGTATTCGTGCGTCAAAAATTTACAGAATGAGTACGTAAGCGTTGATTTAGCTGACAATTTGACACGCAAAATTATGGTATAAAAGAAAGAGCACATCACAGTAAGTGACATTCAGACGAAAAAATGAGTTGGCTAACTCGTCTCGCCCTTGCGTTTTTTGTAGTACTTATTACCCAATTCATTTCCATTCACGGACAAGCTCGCAGTCCGTGGCAAGACACAGCTACAGAAGATGCTTTCATTCAAAGTTTCTTGGGAACTATTTCGGGAAGTGAGGCTTTCACTCAAGACCAACTCGATGACATGTCTACGATCGGTGATTCACTAGTGACAGCAATGGACACGATGACTAGGAACAATAAAATCTCGCAATCCAAACTGCAAGCTCTAAATCTGGGATTTGTCTCCTCTATGGCGGAAATTGCTGCTGTGGAGCAAGGAGGTCAGAGTGTGTATGTGAAAACAAATGAAATTGCCGATGCTTTAAATTCTGCATTTTTACAAACTACTGGAGCCATAAATACACAGTTTGTAGATGAAGTAAAAAATTTAAGCAGCATATTTGTTCAAGCATCAGCAAATGAAGTAGCGTATGCAACAGCAGGAAGTGACAATGCTGCAGAAACAGTAGGAACAGCAGCTGCAACTAATACGGACTATTCTGCGGGACCAGTATTTGTAACATGGAAAGGATATGAAGAAGTTCCACAAGAACAAAGACAGGAAGGATTTAGATTTCAAGGACCAAGTATTGCTGCATCAGTAGCTTCTGGTGGATTTGGAGGCTATAGGCAAGAAGGACAAGCAGCTCAATCACCTGGAGGATATGGACCAGTTAGCTCAAAATACTTTACAACTGCTACTGACTTTGATCGCTATATACAAGGAGGACAAGACCGAAGATTCTCAGGAACTGCAACTCAATCACTGGGAGGATATGGACCAGTTAGTGCAACAATCGTAACAGCTGCTGCTGACTTTGGAGGCTTTGAGCAAGGAGAACAAGGATTTGCAGGACCTGAAACACCAGGACAAGGTAGAGTAGCATCCACAGGAATGGCTGGAAATTTTGTAGTCTCCGGACAAGGGGAACAAGTCCAAGGATCTATTGAACGAAGAGGATATGTATCAGACAGTGCAGAGGTGGTAGCAGCAAGTCCTAATTATCTAGTTTATGGACAAGATCAAGATCTTAGAGGGTATGGGTCTACTGGGTTTGGATTTCAAGAGCCAGTTAATACATTAGGAGTGGGAGTTGCTGAAGGTTATGGCCAAGAAAGACAGGATCAAGAGCTTTTAGGATCAGGAGCTCAAGAACCTGGAGGATATGGATCATTTAGTATAGCAATAACTCTTGGTGGTTTTGGAAACTATAGACAAGAAGTACCAGTCCAAGAACCTCTAAAATCAGGATTTCCAGGACCAGGTAGTGCAGCTATTGGAGACCTTGGAGTATATGATGCAGGAGTGCAAGGAGGTAAAGGCTCAGGACTAACCACCACAGTATCAGATGATACTGTAGGATTTGGTAGATATGCGCCAGTAATACAAGAACTTCAAAGACCATCAGAACCAGAAATACAAGAATTAAGCAATGCATCAGCTGCAGCAGTAACTGCTGGAGGACTTGATAACAATGCAGTACGAGGAAATGAAGGACCATTTGATCTTAGAATACAAGGATCCACAGCCGTAGCAGCTACTACTGAAACTGGAGGACCAGGACTACAAGGAGGACAAGTTCAAAGTGTAATTGGAGGAACTTCTGCAGTAGGTAGTTTATTTACTTCCTTTTTTTCTCAATTTTCAGTGAATGGTTCATTGCATGCAATTTAAATTTATATATGCATTGGGTTTTTGCTTTCATTTGAGTTACATTTAAATTATCTATGGATTTTTTTAAAAATATTGGATTGGATTTCCTTTATCAACGTCGCGCTGTAAAAGAAAGCGAGGGCTACTGGTGAAGAACTTCGTAGTTTATTGGACGATTTATATTGCATTGGGTTGCGTAGTGGGTTTGTCGCTGGCCTTGTACGCTCGAGGATGCGGATTCGATCCCGGCCCAAGTCGGTGGATTTTCATGAAGCAGAAAATTGACAGCATTCATCTCCATATCATAATTATGTGTCATTCAAAATATCTCTTGAGTACCTGTTTGGCTTAGGAGCTCTCGTCAAAATTAAGTTTCTGTATGGTTTCATATCAACAGAGCCCAGATACCTTCCCTCTGGAGAGGAAACTGGGCTTCAAAATTACTGCGACGATTGGTATTCCATCTGTATGAAGCCGCAATAAAAAGAGATACCAGATCCGGGGAATGTACTAGATTTGAAACGGTAAAACACCAATCCGCAGCCTCATTAGAAATTAAAAAAAAGTGCACATAATATAATGTTCCAAAAAAAAGTGTTGCTTCAAAGCTTAACTTTTTATAACCAGTTGCTTTGGTGATACCTCTCTATTTTAGTTTAATCATTTTAAACCTGGTGAATAATATATATATATATATATATGAGTGTGTAAATATATATATGTTACAGTTAAATATCAATTTAAATTCTAATCCTTATACATTTTTTCTCTACATCTTTAATTTCGTTTGTCATTAAAGACCTGTTTTATTTCATTTCACATGTTAAGATGATTAAATTCTTTATTTCATTTGGGATTCTTAGAAAAAGAATATCTTAATAGCTTACACGTTCTTTGCCTAGCAATTTTGGAGCGCCAGATATTTCTCTAAAACTACTATTTCCCATTATTTAGATACTTGGATATGACATCCCTATTATTCCCTACATAGTAATTCCCTATCGGGGAATTTTTCTCTTTTTTTCACGAATAGTAAAGGGTGTTTTTTTAGAGGTATAGAACTTTAAGTTGCAATAAAACAACGATGTATTATTCGATTGACATGAATTTTTTTTATTCGAAAGATAATCTTGTGGCATTACACTTTAAATATGAATTCTGGCATAGGACTGCCACGGCTTGCTCGGATGTAGTCCAATCTGGACGTCCAATTTTCGATGACTTTTTCCAACATTTGTGGCCGTATATCGGCAATAACACGGCGAATGTTGTCTTCCAAATGGTCAAGCGTTTGTGGCTTATCCGCATAGACCAATGACTTTATATAGCCCCACAGAAAATAGTCTAGCGGTGTTAAATCACAAGATCTTGGAGGCCAATTCACAGGTCCAAAACGTGAAATTAGGCGGTCACCAAACGTGTCTTTCAATAAATCGATTGTGGCACGAGCTGTGTGACATGTTGCGCCGTCTTGTTCGAACCACAGCTCCTGGACATCATGATTGTTCAATTCAAGAATGAAAAAGTTAGTAATCATGGCTCTATACCGATCACCATTGACTGTAACGCTGTGGCCTTCATCGTTCATCGTTTTTGAAGAAGGATTCCACCAGCCCATAAAGAGCACCAAACAGTCAGTTTTTCTGGATATAACGGTGTTTCGACATACACTTGTGGATTAGCTTCGCTCCAAATGCGGCAGTTTTTTTTGTTGACGTAGCCATTCAACCAGAAGTGCGCTTCATCGGTAAACAAAATTCGCTTATGAAAATCGGGAACAACGGCAATCTCGTTTTGGGCCCATTCGACGAATCTATGCCTTGCTTGATCATATTTAAAATGTAATGCCACAAGATTATCTTTCGAATAAAAAAAATTCATGTCAATCGAATAATACATCGTTGTTTTATTGCAATTTAAAGTTCTATACCTCTAAAAAAACACCCTATATATATATAATCGTTTAAAATGTTTCTTTTTGAAAAATCCTTTTCTTATGTAATTCTTTAGTAATTTTTTTAGGAATTTTCTGCTTTAAAAGATTTTAGGAGAATTTGTTGCAGAACAGTAGTCGGTGGTTTTTCTCATACTTTTTGTGAGTTTTTATATACTTTAAATTTTTAGTTATTTTATTTGGTTTTCCTACCTAGTTCCAATGGGAAGGGTTGGCGCCTTCAAACTAGTTTAACTCCACTTATTCGGTTCTAAGTCCGAAACTGCCTTGTGACTCGCTAAGTTATTTTTTGTAGTTACTTTTTTGTATCTTTCTTTAAATTCGATCTTCATGTTTTGCTTTTGCATTTTTAATACTCTAATTTTTGTTATGCTCATTATGTATTATTTCTTGTTTTTGATATATTATATAAATTTCTCTCTCTCTGTCACACACACACACACACACACACACACACACACACACACACACACACATATATATATATATATATATATATATATATATATATATATATATATATATATATATATATATATATATGTATATATATATGCGTAAAATCCATCATCTGACGGAAATTATAAGGTACATTGACATTGATTTCTGTATCTTTTAATACAGCAGAAACTGTTTACAGAAAATGTTTCTTACAACAATACTGACTGTAAGTTATCTCAATTACTTTCTAAACTTATCAATACAATCAACTACTTCTCAACAGCCAACACAATTATCTCGCTTCTAACTCAATTTTCACTACAATCCAACAAACACAGTCCGTCGTGTTATAACTCTGTTCTTGGTACAGCAGACCACGCGCTGTGTGTTGGTCTATTAGGAATTTAATTTCCTTAACCTCAGAAACAGTCGAACGCTTCACGCTTCCAAAAACAAGGGACTGTCTCTCAGCCCTAACCGTCCTGCTCGAAGGTCAGTCACCTTCTTAAAAAAGGCAGCAACCCCCCTCCGCAAACGGCCGATTAGCGCCAACATTCCATAATCCACCGCCAACAGTAGTTCAGACACTACACTGACTATATACCAAAAAATAAGTGCTTTTGTTTCATCAGATGGAGTGTTAACAACGGAATAAAGTTTTGTTCTCTTTTTCAGTAAACTTTTGTCACCATAATTTTTAAGTTTAAAACAATTAAATTAACTTAATACTAAAAGGATTAATGTCGATAGTATTCAAAAAAAAAAAGCCCGTAGTTTTTGCTAATAAGACAAGTCGATACCCCCTATACCGACAATGTTAATTGTCGGTATAAAAATAATAAATTAAATTGAGCCATTTAGGAACCTGTTTCTGAGAAACTGTTAAATATAAAAATTTCAAATTTTGTCTGTATATTAATTAGACTTTTTTATTTAAATAATGGTAAAACATTTAAAATATATTGTTTACTTTTCCAAAAAAAAATTAATCGTAAAAGTATCGCTTTGAAATTTTTGAAAATTGTCATTTTTTTTTTTACGATAACTGCTTTTCAGCAAAATATTTTGGGAAAATCTCCAAAAAAGTAGCTCTATTATATATAGTTACAGATTATTTATGTGCAGTAAAAATTTAAAGTACCTTCATTCTGTGGATTCTTTGAAAGAGATACATGCGGTTTGAAAACAATCATTTTGAGAAAATTACATTTTTAGTGTAAAAAGGCACTTGATCACAAAAATAATGAATTAGAACATGTATTTGCCCTATTTTATTAAACATTAGTATCTTCTTAATTTTTTTAACATTAAATAGGTAACAAAAAAGTCTTAAAATGTTCAGAAAATACATATATAGTATTTTTCAGTTTTTGTTCGAGATTTTTTTTTAGCATTTTGTATCAATTTTCACAAATTTTGTAGCAATCTGTGAAGAATTTTTAACTTCGATGCATTACAAATATCAAATTTGACCTTATAACATCATAAATATAATGTAAACATGTATCAATATGTAAAAGTAATGATTTGGAAATATGTGAATTTACGACATTGCGAAAAGCTTTTATATGTATTTGTATATTCACATGCAAACACAATTTCTAAAAGCTTCAAAAATCAAAATTTTCCCTAAACTGTACAAGAGATTTTTAAAAAAGTCAAAAATAAAACTGTTTTTAGGATTTTAAACATGAAATTTGTTTATTTTCATGCATGTAACGAGCTTCTCGCAACGGCAAAAAGCATTACACATCTGAGTTATAATTAGTTACCATTTATTGTAATACCTCTGAACATTAAAACTTAAAAACTTGTCTGAACAATAAATAAACATTAATATTTGCAACAAATTGAAATATTTAAAATATATTGTTTAGTTTTCTCGAAAACATGTAACAAAAATATCGCTATCAATTTAAAAAAAAATTGACATTTTTTTGTCACGACATATGGATTTCAGTCAAATATTTTTGGAAAATCACAAAAAAACTCGCATGAATATATATAGTTACATATCAGTAACATGAGGAGAAATATTTCATGTGAAAACATACATTATTTTCTAAAAAAAAGATGCATTCAGTTTTAAAAACATCATTTTTGAGAAAATTGAATTTTTACTATAAAGTTTGACTTCATCAGAAAAATAATGAATTACAACATGTGTTTGTCCCATTTTATTAAACTTTAGCATCTTTGCAATTTATTTTGCATAAAATAGTAAACAAAAAGAGTCTTAAATTGCCCAGAATAGCATTTTTCAGTTTTTTTAACGAGATAATTTCTAGTATTACATCAATTTTCTCAATTCTGTATCAATTTTTGAAGAATTAGCTACTTTATAGATATCAAATTTGAACATAAAGCATCATAAATATAATGTGAAAATGTATCAATATGGTTTTGGTATGAATTTGAGTTGGTATTTATAAAAATACCTGATTATACGACATTTTGAAAGTTTTCGCTGGATTTTTGTAAAGTTATCAATAGGTTTTCTTGTTGCAGACAGTTTCTAAGTTTTAAACTTCAAAAGTTACTCTAAACTGGACAAATGATTTCTAAAACAGCCAAAATAAAGCTGTTTTTATGTTTTTAGATATGAAATTTATGTATTTTTAAGTATGTAACAAGCTTTTCGCAAAGACAACAAGCATCACATTTGATGTATTATCTCATACCTTTATCTCAGAAACTATTAAACATAAAGACTTAAGATTTTGACTGTATGTAATTGTTTTACACTTATATTTATACTGAAGTGAAATTTTTTAAATATATTAATTAGTTTTTTCAAAAACAAACTTTTAGTTGAGCGAGCAAATATGATTATTATGAATTTATTGAAAATTGTCATTTTTTTGTTATGATATCTGCTTAAAAATATTTTAAAAATGTCGCTTCAGTATACACAATTGCATTTAAGAAACATAGTACATGCATACATTTAATTTACACAATTTTAAAAAAAAACATTTAGAAAACAATTTTTATAAAAAAAAAAATCTTACCTTGGGAAAGTGTCATCCTATTTATTTTCCATCACATATTATCTTCATTATGCTTTATGCAGTTATTAAATTAAAATTCATTACGTATATATTTCTCACCTGATCACAATCATAAATCCTAATTTTTTTTCTTTTAACACTTATTTTTAACTAATTAAAAATGAATTTAAACTAAAGAAAAGACCTAAATTTCAGTAAAAAAATGACTACATTTTAAGTATAACATTTACTTAAACCCACACGAAAATCTGAAATTGCCTCCAAAGGTTTTTAGCAAATCTAACACAGTTGCAGTTAACAATTATCTAAAGTGAATTTGGGTATTAAAAAAATAAAAATTAATTGAAGCTTTGCAACTTTTTCCCAGTTTTAAATAGACAATGCTTACATTTCTATCTGTCAAAATGGGTCTGGTAAACCAGCTGATTATTTCTTAAAAATCATTTTAAAATGCTTCTAATTCATATAATGGCTTGTATGTTATATTATTGGAAAGGTCTTGATTTGGAGATTTTAGAAATATCAAAAACTCAAAGTCGATTTCCGAAAGGTTTTTACCCGACTGACTCCTCTTAATATTTCTAGAAAACGAAAATAAGATTATTTTAGTAAGCAATAATTCTGAAGAAAATTACGTTTTGAAGTTAGATGGACTAATGAAATATTTAATACGCTAAAGAAATGTACGAGTACTCTCTTCCAATTTTCTAAAATTACCGGGTTTATCTCCGAAAATATGAACAGGAAGTTCTTTTCATTGATCTATTACTCGTCTATTATTCGCTCCTCATTGTCTAGCAATCTATTCTTTTCGAATCGTAAGATTTTCTTCTTATTCATTTCTATTTTAAAACTTACAGCCGGAGGAGGATATGGACTAAGTTCTCAACAATCAGCTATACCAGATGTTCAAGGACCATCTGGATTAGGACCGCAAAGATCAGGAGGTGCCGCTGTAGCGCTAACCGGATTAGAAGAATATGGACCAATCACTCAAGCGCCATCTGGTTCTGATGCACAAATTCCTGGTGGATATGGACCTGGAAATTTCGCCGCATCTACAATACTAGGAGGATATGAAGTAGTTGCTCAAGGACCATCTAGACCAAAAGAAGTTTCTTCAGTTGCAGTATCTGCAGATGGAATAGAATATGGAGGACTACAAAGGCCTCTAGGACCTGGAAATCAAGGAACTGAAGGTGTAGCGGCAGCTATGAGTGGGCTGGAAGTATACGCACCACATGTTCAAGTATCATCTGCACCTATAGGAGCAACAACAATCGGATTACAAGATTATAGACCAGTTGCTCAAGCGCCAACTCCAACTGAAACAGCAATCGGATTGCAAGATTATGCACCAGTCCCTCAAGCTCCATCTGCACCTCCAGGAGCAATAGCAATCGGATTGCAATATTATGGGCCAGTCACTCAAGCACCATATACACCTAAAGGAGAAACATCAATCGGATTGCAAGATTATGGACCAATCGCTCAAACGCCATCTGCAACTGAAGGAGCAACAGCAGCGGGATTGCAAGATTATGGATCAGTCCCTCAGGCGTTATCTGCACCTGAAGGAGCAACAGCAATCGGATTGCTGGATTATGTACCAGTCCCTCAAGCACCATCTGCACCTGAAGGAGCAACAGCAAATGGAATGCAAGATTATGGACCAGTTGTTCAAGTCCCATCTGCATCTGTAAGAGCAATAGAAATTGGATTGCAAGATTATCGACCAGTCACTCAAACGCCATCTACACCTGAAGGAGCAACAACAGTGGGATTTCAAGATTATGTACCAGTCTTTCAAGCACTATCTGCACCTGTAAGAGCAACAGCAATCGGATCGCAATATTATGGACCAGTCACTCAAGCCCTATCTGCACCTGTAAGAGCAATAGCAATCGAACTGCAAGGTTATCGACCAGTCGCTCAAGCGCCATCTACAACTGAAGGAGAAACATCAATCGGATTGCAAAATTATGGACCAGTCGTTCAAACACCATCTGCACCTGAAGAAGCAGCAACAATCAGATTGCAAGATTATGAATCAGTCGTTCAAGTACCATCTGCACCTGAAGAAGTAGCAGCAATCAGATTGCAAGATTATGTACCAGTCCCTCAAGCGTCATCTGCACCTGTAAGAGCAACAGCAGTCGGATTGCAAGATTATGGATCAGTGCCTCAAGCACCGTCTGCACCTGAAGGAGCAACAGCAAATGGAATGCAAGATTATGGACCTGTTGTTCAAGCCCCATCCACACGTGTAAGAGCAACAGCAGTCGGATTGCAAGATTATGGACCAGTCACTCAAGCCCCATCTGCACCTGTAAGAGCAATAGCAATCGGATTGCAAGGTTATCGACCAGTCACTCAAACGCCATCTGAACCTGAAGGAGCAACAGCATTCGTATTGCAAGACTATGGATCAGTCGTTCAAGTACCATCTGCACCTGAAGAAGCAGCAGCAATCAGATTGCAAGATTATGTACCAGTCCCTCAAGTACCACCCGTAAGGGAAACAGCAGTCGGATTTCAAGATTTTGGATCAGTTACTCAAGCGCTATCTGTACCTAGTGCTCAAATTCCTGTCATCCCAGCTACAATATCAGGTGCATATGAAGTAGTTAAACAAGGAGCATCTGGATCAGGAACACAAGGGCCTGAAGTAGTTTCTTCAGTTGCTACAACTGGAGATCGAACAGATAAATACGGATCAGCAGTACAAGGACTTTCAAAACTTGAAGGAGCTGCAGCAATTACGAATAGCTTGGACGTATACTCGACACGTACTCAAGAATCATCTGGAACTGGAAAATTAGCAGTGGTCGGATTACGAAACTATGGACCAGTCACTCAAGTGCTATCTGGAGGACTTGGAGGAGCAACCGCGGTCCGAATGCAAGATTTTAAATTAGAAGAACAAGAAGCACCAGGATCTGGTTCTAAAGATCTTAATGAATATGGACCTGGGGCTCTAAGTTGGAGCATATCTGAAGGACTAAAAGGATTTGGGTCCAGAGCACAAGAGCCATCAGGACCTGGAAGTGTCTCCTCAGCAGTGTCAACTGGTGACTCAAGTGGGTATGAGTCAGGAGGTGCATATGGAACAGCGACTCAAGGAATCGGAAGAGCCTCTGCAACAACAGAAGGATTTGAAGTTTATGGACTAGGAGCACAAATGTCGCCTAGACCTAGTGCTGAAGGTACTGGGGAATATGGACGTAGAATTCCCACTAAAGCCGCAACAGCTGAAGGATCACTAAAGTATGAACCAGAAGCTCAAGTATCTTCAGAATTCATAGCAGCTACGAGTAAGCTGAGAGGATATGGACCAGTGGCACAAGGGCCGTCTGGACCCAGCACGCGAACTTACGTTGGGTATAGACCTGAAATTGACTCCCCAGATGTAAAACTGAGAGGATATGGAGCAGGTTCGCAAGAATTATTTGGACCTAGTTTTGAAGATAGTTTTGGATATGGACCTGGAACTATAGCTATATCTTCAGCAACTGAAGGACCTGGAGGTTATGGATTAGATATCCAAAGACCATATCTACCAGGAGAATCTCCAACATTTGCAACAACTGTAGACGAATTGCGGAGACATGGATCTACATTACAACTACCATCTGGACAAGACTCTCAGAGTCTTGCGGGTTCAGGTCCAGGAAGTGCTATCACAGTTTCTGTAGTTGATAGATACAATCAAGATACACAAGGGTTTTCTGGACCAGGGGCTCAAGAAACCGGAGAAATTGTAGAATCTCCGACAACTGCTGGAGTATTTGATCAGTATAGACCAGTTCCGCAAGGGATACAGCAGTCCTCTGGATCTGAAGGATTTTATTCATATTCTGTATCATTAGGAGCTCCCGGATACAGGCCTACAGACCTAATTCCTTCAGGCCCATCACGTTCGGTGTTTGCTGCTGCTTCTCGTCTCTCAACACCTGATTCTGCTTCAAGGGTTTCATCTGCAGTTTCCAATTTGTTATCAAGTGGTCCAACCAATCCGGTTGCCTTGTCAAATATTATTGACAATGCAATATCTCAAATTAGCGCAATTAATCCTGATCTCTCTGACTGTGATGTTTTGGTTCAAGCAATTCTTGAAGTTTTCTCTGCTTTCTTGAATATTTTTATTTCGTCAACATTGGTCCGATGAAATAATACCTTCTGGCTAATATTTTCTTGATAAGATACACTTTGATTGATAAGAATTTTAAAAAAATGATGCAACTAATTATTATTACTATTTTACATCTTGCTATTTTTTTAAATAAATACGAAGCATATTAAAAAAGATTTTTCTCTTCCATTACTCAAATTTTATCTATTTTATTGTACTTTACTCGATTACATTAAATTAGTATTTAATCATTTTTAAGTTTATTGCTTGAAACCAAACTACATCTGTCATTCAAGGATAAAAACTTATCAAATGATCAGTTAGGGGACGTACAAATAGGCAACGAACTCCCTGTACAAACTAGTGACATGGAAACCTCACATAAGCACCGGTTCATTTGATATTTTGTCTTCAAACTTCCTTAAACTTGCCTACAAAACTTTAAAGTTATCTGAGCTCACTGAAATGAACAATTTCGATCAAACACACATTTTTGGTTTTATTTTATTTTATTGAATATAGCAATCTTTTAGCTGTACAAAACATAAGTTGTTTTGCTTCTATGTTATCTAGAAGCCGAGTCACAATAAACTACATAAAACTAAAAAAAACAGGAAGCGGGTCTTAAATCTACCAGAAGCGGGCATTTAAATTGTGCTCAAAATCTATCTTGGTGTGAGCCTGATAACTCAAAATATTCCTATGAAACTCTCTCTCTCTTTTTAAACCTTATATTTATGTAATTTTCTGGGTATTGTACTTCAAATATTTTTGGCTAGTATAAACTTTTTACACCTTATATTTATATTATTTACTGGAAAATGTACTAAAGTAATTCTTACTATATGAATATTTTTTCAGTTATGGAATATTATTTCAATGTAAGCCTCATAAAAATGTCACATTTCTAATAATAATAATTCGATCAGCTCTAAAATTTTCACAATTTAAAAAAACATTAATATTTGAGTACATTTTATAGATAAATATATGTATTTTATTTTAGAATAATATTTTGCCTGTATATAGCTCAGACCTCTGTTCAGAGACTCAACTAGAATTTTTTAAATATATAACTTAGAAGTGGATTTATCCATATTTTACGAAAACAAAGGGGAGCAATTTTAAGGAAAAGACGCCGATAATTACTTCAATTGGTGATAACTCTGAAAATAAAGTGAATTTTTTTCAAAATCCTAGTTCAGACTCTCTGGAGAAGTCTTTACTTTATATAAGAGAAATATTATTATTTTAGAACATTTTTCATAAAAGGGGAACATTTTGAAAAAAGATTATTCTAAGTTAATTTTTTTGCCAAAATATTGTATTTAAATAATTTTTTTGTCAAAATGTCATTAAAACAATTTTATACATGTATTCCAATCTAAGTGACTCTAAATATCATGAAAATTATCCATTTATGTGCTTTTTTTAAAATCACGGTTCCGAACGTAGTCGGATACCTTAAATATTGCGTTTTTTTACAGAAATATTAAATATATTTCTGTTGTTAATTACTTTACACCCTTCAGTAATTTTTGTACTGAGGAATCTAAAACAATTTGTTCGAAAGCGTTCATTACAACAACCTAAGAATTGTTTCGTCCTCACGTTAGTTTTAAGCGGTTGTGAGAATAAGACGTTATCTCAGATGTTGATATGTGGTAAGTAGATATTATTCTCATTTACCAAGTCTGTTACATATTTTTGGTAATTCGAAAATGAAATTTTCGTGAATATGACGATGAAAATAAAGAATTCATAACGGGCTAGATTCGTGAAGATCACATTTTAAATGAAATTACGTGTTTTCCGTTGAATTCAAATTTAACATTAGATTTGAACTCGTACTTGGAATATATCCAGATAAAATCTCAAATTTAATCATTGGATAAAGATGTCCAAGTATTTTAAAATTCATCAAAAAGTTTTTGAAAGTAAAACAAAATTTTTATATTATGCGGGCACATTTTGTTTACCTATGTGTATTATTATTTATAAATACAGTAATACCCCGAACTTACGCAATAGGTGATAACCGCGTAAGTCGAATTCACGCAAGTCGGGGGAATATGATTTCACATATAAATTATTTTTAGCTGAGGCCGGAGACGAAAGAAAAATGAATAATAATTTATTAACATACTGTTTAGTTAAATTTTAGATAAGATAAATTCATTATCGCAATGCAATACTATTGTAATTTGGAAGGTTTCATAAAATGTTATAATGTAGTAGTGTGTGTACCGGCTCAAAGATATTTTCTCCCACAAAATTTTCCTCGTTCGCTAATATTTTGTTTGTTTCTTGTTTTGTTGAAAAATGAATACTCTCATACTTGGAGTTTATATTTTCTAAAATTTGTAATCCTTTTTTCAATTAAACTGATGTCTTCTGTCAAATTCTCAACCATCATTCGATCTTCTTATTGAACTGGGTCTGGTTTTATTAAATTGTTGGAAAAGTAATTTTACACTTACTGAAATAATTATTTTAGAATATTAGGAATGTTAGTCAATATAATAAAAAAAATAATTTAGATATTTCATTTCAAATAGCTTAGATATTTTATTTTTCTACAGATGGCACCACCATTTTATGAACGTGTTGGATTTTGCATGTGCGAGTCATGCTTTATAATTATGAGCATTTCTGTATACTTTTTGATTAACTGTTAACTACTATGTTCAACTTTTATTACAAAAATATAATATAAATAACAAAAAGTGTAATTAAAAAGTTTTGAATAGTAATTTATTTGCTAGAAAGGTTTTTTTAAACAAAAAAATATTAAAACTTGTTCCTAATTTATTTTTAACCGAACGGTTTTAAAATTTATTCTACTGCAAGATATACATTATAGAGGTTTTATTTTATGTAATTTTAAATGTACGTATTTCAATATGTAAGCAACAGAAGTAAAAGACCAATTTTTAAAAAATCTTTTTAACTATGCGCAGCTTTTAGTTTCTCTAAAAATACAACAATGTATAAATAGGTTCAATAGTGATCATTAAAAAGTTCGCATATATATTTTTAATATTAACTTAAATGATAGTTAAAATGAAAAATATAAGTAATAATAATTATTAAACGTTTTTTAAATTTGTAAGGAAATATTTAGTACAAAAGTATTAATTGCTTACTGTTAACAATTTTCAATAAAAAATGGTAACAATAATCGAAAAATTATTCTGGTTTTCACTTTAAAAATTAAATACTGATTCAAATATAATTCTAATGTAGGATTTATTACATGCATTTCTATGAAGAATGGACATTTTTACATCGTTTTAATTAAAAAGTTAAAGCTGTGAACGAAATAAAATTAAACTTTTTTAATGACAATCAAAATTTTAAAATTTTAACCATAGGTATGCGGTGTTAATTTTAAAGTTTTACTGATAAATGTGTACACAAGATGGCAGTAATATCGCTGTATGGGTTGATTATTTATTGAAGCTATACAAGAGGATTATTCATCGTTATGGTTTCTAAAGTTGAAAATAGTTTATTGAATTTTTTCTTTTTTCTACCATACTTTTTTTTATCATATTTTAAAATATTCTTTCTTTATATGAAAACATATTTCACATGATTGATACTCTATTCCAAAATTTAAAACTGAACTTATACTATTTAATTTTTTTTAAGAAGTTAACACAATTAAATAGCTTGAATTAACGATGGGGAAAATAATAACTAGAAAATTTATAAATTTTTAAAATGCTTTTTTTATAAAACAATTTAAAATTTAGGTGTTAAAAACCTTAATTATCGGAGATTATTCTAAAATGCTATTATTAAAAAAAGAATATAATTAATATGTATTATTTCATTTAAACAGATTTCCTGAAGATCAGATATTATACAAGTACTTTTTTTTTTTTAAAAAAAACTTTAAATGATTGGATAAACATAAAGTGTTTTTCCTGTCTTGTGGGTTGCTTTTTAATCAGAGTTTAAATGTACAAAAAAGATTTTTAAAATTTCATGCTGTTAATACATAATAGTTATATGTACTTGATACTTACTGATTATATATATATATATATATATATAGATAGATAGATAGATAGATAGATATCAGTAAATAAATTAAAAAGAAGACTAATAAATCCCAAAACATCTTAAGAACAAACCGAAAGAACCAAGAACATGGAACCATTATAAACCAAAAAAGAGAAATATAGCTAGAGTGGAAAAAACTATTATGTATATATATCTATATATATATAAATAAAAATTCTAATATCTGAATGTAACGAAAGCACACTATTTATGGATAAAGTGTAATTACAAGTAAATGTAACTATCACACTTAAAACTAAAAATTCCTTTTGAGGAATGAGGAGCAAAATTATTTATTACATATGCTGTGGATGTATTGAAATTTAATCATCATTAGACATTATCTTTTCTTATTCTTTAGTAAAATTAAATGTATTGATAGTAGTTATTATAGTAGCATTTTGAGTAATTTACTAATAAATATTTTACATATTACTGTTTATATATATAAAAAAATTTCAAATTTTCATTTTTTGACATACACTTTTATTTAATTCTCTGCTGTAAAGACTTATGTTTCTGCAATTTGTATTTTACTTAGTTATTATTTTAGACGATTCTGTTTTTAAAACTCATTCGACTAAATACTTTGTATTACAATGGATATTAAACTGTAAGAGGTACAAACAATAAAACAGAAATAGACAGACAAAGAATTTGACATGGTTGAAATTTTCAATTTTTTTTGTCTTTGCTACCTTCCGATTATCTGTCGGACTTTGGATCACTGGCGTAGTTGAATGTAATACGAGTAAGCTTAGCTACCTTCTTTTAATATTAATATTAGTTTGAAAAATTTTTACAATAATTATTTTACAAGAATTTTAAATTTGTAGTCACAAATGGCTACACAAGATGGCAGCACGATCGAATTTCATTTCTTTGAATAGAGGTTGAAGATAGAAATAAGATTTTCTAAAATTGTTTTTCCTTGTGTATTTAATAATCTAATGCCTCTCATTTTGATCGGTGGCCATTTCAGATACAAGTTTATTTATATATGTTTACCAAATTGAGAAAAGTAATGAAATCGTGAATTTTGCCGACTTATAAGAGAGAATGTGTTGAATTATTTCAGATATGCAGAATTTTACTTTTAGTATATCCTTCCGTGAAGTTGAAAATGTTGCATATATTTATTTTTCTTTCTCGTAAAATGTGCTCCTTTTTAGCATTATTGGCAGAATAGTAATGAGTCGCTGATGTACCGTATTCATTCGAATCTAAGCCACCATCGATTCTAAGCCGCACCCCAAATTCTCAACAAGTTATTGTGAAAAATAGCGTAAAATGTGGTTTATCAATATCCAGTTTAACGAAATTAAAATAAATTTAAGACGGGAACTAATAAGAAGTGAATAATTCAGTATTTTACCAGTTTTATAAACTTTTAAATACATTCATCAACCTGTAATTGTTCTAACTGGCCCATCCAACGAATTTTTTTCCTATCGATTCTAAGACACCCCCGATTCTCAGTTGTATTAATATAGGAAAAAATAGTGCGACTTAGATTCGAGTAACTACAGTAAGTAAGAATTTTTTCTCGCTCACGAAGTCGACAATCAGTAGAGTTGATGACTTATACAATAATTGCTAAGAACCATTTTTTTTAAAAAGAATACAAATTTTTTTCACAAAAATTTTCTAAACACATTTTAAGAAGTTTATAGTAAATGTAGCATTACACATGCATGGAATTTATTTTAAAATTTTTAATCTCTATTAATTTCGATAATCACAGAGACAGATGGGGTACATTCGGCAAATCCGGGCATCCGCGATGAATCGCAAGATGTCTGGCCACATTCTAACTAAATAGGCTTTTATTTGTGTACATTTACTGTGTCGTCTTAAAAAAGGTCGGCTTGGCGAGATCTGCCTCCAACTAAAAGAACAGCAATGGCAACTTTATTTCAAGATTGAGATTTATATATTTTGATTTTATTGCCAAAGTACAAAACTAATTTTTCTGTAAATATCTTTTTATGGAAAATACGAGGGTGGTCTGTAAAGTTTCCGTCCTCATCATGCAAATGGCGGTACTTTTCAATAAAAGCTAGTAAATTTCGTTGTTCATCTGCAGAATTACTCACCAAAGTTTCAGCCATTTTGGACGCGCAGTTGTTATGTAACACTCGTTTCAGTGAGTTGATGTGAGTGTTTTTGTGAAAAGGGACAAAATCGAGTAGGGAGCTTTCATTAAATATTTGTCTTTGAAAGGCAATACGCCTACGCAAATCAAGGATGAGTTGGATTCTGTGTATGGGGACTCTGCATCATCATTTACCACAGTGAAAGTTTGGGTAGCTGAATTTAAATGTGGCCGTAAGAGCTTGGGGCGAGATGAACGTTCGGGGCGTCCAAATACTGCAACTACCGACGAAAACATCGCCAAAGTTCACCAAATTGTGCTAGACGACTACCGAATTAAAGTGAGAGAGATAACAGAGTTTATGAACATGTCAAAAGAACGTTTTTGTCACATATTAAATCAACAATTAGGCATGAGAAAGCTCTTCGCGCGTTGGGTGCCGCGTTAGCTCACGTTACACCAAAAACGTGCTCGAATGAACATTTCCAATGGTCTGTTGGCGCAGTTTAAGAGCAGTAAATCCAAGTTTTGGCGCCAATTAGTTACTGTAGATGAAACTTGGATACACCATTATACGCCCGAAACAAAAATATAGTCCAAATAGTGGACTGTCAAGGGAGAACCGGCTCCAATAAAAGCAAAAACTGTTATTTTGGCTGGGAAAGTGATGGCGGCTATTTTTTGAATCGTCATGGAGCTAATTTAAGCGATTATCTTTACAAAGGAAAAACCATTACAGGAGCATACTACGCATCATTACTTCACAAGCCGAGGGAAGAACTAGCCGAAAAACGACCACATTTGCAGAAAAAGAAAATCCTGTTTCACCAAGACAACGCACCGTCTCACACCTCAGCTGTTGCTATGGCAGAAATCCACGAATTACGATTTGAAATGCTTGACCATCCGCTTTACTCACCATATCTAGCCCCAAGCGACTTCTTTTTGTTCCCTCATCTAAAATTTGCACTCGGAAGACAGGGATTTTCGCCAAATAAAGAGGCAATCACCTTCGAGAACAATTATTTTGCAGAGAAAAAAGCTGAGTACTATTTGGACGGGTTACAGAGACGGGTTACAGAGATGGGAGCATCGCCGCGAGAAGTGTGTAGAGTTACAAGGAGACTATGTTGAAAAATAAAAGAAAAAAAAATCAGAAAAAATGTCTTGTATCTTTGTTAGGTCGAAACTTCTCAGACCACCCTCGTATATAAGCAGCAAGTAACATTCATTCAATTGCTTGGTTGGTTGTTTCCCAAAGTCACATTTAAAAACATTACGAAGACTGTTACAAACGGACTTCGTATTGAGTTGTGGAACTCCACGCTCCAAACTTTCTTTTGAGCCACGACGATGTGCATCAATTCCTCTACACGACGGATCTTTAGTGTCTATACAACTATAACTCGCGAATAGATAGAACAATGACGACCATGAGTTCGCGACCATGACTACGCAGCCATTTCTGTGTGGGGGTCTTCACCAAAGGACCCATTTCCTGTTTGGGAACTAGTGACGTCTCAACGGTCAGGTAGTTTCGCATGGGAAAGTATGCCAGACTGGACACTCCGACACTTACGTTGTAAGGGAAGTCAACCTTTGATCTATCTTGATCCAGCCGACAGTGAAATGGCCGGCACAGTTTCTACACCAACCACCAGCTTCAAAGTTCACGACGAGAGGGGGACTTAGACCAATAGTAGAATAGTTATCTTGGCTACGTCCAAACAGAAGTGATTCTACATGACGTGTCACTTTTGTGGGCGTGACGTATTCCACCTTTAAAGAGACATCCAGAGACTCTCGATACGCTTAGGAGCTTCACAGAGACTAGAGAGACACTTCTACAAGCTTCAATATACACGTACTCTCCACCAACCGACTTCCAGATTCCCTCTGACTCTCTTACACTTACTGTTAATTATCGAAACTCACATTTACCGGTATTCCACAGTCGTCTTAACGCCGTCTGTATTAGTGGTAAACCGGCTTTAACAGCGACTCAACAGCGCAGCACCATAGCAACAGTAGTAACCAGATAGAGTGGAAGAGTTAACGTTGCACTACACAGCAACACTAGGGCTACTGGCAACGGACCTCGTTATTCTGAACTTATGTCAAATGACGAAAACGACACCTGAGTGACCACATCTTTCTCCAAACTACCACACTAACAAGATGACTTGGAGCCTCAACAGATTTGGTATTAGAATTGGGTTGGGTGGGAAACACTTAGTTCTTTCGAAGCTTTGTTTCCTTTAATGACATTTTGATGACTTTATAAATGCTTTTAAATTGCCCTTTTTAGAAATTTATTACTTGAATTAAAAATATAACTGTTGTTGAATAAAATAAAATAAGAATTACATTTATGTGATAAAAAAAGTGCAATTATATAACTAAAGTTTAAAAGTGGATGAAAAATTCCGGCGAAAATTTTTTGTGAGAGGAGTGGACGAGGCGAGGCCTAGCCAATTCGGCTGCAGCAAAGAGATTCGAGTTAGAGACGGACAAAATTTGGATGTAGAAAGTTAGGATGAGTTGGTATGGAGTGGTGGTCAGTTATTCTTACATTTTTGAGTCTGGTTGTGAAGATCGACCAATCACTGGGTAGTTATGAGTTCAAGCAAGTCGAGCTGTAAAACTATAGAGAAATTTAAGGTATCCGGGTCTATGAGATAAATGTAATGTGCCTCTATCTCCTCTATACGGCGGGTCTTCAGTGGTGTTCGGACTCCGACTCTCTCCCCCGAGTTCGAGACCATAACCACCTAAGCTACCGTGGACATTTCCTCTTACCTAAGTGGCTGTTTCAGTCAAGTAGTCACGGCCGCACACCCGAGATTCGTGGCTACCTACTTTTAAGTCTAGGCACGAATTCCAGCCGAAAATTTGGTACTGCTTAATATAATAGACTCTTAAGTATCCTTAAAAGATCAGGAATAAGGGGATAGAAGTTCCTACTTGAATGTCCTTATTCTTTTTCCAGTAATTTATGTTATGAGTTAAATCGCCAATAATTCTCGTATAATTCATGTGTGATTTTAATTTAAATCACCTTTTAGTCGGAATTTTTGTAGAATAAATAACAACATAACGTTTCATTTTCTACACAAGTTCAGCTAAAACGGTAAAACTTGTTAGGAAATTTCTTCTAACTTCTGTTGTATCTTTCCTGTTATCTGATTTCGTTTGCATACTTGAATCAAACTCTGTTTTGTTCCGAATGCTTTATATATATTCACGTCTCCCTAATAGATGGCGCCCCTACACGATGGATCTTAATAATCGCTCTTTGAAATCTATTTAAGAGTACCGGGTTACTTTAATATTTTTTAAATTCCTTGTTCTCATAAATGCATGTTTTACAACTAAAGGCAAACAAAGGTATTCGATGTGAAATTATGCATTTAACCGAAACTTATCTTGTGAAAAAAATTTATGAGAAATAATTTTTTTTCGTAAAAAATTTAGGAATATAATGTTTTCTAAGCATTTTAAAATACTGTTAACCACAAAAAATACACTCCTTTTTTTTGGGGGGGGAGGATTCTTTTTTTCCTAAGAAAACACATTTTAAAGCTCTGTTTTGGTTAAAAACAGTAAGAAAAGCAAAATCAATGAAACATTTTTTTTTTTAAATTGGGAATTTTATCCACATTGCAATCTTGAATTGACATTGACTTTTACTATCTTTCTTTTTGAAAAACTGTTTCGTAAGAGACATATTTGTAGTCAGTAAAAATAATTTTTTATACTTTTCAACGGGAAAATAATAATAATCGTAGTATTTATTTTAAAAACATATTCACAAAATTTTCTTTTGCTTTGATACATTTAGAAGCAAGGGGTGCTGCACACATAGCCCAATATTGCAATTATTACACATATAACGACTTTTTTTTTTTTCATTTTTCCTTTCTTATCCTTTTTAGCACAGCGCACATCTCGTGGGAGCTACTTTTTTTTACGTTTTATTTGTTAACTTTACTTATACAAATGACAGACATTTGGCCACTTGGCCATTAGTCTCGATCTAGCTTCTCAATACTTTTAATAGAGTTAAAAGATAATAGTGCAGTTCATTCGTCAATATGGTCCTTATCCATGGACTTCACAGAGTTACAAAGAGTACAGGCTAGTGTCCTTTGGTCGAATTTTAACCATTTAACGGGCACAAAGCTAAAATGCACTTTTCTGTGATAAAGTACTTAATAAATGTAATATTCTCATCCTCTATAAACATTATTTAGTCTCTAAAAAATTTTTATCGGAATTTTTTTTCCCTGGGTGGTGGCTAGACGTTATAGCCACTGCGCACTTATGACAATTAACTTACTTTTCAGGACAGAAATAATGAATCATATTACAACAAACTTTTTATGAAAAATTAACATTTATGCTAATAACTATTTCAATAACAGTTAAATACAAAGTAGAAGTGTAGTAAAATAATAATAGAATAATTAGAATAATTATATATATATATATATATATATATATATATATATACATCTAAATAATATTAAATATCCAAGTATTTTTTTAACATCAAAATTTCATAAAAGCCCTATAAAATTTCGTAGTATCACTAATGGATACAATACATATATCACGAGGTCTGGGAAGATCTTACAATCTCTTCTTCAAAATCTAATTGATAATTTACAAAACACGGCAATAATTAAAAATAGCTTAGAGATTGCTAGAGTTACTAAGGATATGTTAATTTTTTCCATGCGTGGCTTTGATTTCGAGGACCTTTTTAATTCTATAGATATTGACGATATGATTAAGGTTCTACAGTTAATTTATGATAAATATGTGTGAATTATATACTTCAATGAAAAAAGATAAATTTGATATTCTTGTTAACCTCGTATTAAAAGAAAATTTCATTGCATTTGATCAGAATCTTTATAAACAGATCAAAGGATTACCTCAGGGTGGTCCAGCTAGTAATTGTTTAGCGAACCTATATTTACATTTTTTTGAAATAGATCATGTTGTAAATGATTCTTACTTAATTTATCGTTATATAGATGATATAATAATTTTTGGTAAAAATAGTGAATACAAACCAAATATTACGTTCTACCCTGATTATCTCAAGCTCCTTAAAACTAACTTCAACTCTAATATGGTGGAATTCTTCGATTTAGACTTGCATCTTATTAACAATAATGTAGTCAGTAACATTTTTGACAAAAGAGATTCGTTTAAGTTCCATATAATTAAAATTCCCGTATGGAATAGTAATTTGCATATATCAATTTACAGAAATATCATTTTGAATTTTTTATTTAGAAATGATAACTTAACTATCCACAAAATAGATAAATACAATAATATAAAACAATTTTTTCAATGTTGTTTAGATCATGAATACCCTTTTAATTTCTTAAGAACTTATATTCATCACAAATACATTAACCGTCTTGCTACTTCGAATTCCAAAACCACCACACAACAATAGAATTTCAAAGTCAGTATGTTAGTGGTCTTGCTGTGAAGATTATATCATAACACTCATATCACAGTTTACATTTTTTCCACACACATCTTGAACATCTTACACATTGTTGACAACCAACCAAATTAGAGCCTAGCAAATTTACATTTTTGACAATCTACCAATTCAAATTCTACCGTATTTGATTGTCGTCTTTTTTTATACCTGTCTTTGCTGGCTGGTTTAAAAGTCAGCTCAAAAGATGTGTTTATGTATTTTCGAATTTTTTAACTTGGTGAATAATCGATTTTCATTAATGTCAAGACGCTTGATTCTCCTCGTAAAAGCTCTGTGAGTAAAGAAATTTTGTTAAATTATTTCTTGAAAAATACTTTTCTTATGTAATTGTTTTAGCATTTTTCTACTTTTCTTACGTAATTATTTTGTGATTTTTCCGCATTAAGAGTTTGGGTGAGTTTGTTACATAATAGTAATGAGTGGTTTTTTCATACTCTCTGAGTTATCCAAACTCTGAAGTTTTGTTTATTTTATTTTATTTGGTTTTCCTACCGAGTTGCAAAGGGGGAAGGTTGGCGCCTTCAAACTAGTTTAACTCCACTTATTCGGTCCTAAGTCCGAAATTGCTTTCTGACTCTCTAGGTTCTTTTTTTTGTAGTTTCTTTTTTATTTCTCTATAATTTTGTTCTTCATGTTCAGGTTTTATATTTTTATTATGCTATTTTTGTTATGTTCTTTATCTATTATTTCTTATTTTTGATATATAATTATATTTCTTTTATATATATATATATATATATATATATATATATATATATATATATATATATATATATATATATATAAGTTATCAAAGAAGTATATGCACCAATGCAGTCTATTAGATTGAGGCACTGTCATCAAAAATTCAAAAATAATTGTCCCTTTTTTAAAAATGGAGGGAGACGTGGTGATTACCTGAAAAGAACATAATTCTATTTAATAATGATAACACCTACTAATATAGAATCCGAACGAGCATTTTCCTCGGCAGGGCAATTAGTAACAAAAATAAGAAGCGATTTTAACGATGAAACGCTGGACGAGCTATGATATTTTTAAAAAGCTTATTGACAGAAACACAAGAAATGAAGAAATGTGTTTTTTTTAGTTTCATTATGCATTATTTTTATTTGTTTTTTTTTATGATGAATTAAGTTTTATTTTGATTTGTTTCAATTAAATTAATATCAAACCAACTTTTAATTATATACTTTCAGTTTTATTATTCAATTTCAACTATGCTAATGAGTAATTATTTTTAATAAATAGTCCAATCCTAATCCCCGGACCAGTCCCGGAATTCCTAGATTTGGAAAATGCAATCCCGAAATCCCGGGATGAAAATATAACATGATACTGCAAACTCTAGAATAGTCGTTCTCTTCTTTGCCTGGAAATCGGCTCTTTCATTTCCCTCGATACTACAATGAGTAGGAATCCACTACAAGGCAATTGAATCAGACTGAGTGTTGAGAATCGTTCTACATCTATAAATTGGTTAGGAAGTGCAATTTTTATTAATGGAAATAACTTGAAAAGCATGACCCTTCCCTCTCTCCAATCCTCTTCTTTATTTTCTTTCAATTAGAATTAAATAAACTCTATTTAGTTTTAAATGAGATAAATAAATTACTTTTTCAATTAATGTAATATAAAACTCGAATCTAACGTATTTTTCAAATAAGAAATCGGAACAGTTTTCAAATTTGGGGTTGGAAAGCTTAGAATAATACTAACCTAAAAGTAATCCTAAAATAAAGTTATATCTTTATTTAGGAAATTTTTATAGGAAAAAATATATTTAACTACATGAGAGAGAGAGAGAGAATAAGATATTTCTTTTGTAGGTATGCGGTGCATATACGTAAAGTATTTATGTTCTTAACAAAAAAATTCACTTAAGTTTGAACGTTTTGTTACTCACTCAGCACAGAACAGGATTTATTTTATGTGATTTAAAATTTTCAGTTTTCCTGAGAAAAGAGTCTTATATATATATATATATATATACCGTAAAATGCGGCGAAAACGCGCACATATATTTTCGAGTTGAGAATTTTTAATATTTCCGTATATTCTCTATATAACGCGGACCTCCCTTTTTGCGAAGAAACCTGGAATGTTCGTGCGCAGCAATCTTATGTTTTAAAGTCATTTTTTTTCGAGGTTTTAATCCAAGTTTTCGAAAAAAAATAATATACTTCTAGATCTACAAACTATAATGTTCACAAGGAATGTCATTTCTTTTAAATATACATTATTTCGATTTATGTAATAGTCTAATTTTTCTTCTATGCTCATCTTTATTTATTTTTAAAATTCTTACTTTTATCCCCGGCGTATAACGCGCACCTTAAAATTTCTATCGTATTTTTCGTGTTCAAAGTGCGCGCTATACATCGGATTTTACGGTACAGTTGTGGCTAAACCATGTAGAGGGGAGGGGGGGCGATGCACTTTAAATAATGTCGAGTCTCAAGCGTCCTTGGGGAGATTGTTATATTCACTCATTGGGGATAGTTATATTCACTCATTGGGGATAGTTATATTCACTCACTCACTCCATCAATGTCGTTTGTGGGTTCAAAAGATTACATCTTGGTAACTTCGTGAACGATGTTTTAAATATATAACCCCTCTCCCCCCCCCACCCTTTTCATTGGCAACTGCTGAAAGGCGTTGAGATTTATATACCGTAAAATCCGGCGTATATAGCACGCACCGGCGTATAACGCGCACCTATACTTTCGAGCTGTATTTTTTGATTTTTAGGTATATCCGCCGTATAACGCGCACTCCCTTTTTTACGTAGAAACCTGAAATGTACATAAGCAATGCTCGTATGTTTTTAAGTCATTTATTCGAAGTATTATCACTGTTTTTTGAAAAAATAGTACATTTCTAGAACTACAACTCTTTAAGTTCATAAATGATGTGTTATTTCTTTTAAATAAACACTATTTCGATATATATAGAGGCCTAATGTATCGAATACTCACACACATCTGTTTTTTGTATTTTTAAACCTGTCATTTTTATACCCGGCGTATAACGCGCACCCGTAAATTTCGAGCCAATTCTTTGTGTTAAATGTGCGCGTTATACGCCGGATTTTACGGTACTTGCATTCTTCTCGCAGGGACATGCGCATTAATAATGTAACTGCTCACTCTGGTCAGTGTGGATGAAGGGTACCAACACGTTTATAGATCTCGTCGTCTGACTGTGGTTTTCAATTATATGACGAACTACTGAGATATACCAGTGTTCTTCCGGCAAGGACTGATGCACATTAGAAATGTAATGCCTCATGCTGTTCGGTGTGGATCAAAGGTACCAACTAATTTATCAATCTCTTCACCTGATCATGGTTCTTAATTATCTGACTAACTGTCTGCTTTTTCTGGACATTTTGAGTTAGTGAAAAATAAACAGCTTAGACAAAAAACAAATATCCATTTCAATGACTTTAAGGAACTCAACATCTCTTGTTGTTGGAATCTAGAAAACTGAAAGGGTATTTTGTATATTGAAGTTTCGGAAACCCCATAAAAAACCAACGTACAGAATATAAAAGGAGCTTACGTATATCATGTAAGTCACGCTTTCCTTAAGTTCCCCTTTTCACACGGTATGGGTTACCGTGGAAGTCAAGTGGTCATTGTCGAGGCCTTGTGGCTGGGTTGTTGAATCGCGAGTTCGAATCTCCGTACCACTGAAGACCCGCCGACAATAATAAACACTCACTCACTCACTCTTGACAGAAACAATTCGACGTATAGAGATTCTGATACACATTAAAGCTGAGAAGGCTTTATGTTTTCACATTGAGGAGATGTAAAAGTTTGGAAAGTGGGTGCCAGTTTAGATGCCATCCTTGTCATTTGAGAGAGGTTTAAATTCACGAGGTCCGTCACCACTAGCCCTCGTGTCGGTTCAAAATACGACGCTGATGAACAAATAATCAACCTCAATCAGATACAAATAGAAAGCTAACACGAATTAATATAATCTTAAATTTCCACAAAATTATTCCTGAAAATGTATTACATTGAATCCATTTTGACATAAAACTACTCAAGAAAATTAACACTTCTAGAATAAGTGACTAAAGTAATTTTTTTCTGATTTGTTCTAAAGATTCATCATGCAGTGGGGTTAATGCACGTTAAATCTGTCGAGACTTAGTCTTCTTGTTATTTAAGGTATTAGTTTGGAAAGTAGGATGCTAACTCATGTGTCTTCCTCGTCACTTGAACAAGGCTCAAATTACGAGATATGTTGCTAATAGTTCAGATTGCTTTCGAGTGAGCTAGTGAGTGTTTATTAACGTCTCAATACAAACCAACACGAAAGCTACTGGTGAAGGGTCATGTAATTTTAAACCTTGGTCAAGTGACGAGGATGTAACCTGAGCTGGCCTCTCTTCTCAAACCATCACACCATACCAAAGGAAGAACTTTGTGCTTTGACAGATTTGACGTGCATTATTCCCTCTATACGGTGAATCTTCATTGACACTAGGACTCACAAAATCATGATACGACGGTCACGAGTCCGCGACCACCACCACTAGGATTCTAAGAGAGATGTTGATGAGAGTGAGTGAGTGAATATTAACGACGCACTATTCGGTTACTTGTGTGCTTTTGGTGACAGGACCTCGAAATTTTGAGCCATGGTCAAGTGACGAGGATGACACATTTTTCAACGTCCGCACCACTCCAACAAGTAGACGTTTGAGCTCTCGAGAGATTTAACGTGCATCACTCCCTTTCCCGGCGGTTCTTCAGCGGTGCGAGACTCGAACTCCGCCACTCATGCCACGAGTCCGTTACCTTGACCACTAGACTACCGCGGCCATCGAGAGATGTTGATAATCAACCATGGAAATTTACAGTAATAACTTTTACTGCTCCAAATACCTCATCAAACAATCAAAAAATTTTGTGCTGCAAAATGTCAGCCGGCGTTTAGAAAGCCTATACTAATACGAAGAATCACAAGTCAGATTTCAAGGTATGTTCAAATTGCTTTTTTTCATGAATTAAATCTTTTAATAATCTATGAGTGGTGAATCATACACAATGTTGTTCTGTTGTTCACCCAGTATAAAAGTATCTAAAGAACGCTGAGTATGTATTTAGCGATTTGCTTGCGAATACTGTCTAATCATAACTTTTCCATAGAACCTTTCCTGCGGAGTAATTTTCATTTATTAGTAGAATAATGCATATCGATTTGCTATGTGTTTATATATATATTAGACATGATCAATTCATGCATGCTTATCATATGATAGTTTTCACATAAGGGAACTTCTAATTTATATTTTCTGAAATATCCTTGATTGCAATTTGGAGAAATATATAGAGCTGGGATTAGCACTATTTTAGCTACAGTGTGCAAAAAAAATCTACCAATATGATTCAGCGTGCCACGCAGGAGGAAATATTTGAAACAATTCCATAACCACGATAATACATACAGTTAAATAAGTCAATAATATAAATTTACAGTTTTACCTTATATTAATTTTGTATCACCACAAGCAGAAAGCAGAGTATATGCAATTTTCTCTCGTTAAATCAGTAATCTCTCCAGCAATGGCATTCAATATATATATATATATATATATATTTATAATATGCTATAAATATATATATATATATATATATATATATATATAATTTACAAAAATGCTATAAATTTATCTTTAAAACTATCAGAATTCTTCGTAATTTCGTAAATGTCTTGAATTCTGAAGATATTTGTCAAATTTATCAACTTCTCTCTCTCTCAAACCACTGAAGAATTGACAAATTTGTAAAGTAGTGCCGAGTGCCACTGAGAATTGTACCGCATGCCACAAATTGCCGTACCTCCTGTATAGAGATTGATCTGACGCGCACACACAAGCAACCTATATTTCATTTCTTTTTCTTATGTGAATCATGTTGGTACATTTGAGAATCTTTCTGTAAATAGTTGATTATATTATGTTGGGGATAAATGACGATTTTATCTAGAATTCTTGATAATTTATGAATTTATTTCCTTGTATTATTTTAGATTAGAGAGTCAGGGAGTTATATTTTCCGATAACCATTTAAATAAATTCTTATATTCATATGATGAATTACTGTTCAGAAGATCGGATCGGAAGAATCGAAGAGGAATTGGGAAAAAAAAACCTCTTTGGAAATTCTAAGTTAAGATTGTAAAAAAATTAAAACAAAATATGTTTTAAAACTTTTATTTCTCTTTCAAAGGTTATAGTGTTAAGTGGAAGTTGTGGTTAAGAAAACAAAGATAAAGTTCTATCTAAAAAAAATTACTTAAATTCAATTTTTCATGTAATTACAAAAGTTTTTCTTCTGTGTTTATTACCCAGTAGCACACACAAGAGTTTTTCGAAGGGCGTGGGTTTCCTGGGTCAAAAGCCCATCATTATCGCATCATACCCCAATACGCCACCAAACTTTTCTGATTTTGTCCACTGCTGAGAACTAAAAACAGTGAAAAAAATAATTTATTGAATAACTAAGTAGCATTAATTAATAAAATAAATTATTAATAACAAATACTTATATTTTACTTACTATATACATAGAATTATATTTAAAAAACAAGGGCAATGGGGGTTTGAACCGTGCCCCCACTCTTGTGTGCGCCAATGCTATCTATAATGCGTTTAGTAACGGTGATTTGTAATAATAATACAGCTGTGAGGAAGATGTGTAATGTACCCAACTTGGCAACAAAAGATAATGTAAAATTTATAATTATATCCCCTTTATTGTATACCCAGGTAATATAAACAGATTTCACAGAAAATGACTCAATGCGAAATTCCAATAAAAGAGATATGGTTTTGAACTCGTGGCCAACGTGTTTGCAATCGAGTCATAGGTTCGAGCCCTGATGCATCCACAAGCGGCATCTGATGTCGTTCTCGTCATCTGAACCGGCATTTGATTTTGAATATAAGGTAAGGAGATAATAAATATTCAATCAATAAATCCCAAAAGCATCTGTAGAAAGTTCTGGGGAACTATGTAGAGTTAAAAGAAAGGGCGACGCAAGTTAAATATATCGAGACTCAGATTTCTGAGGGTGACATGGTGTGGAAGTGCGACCTCTGGTGTCTTCTTCGTTACTTGACCATGACTTAAAATTGCGAGGTCCGTCGCCAGTTTTCTTCATGTTGCTTCCGACTGCGACGTAAACAAACAACGAATCAATCAGACACAAATTAATGTACACTGATTTTTTAACTATGGAAAATATTTTACAGTTTAGTGAAGGATGGTCAAGGTTATTTACAGAGATTTTGCTTTTGACCATTTTTTTGTTGCGGTACACTTTTCGCAATTTCAAAATTTGGTGGCATGTTAACAATAAGATAAGTTTAAAAGAAATTTACTTATGCATAACGCACTATGTAAAGTAGTTTATACGATAATAATTTTCAATGTTAAATAAAATATGTACGACAAAGACAGCAAAATTTTTATCGAGTAATTAATTATAAACTAATTATAAGAATACATTTATGCGAAATTCGAGCGTGATAATTTTTGATAATTTCGTTTATATTGGGTTGAAAAAATAGTAATGCCACTCTCATTTCGTGATGTACTCTAAAAATCTCGTTCTTTTATTTTTATATTTGCTAATGCTGAAAATTCAATTTCGAGCAAATGAGATACAGAGCATTGTAAAAGTATTTTTAAAGCTTTTTTGGCTATTATAAAATTTTTAATCACCTCTAATTTTAATCCCAGATTGACTCTTCCGAATGCTTTGAATTAAATCTCGATTATTACAGAGTGAAATTAATTTTTCCTGTTCAAAGTGAATTCATGTACAGATGTATCCTTTATCACAAATTGACACAATCAAACTTTTTTACATCCATTTATCCACGAAAGAATAAGTTAAGGCTATCTTCGGCTAATGTTAAAGAATAGGGTCCGAATTCGGAATATATTTTCAGATATAAAAGTACTCAAACATTAATATTATATTCTGGCTACACTATCCTGTAGAGAATACTACTCATTTTTATCCGAGTTGACACACTTTTTTACTTTATGAAATGTGTTTTGCATTTTTTTCTCCCTATACCGTAATGCTAAATGAGCTATCCCTTCACATGTTAAAAGGAAAAACTTATTATTTATGAAATATTTTGAAATTTTAAAAACACTATATTATTACAATGTCACAAATTTTTATAAAAATTGAGGCATTTTTTTCTGGCTGAAAATGTGTTTCTCGTTAAGTTCACGCTTTCCTACATATGGCGAAAACAGCCTTAAATATATAAAGTTTATTTCTATAAAACGGCCGACTGGTTCAGTTCCAGATTTTTTTTTCTCTGAGTATAATTAATATTTTTTTAAAAATTTGGTGGCACAATTCAAGAATTGAGTGGCACACAACTGCTACGGCACAGTTGTTGAGATTCGCGGTATTATACATTAGAATAAATTTTGACATTTAAAATCGTATCCATTTAAGCTACACATATAGATCATATGAGTTCATATTCTTGGAACCATCATATTTGTAAGAAGCAAAACAGAATGTTTTTAAGGGTTGAACAAGGGTCACATATTTCCTTATAAATTCAGTTCTTATCCCCCCCCAAAGACTGTCGAAGCCGTGGTAGCCTATTGGTCAAGGTCACGTCGTGGCTCGCGTGTCATGAGTTCGAGCCTAGAGCCGCTGAAGACCCGCCGAGTTGAGGGGCTGATGCACTTTAAATCTGTCGTGGCTGAAACATGCTCCCGTCGGTGTGGTGAGGAAGTTAGGAGATGGGTTTCCCAGCTCAGGTTGTGTCCTTATCACTTGACCAAGGTCCGTCACCGATATCCTCGTGTACTTTTATAATGTGACTTTAATATAACTCTCTCACTGACTCACCCCAAAGACTGTCACAGGGAATAATAAGGACACAAGAATTTTTCAAGGGGGTTCTCGGTCGTCGAAAATCCACCATTTTGGTATGCTCCAATACGCTGCCCAAAATATTCTTTTGATTTTGTCGATTTTCGGGAACAAAAACAATACAAAATTAATTATTGAATACATGATTAGCATTAATTAATTAAATCAATTATTAATAACAAATACATAACTAAATTTTACGTAACATATACATAGGATTATAACCAATCGAAAAAAAATCAAGGATGTCCGGACCCCTTGGACACCCTCTTGTGTGCACCACTGACTGTGTCGCATGGGAATCAAGAGGCGAGATGTTATCTCAAGCGTTGCTTAAATCACTCGATCATGCTTCAGAATTATGCTTTCCGTTTTCAATAACTAGGTTTCAAACAAACTCCAGAAGTACCATTCCTGAAGGGGTAGAACTGAAATCCCTCAGAAAAACAAAATAAATTTTTAAAGAATGGATTGAAAAGCAATAATGTTTTTTAATTTTTCTTTTACTATTTCCTTTTTAAAATTCAGCCTATGATCTATTCTTAGTCTCAGGGATATAATTGCATGCATTGTTTGAAGTAATATATGATTATTTTATATTTTCTGTAATTGAAAAATTTTTATCGAATAAATTTTTTCAATTTTCAGTTTACTTTTTTACAAAAAAATATATTAACTTTTTAATTAATGTATTTAATCCCCTGTAAATAAATATTTGATTTAGGAATATATTTGCATCACATGTGCGCATACGAGTCTCCATGTACTTGAAGTTACTCGGAAGTGCACCAAAAAAGAAATAAATAAAAGCCTTTTGATGTAAAAAAACTAATAAAATATTTCTTTGTTGACGTAAGTAGGAATTGACTTAATTTTTTTTTATATTTACTTTTTTTTTCTAGTAATGTTATGTAAAAATATGTTTGGGGTTGAGATTCCTTTGTAAATTGAAACTCATTTAACTTACCTATTACTTAAAATTAATTTGATTTGGTGGAAAGTATGTTTGTACCACCCATCTTAAGTTCTGCATTTATTTTTTTAATATTTTACCTGATATTTATAAAATATAATTTGCGAATATACTAAAAACTTTGAAAGGAATTAGAAGTTAAATTAATTTTGTAATAAAATTATAAGAATTTATACGTATGACTTTCCATGAAATTTTAGAAAACAGATCCGATCAACACATATCAGGTCGTTGCTACGTTGTATGCTTACGTGCTTTGGCACTGCAAAAATGGCAACATCTGTATGATTTTTGTAAAGTTGGCATATGGTTACGAACTATAGTCATCTGGAACAAGAAAATGATAAATTTTCCTTTGCGCATACGACATGAAACTCCAGAAATAAGTTATGCTAGCCGAAGGGTTAGCAGCACAAATCATTGGTGGGAATGCATTGCCTGACAATTATAATATGTGTGTGTGTGTAAATTGGGAATTCTAAAATCTTCAAAAGGAGTTAAAAATTAAATACATTTTGTAATAAAATTATAAGAATTTATACGTATGACTTTCCATGAATTTTCACAAAACAAATCAAAACATAGCGGGCGTTGCTACGTTGTTGTCTTACGTGCTTTGGTAGAGCAAAAAGGGTAACATCTATATGATTTTTGTAAAGTTGGCATATTGTCACCAGCTATAGTCAATCGTATGTCATCTGGAACTAGAAACGTAAAGGTCTTGCCTTTGCGCTTACAACTTGAAACTCAGTGAGTGAGTGAAGATTAACGTCGCACTGCTAGCCTGCACGAGGGCTTTTGGCGACGGACCAAAGGGCCCTCGGGGTTTTGAGGTTTACCATGGTCAAGTGACGTGGACGACACCTGAGCTGGCACCCCCTCTCCTAACTACCACACCACACCAACGGGACTTTTGGGACGTTTCAGCTCTCGACAGATTTAGCGTGCATCGCTGCCCTACACGGCGGGTCTTTAGTGGTACTGGGCTCGAAAAAAGCCACGATCCGATGCCTATACCAAATTGGCCACCTGGAAACTCCAGAAATAGTTATCATGCTAGCCGAAATGTTAGCTGCACAAATCACGGGTGGGAAAGTAGATTCCCATCGATATTCAAAAATCAATGAAATTGGTGGGAAGTAACTTTTCACTGCCTTATAAAGGGTTATATGTGTCGAGACTTTAAGACCTCTGTTCAAAGCTGGTGTAAAATAGAAATTTAGAGAATGGGATAGTGAGAGCTTGTATGTTCATCACTAGACCATGTTCAAAATTACAAGGTCCAATGACAACAATCATCATATTGTTTCTGAGTTTGGTGTTAATAAACAATTATTTAGAGCAATTTTATTAGAAGATCTTAAACTGTAATCCGAGGGCCCCTCGGGGTCCCCAGTGCCTAAAAGGGTCCACGAAGGTTTACCATTTTATATTAAGATTTACCTTTTTATAGACATTGAAAGGCCTTATAAAAAAATTGAAAGATATGCCATCCTAGGCTAGATAATTAAATTGCCACCTATGAAAAAACTTTACTAAAACATGTCTTTCCATCAAGATTATTAATTCAGGGAGGGGTGTTCAAAATCTTGGGGATCCGCAATATCGATCTAATACATAAAGGCGGGGGCGATGCTTGAAAGTTCAACCCTTAACTTCCCACTGTTCCATTTCTGCAACATATGATTTATTTTAAAATTTAACAGACTAAATATTTTTTAATTACCTACAAATCTCTTATCTGAGAAAAAAATACTGCAACAAAATACATGCTAATTTTGTCACTAGATGGAAGTACATTTTTTCCAGAAATAACAATTATAAAAATTTCTGATGCCTCAAGAACTGTGTTTTTGCTATAAAAATAATCCGTTATACTTTATGCTTCCTCTTGTTTATTGACGAAATAACTCACCAGGTAAGCATTTAAACATGAATAATAAAATCCTCATGTAAAAAAAAACAACTTTTGTAATTTACAGCACTACTGCGCAATGTTGCACTTCTGCAACAAACAAAAACAAATGACTGAAATTCAATTTAATATATCCGACTACGTTCGGAACCGTGATTTTGCAAAAGCGCATAAATGGATAATTTTCATGATATTTAGCGTCACTTAGATTAGAATACATGTATAAAATTGTTTTAAGGACATTTTGATAAAAATTTAAATACAATATTGCGGCAAAAAATTAATGTAGAATAACCTTTATTCAAAATGTTCTCTTTATGTGAAAAATGCTTCTATTATAATATTTTGCCTGTATATAGCTCAAACCTCTATACAGAGGCTCAACTATGATTTTTGAAAACTTCACATTATTTTTAGAGTTACAATCCATTGAAATAATTATCGGCGTTTTTTCTTAAAATTTCTCCCCTCTGTTGTCGTAAAACATGGATAAACCCACTTCTAAGATATATATTTCAAAAATTCTAGTTGAGCCTTTGAACAGAGGTCTGAGCTATATACAGGCAAAATATTATTGTAATAGAAACATTTTTCACAAAAGGAGAATATTTTGAAAATGGGTCATTCTATGTTCATTTTTCGTCTAAATACCGTACTTAAATAATTTTTTTATTGTAATACTATTCTTAAAACAATTTTATATACATTTTCTATTCTAAGTGACACTAAATATCATAAATGTTAACCACTTATACGCTTTTGCAAAATCACAGTTCCGAACGTAGTCAACCTTAAAGCAGTTTAATTTTTTATACATATTTTACCCTTTTATTATTACTCGAGAACTAGCCGATATATTTTTTTCATAGAAATTTAAAAAACTGGGATGTTAAGGCTTAAGAACCGCTGATTTACACCCTTTTCGAGTAAAGAGTTAGTTTATACATAAAAAGAAAAGTCGATGGAACAAAATTAGTTATGCAAATGACTGTGAACCTTGTAGGAATTAACTTTTCAATTTTTCTTTTATAATAATTATTCAATTAGTTTAGAAGTGTAATTTTTTCGCAAACAGTTTCAGAAGAAATAATACGTACCGTAAAATCCGGAATATAACGTGCAACTATACTATCAAGCTGCATTTTTTTAATTTTAAGGTATATTCGTCGTACAGCACACATCCCCTTATTTGCGAAGAAACCTGAAATGTGCTAACGTGGGGCTCTTATGTTTTTAAATAATTTATTCGAGATATTATCCCAGGATTTTGAAAAATAGTATACTTTTAGAATTATAACTCATAAAGTTCATAACGTATGTCACATTTTTTTAAAAAAATAAACAGTACTTCGATATTTATTGAAGTGAAATTTTCTAAAAACTCGTATCTTTTTTATTTTTAAAGATATTACTTTTATATCCGGCATATAACGCGCATGCTTAAACTTCGATTTTATTTTTTGTGTTAAAAAAGCGCGTTATATGCTGGATTTTACGGCATATATAAACCCACGCAACACAGGAGAGAAATACTGTTAATTATGCAGCATATCTATATGCATATAAATGGATGTTTGTATATATGAAATCGCATCACTCCAACACCGTTCAACTGATCACTATGTAAATTGGCATGTATATGTATTTTTTTGTGGAGAAGATTTTTGTGCTATTCCCTTTGTTGCAGCTCCCCACCAGGTGGCGCTGCAGCATATTAACTTCTGCAGCGTTCAATCAATCGCCAAGTTGCTAAGATGGTCGTCAAAAATGATGCCAACTTGCCTCTATCACCAACTTTTCGCTATGTTTCCGTTGAATCGCCATTGCAATCTAGGAAGCGGCGTTGCTTGCGAATATTTCCATTTTAACATAAAATAAATACAACAGAAAGTAATATTAACGTATTACGCATCCAGATATAAATTATTTACACTATTTTTTAGGCGTTCATTACACAAAATGTGTAACCATGTGTTACTTTTGCTGAGCAGAGATCAGCTTAGGAAGGTGTTTTCAAAAATCGACCCACAAGAGAGTTACAGAGCGTTATAAATATTAAAAAAATATCCCTTTTATCAGCTATTAGATCTACAGATTTAAAATTTAACAAATATGGTTTTTTTCAACTGATATATATAAATATACAAAAAAACTTTCTTTCTCTTTTTGCTTAACTTGCAATTCACGGAAAACTAATTCATGAAAAATTCTGTATTGTTTAATTTTTCAATTTACCCAAGCGAAGAACGGGCATACCAGCTAGTATACACTTAAACCCACTCAACACCGGGAGAAATAGTGTTAACTATGCAGCATATACACGTATAATTGCTTAAATAATGTAATGTACACTGCAGAAACGCAACATTTAAATAAAAAAAAAAATGCCATACAAAAGAGCTTGTATATTAATTGTCTCCCACCGGTTTGGAATATATCGTACAGCAGTTCGCTTCGCTCATCTCTCCAGTGGTGAAACCTTGGAAAATTCCACAACAAAATACCGAAGCGAATGAAACGAAAAGCGGAATTCGCCGAAATCCGGTTTCTAAAAGCTGCCGTCTCCGCATTTTTGCCCGGAGCCACCCGCTAAGAGGTGGAAGCGATGCGAACATCATTTAGAAGTCATTTATACAGCAGTTAATGAACTAAGGGCAGAATTAGAAGCAGCGACGCGAGAACACGAGCTAATAGCTTTAATTTATATCCCCCTCACATTCTTTAGGCTAATACCCCCCACCCCCTGGCATCGCTCGCCCCGCGTCATTTAGGGAAGTTTTCTTGCCCCATCATGACAATTGCGCTGTTTACAAAGGGGAGGCACAAAAATCGGCTTCCCCAAAGATAAAATTCGATTGTTCCCTTTAATAATTGGTGAGAAAAGGGGGTGTGATCGATTCCCTTTTGTCTTTGGGCAGTGGGGACGACACACTTTGAAGGTAAATTGTGCGTAAATATTCAGTTCGAAAAGATAAACGCCCCTGCATTGATGGCATTCTTGCACATTGTTTCATTTGTTGGAGATTACGAAACGAAGCGGCACGCTTCATTAGATGCCAGCCACTACTCGGGGAGATAAGAGATTTTACCACGGTGACCGGGATGGCTGGGAAAGCAGGACGAGAACTGAAAAAAAACGAGGGCTCTCTATCTGGCTTTTAACTTGCCTTTCCACAAAATTTTGTTTTGTCCGCGTTCGGAGCCTTTTTTCTTTACTCTTTTCTTTGCGGGAACATGGAGAAGGAAGTGAAGCATCCACGATGGCTGCTAGTTTACACGCGGTCTAAGATTAGATGGGAAAAAAAATGAAAAAGAAACGAGTTTGTTTTTTGATGTGTCTCGATGTATCTCGGAGAATTGAAAGTTTGATCTTTCTTTCTGTCTTAAATGGTCGAGACGCTATTGTTCAAAGAAAGATTTATCTCACTTTTGGGAAGAGTAAAAAAAAATGTATGGATTGGAGCGGATAAATGAAAGGAGTAACCATTCTTAAACTATAATAACGCGATCACGCAGCTCAAAACTGATTAATTATTGTCAATTTAAAACTTAGAATTTTTTAACATACATTTTTATCGAGATTTATAGTACTTTAGAGATGATAGTTTAAACTATCATCCGAGTTAAATCATGTATAACAAGTAATATAAAAAAAATTTAAAGTCAATTTTCCTACTTAGGTCAACAAAGAAAATTTTTATTTTAGTTACTTTTTATTAAGGTATTCGACTACTCTAAAATGATTTTTTTTAAAAAAATGGACAATTTTTTTTATTATTTTGTTTTATAGGCTATCTTATTAGCTTCATAAAAATACCAAGGTTTTTATTTTCCGTTCACCAGAACAAAAAACACAAGTGTTTTAATAAAAGCAGATGCCATAACTTTACATAAGATACCAAACTTTAAAATGCGTTTTACTCAGAATGTGTTTTTTCCGAAAAACTCAAACAGGGACAGCGATTGCTCAAAGAGTTTTTAAAATAATTTGCTAAAATTTTGTGTGTATGTTCTGTATAACAGCAGAAGTGTTTTAACCTTCAGATTTATCAATCACTGTTTTATTACAAAATTTACAGTTCTTTATGTTAACATAAGCACTGTTTTTTTAAGCAATTTCATATAACAGCTAAGATAAAGTGCTCTAGTTTTTGTAAAAATTAAAATATCTCTTATCTTGAAGGTCACTTCAAAAATGAATAGCAAATAAATACATCAAAATTGAAAAATTGAGAATTTGTTCATTTACTATTTATACAGAGCAGGCCGCGTTTATGCAATATTTTGTCAATTTTTACCCATTTTTTCCCATTTTAGTAGTAATATGTTTTTAAATTTATAATTTTAGTCTTTTTCTTAAAATGTACTAAATAAATCTAAAAACCACAAAAAAATCTCCATATATCCATTATTTAAGAAACAGTTGTCGCAAGTAGTCGGATACCTTAAATAGTTACACACAATATAAATATATATATACATATGACAGAATCTCAATACTAAGTGACAAAATAGAGAAAACGATTTTCCTTACAATTTTCCATTTTCCTTTCTATTTAGGGAGTTGAACTTATTTTTGTTTGTTAATATTTATTCATTAAATTTAATTATTCTAATAAAATAGTATATTAAAATGAAATCACATCTTCAGAAATTAGGTTTACCCAGGTAGGATCCACGACCTGTGGATTAGATGTCCAACGTGCTATCCATTCTTAGCGATTTTTCTTTCTATATATGCTGTTAGACTATTAATTTTGTTTGTTACTATTTATTCATTTTTAATTTAGTTAATGAATTAATATTTGAAAAAATGTATTAACGTAAAGTGTCCTCCACTACAAGTTTAAAAAATGTATTTGATCTTGAATGGAGGAACAGAAAGCATTTTATTTACGATTGAAAATTTGAACAAGATTATATAGGGAGAGAGTGAACTAAGCGTATATATATATAGGAATTGTGTGAAAAATCATGTTGGAAAGAAACATTATAAAGATGAGAACTTAATGGCTTATTTACCCCAGTAATGTGGATAGGTTACTGTTAAAGTTCGAAAATCGTCAATGTGCAAATTACCTAGTTACTGCAGATTAAAATATTTGTTCCGCTAAAGTGTGGAATGAAGACTTTTCCATGTTTTTTGAATAGGTAATCTTCCCATTAGTTGTTTCCCTATTGTTGTTGTCTTCTCCAAGTAGTGCAGAGAAACCACAAATGTCGCTAAAGTTGTCCAAAACTGCCCTTGCAATGTCGAAGACCTTAGGCGAATAAAGCAGTTGATAGTCCGTAGGGTTTAGGTCTATGTTGTGAAGTTTAGCCAATATAAAAGGACTATTAAAATATTGTTCGGAGAAAGTTTGAATGTCAAGACAAGTATCGTAACTCTTTGACCACCAGGAAATATTATGCCTTTAAAACAGCGGTTCTTTAACAGTGGTCTGCGGACGACTGGGGGGTCCCCGGCACTTTTCTAGGGAGTCCACGAAGGTCTCTCATTTAATATTAAGATTTCCCTTTTTATAAACACTGAAAGGCCTTGTAGAAAAATTGAAAGATTTGCCAACCTGGACTAGATCATTAAATTGCCGCCAGTGAAAAAACTACTAAAACTTGTATTTAGATTAAGAATATTAATTCAGGGAGGGGGTGTTCAAAATTCTGGGGGTTCGTGACATCGGGCTGATACATAAAGGGGGTCCGCGATGAGTGAACGCTTAAGAACCGCTACTTTAAAGCGTCTTGTACGTAGTCTGGCTGTGGTAGTTAAAATTACGCAGTTGCAATTAAGTTTTGTGGTTATTTATGACATCTTATTGACAGTAACATCAGATCAAGGCCCATGGAATTCATCGCTGCTAGGGACTAGATTTTTACGATTCTCGTTAGCCTTAGTTTTGAGCACCATGCAGGTGACAGTACGATTTTGCTCGGTTCCACCCCAATTTTGAGGGTGAACATTCCGGGGGTCAGAGGCCTCCCTCCTCTCTTCTCTTTCCACCAACCTCACGAGAGGACTTGCGGCTCGACGGTCCTGGGTCGAAAGAAATGTCAAGATTTTTTTTGAGTCCCTGGGCACTTATGTAAAAATAGGCCCTACCTGTGACCTTTAAAAGTAAACAGTATATAGCATACATTGTAAAATATTCGTACAAACGGTAATTTGAAGCTTAATAAATGTGCACGACTCACAGTCTTACAAACCGGCTTGACCGATGTCCTCATTTCCTCTAAATAAGTTAAATGATTGCTTTATGGTATTATGCCTAGGACTAGTAATGAGCAACGGTCATCACAAAATAATAATCTTGCCCCTTTTGCCAGTTGACATGCAGTTTCGAATTCTCCCCTTTTTTTAGAAGAATATGTACGGGAATAATATTTGACCCTTAAAACTATTCGGATCATGATGTAATTAAGACTGAGTCGAGAACGAAACGAGGCCTGGGCCCCGGGCACAGTTGGCCCTTGCCTTCAGACGTCCCTGCTCATAACTCGCCGTCTTAGACGGACTGATACACTTTAAATCTATCAAAGCTAAAGGTCCTCATGTTGGTGTAGAAGTTGGGAGAGTGGAGTTCCAGCTCAGGTGACGTCTTTATCACTTTGAAGAGGAGGAGAGGTTTAAAAAATTACGAGGTCTTTCACCAATAGTCTTCGTCAATAGCTTTAAACTCACCTCAATCAGTCATGTCAATAGCTTTATAGCTTTCATCAATAGCTTTAAAGTCAGATGTAAATAAACTACCAAATCAAACCAACAGACTAATACAATGCACCATCTTCACTCTCGTATTCCTTTTGCTTACATTTCTATCTATTTCTGGTAAAAAAATTCTTTTATCTTCACGTTTTTTTTTTTTAGAGGTAATTTTTTAAGCTTGATTTTTAATCTATGTAAAGGAGAAAAGCTACTCACACATTCACTCATTACGATATCTCCGGAAATGTTAAACTTACGGACTTGAAATTTGCTATACATGTTCCTTTTATAGAATAGAAATCCATAAATAACGGATTTTCCAAAAATCCAGTCCCAAGTGGCGTTGCGGGAAATTAAGAAGCGTTATAGATAATTATTTCCATTTTTAAACTATTAGACGTACATTCTTGAAATTTAGTAAGCAGGTTCCTTTCACGGAATAGAGTTTCTCTAATAAAGAATTTTATGAAAATCAACCTCCAATAGGGGAGGGGGTGCAAGGGGTTAAGGGGAGTTACAGAAAAAAAGTCTTGTTTTTGAATTGTTTGACCTACATACTTGATATTTGTTAAGCATGCCTCTTTGTTGGAAAGAGATACACTAAGAATGGTCTTAACGGAAGTCGACTCCTTCGGGGTAAGCACTGAGGCATTAACAAATAAAAAAAATTCCGTTTTCGAACTACTTGGAATATAATAATGAGATTTGGTTTTCTATGTATTTTTTGTTGAATTGAAATCTGCTAAGAACGATTGTTTTGGAAATAGACTTTCAACGGGGTCCCGGGGCGTATTGATAATGAAAATTCCGGTTGTGCTCTGTTTGATTTTGACTTGAAATTTGGCACGCATGTTTATTTTACAGAAAAGATATCCACTGAAAATTAGTTTTGTGGAAATCTACTTGGGTATTGAGTTACGAGAGCGCAAAAAAATCATTCTAATTCAATTTAGAAATTATTAATTAGAAGTTCTGTCCTTTTTATATCGAGGCGAGAGTTACAGGTACGAGGGTCATTCTGAAATTTTTGAGATACTCGTAGGTTTTTAAAGTTATACTTACAAAATTTTAAGAGTGTTCAAAGTAGTCTCCTCCAGCATGAATGTACTTTTGTATATGAATTTTCCACAGATTAAATGCCTGAAACCATTCATTTCTTGAAATTGATGAAAAAAAAAACGCATTTATAGCTACATCAATTTCTTATTCTGAAGGAAAACGACATCCACGTAAGTTCTTTTTTAAATTAGTAAATAATCAAAAGAGTCACGCATAGCTAGATCCGGAGAATAAGGTAGATGCTCTATCACTTTAATTTGTTTCTGCTTAAGAAACCCATCTGTTAATCCAGCTGTATGGAAAGATGCACTGTCATGGTGAAGCATTAGTCCCCTAACATTAACTTCTTGGAATTTCTGGAAAACATTTAGTGGTATACCAGCTTGCTGTTCTGTCTTTTGTCCTTCCAATTTGATGGCTTTGACTAAAGACGTACTTCTGAAGAAAATGGCATACATTACTTTGTTCATTGCTCGTTGGCTCTTCACCATTGTTGGCATAGGATCATCTTCAAAGACCCATATTTTGCTTTCTTGATGTGTTAGAACGTCATAAAACGGCATGTACGTTTGGTCATCCATTACAATTTTAGAAATGATATGGTGGCCACCATCATTTGGCAATTTAAGGGGATTTTTTAACTGATTTTAACACGTTCCTTTTTTTGCGCTCAGTTAGATTATGGGGAACCCAAAGGCAAACTATTTTTTTAATATGTAATTCTTCATGAATAATTTTGTATATGATGCGAATCCAATGTTAAGTTCCTTCTGTATCATTTAGTAGGTACAACGATTATCATCCATTAACATTTTTTGTATGGCAGATACATTATCCGGGATTACTGCTGGCCTTAACCTTCTTGTGTGTTTTTCATCCTGAAGAGAATTGTGACCACTGCAAAATTCTTTAAAGGGGTCCAGCACTTCCATAGGAGCCCATGTTAAATTACGTATGTTTATGTACCTTTTTCTCAGAAACTTCTTGCTACTAATAGATGAAATTTTCATAGTAGGTTATATGTACTATCAAAAAGACTTTAATGGAGGGTTTTGTCTTTCAGTTAAAAATTAAAATAATTATGATTTTTTAAAACAAATGCCAAATTTTTTTTCTTTAAAATTTAGTTTAAAAATACATTATTTAGAACAGTTCGCTAGATATATCTTATTCTCTCCTTTAAAATATGTAAACATGTTGAAAGTATGCTCACTGAAATTTTGAGATCCTACATGAATTAGTTTTTGAGAAAAAGGTACATAAAGGGAAAATATTGGATTTTGAGAAAACAGGCTTTATAAAGTAAGAATTTGTAATTTATCAATGAGAGAGGCTTCCTTTAAAAAAATAAATAAAAATACTTCTAATTATATTTCTATACATCATATATCATTTTAAGTAGAAATGTTGGAATTTTTAAAAAATGTAAAAAAGTCAAAATCGATAATTTTTCAAAAATTCATGTGCTGTACCCCCTTAAACCATCTAAATACAGTAGCACGATAGAGAGTATTCCCCAAATGCTAACTGCAGCCGTTGAACGCAGTCCTCTTGATTTAATCCAGCTTTAAAATTATAGGAAATCCGCACGATAATATTCTTGCGTCAACTCCATTTTCTCTTCTGGCTAAAATTTATTCTACACTAAACAACTTGGAAGTAAGTCAGAAAAAAGTCATCTCCGGAGTTAAAATACTTTGTATTTTCATACTAAAGCGTTAATTTTATTTAAGTTCTTGTATGCACGTATCTCAAAAATTTCAGAGTTACCCTCGTATAAGTATATTTTTAATAAAATTGATTTCTTAATGCTAAGACTTAGATAACATTGATTTATCTAGACATAAACAGTACATAATTATACATCATAAAATACCCAGCGAAGTGGTTAGGTAACGGCTAGAGTAGCATAATAAAACTAAAAAAAATTAGCAATTATTAATAATAATTAAATTTTTTAACCAGCATTTGTATATACTTATCGAAAGTTTATAATCTGTTATTGATCTTAATCATGTTGCTAATATTTTTCACGTATGGAGCGAGTGAATGTTTCTTGCTTTATCTCGTAAGTTGCCAGTAATCTGTATCATCAGGGATAAAATAAATTGTGTACTCAAACACTTTCCGTACTTCTAAAATACAATGTGGATTATACATTGTCTAGGGATAGATAAAAATTAATACTTTAAATTCAATATGTGCATTTGGTGAAATTAAAAGTTTTCAATTTAATAATAGCCCTGCAATTTAAGAAAACAAAATAGAGGAAAGAAGTGATTTTTATATATTTGCAATTTTTATTAATATTTTACTTTTTATTGTTATACAGGTAAATGAGTTTAACGTCAACGTTGAGTATCAAAGTATGAAAAATTATCTAGAGCGGTGGTACATTAGGTTTTTGGTCTTTGCACTCGGGTGGCCGACACCTTAGGGTCGTTTATGGTCGTTTCCATAAGTCGGGTGGAAAAAAGAATACCACTTTCCAGCATCCAAACGCAGAAAAGCTTGTACTGGAGGATTAAGGCTGTAGTTGCCTCAGGTGGAGCTTCTGACAACTATTGAATATGAATAAATTTTGTTTATTTCTTTTATCACTGCTATCCAACTACTTATTTGTAGATAATGTATGTGTATTAAGAAAAAGCGTAAAACCTGAATTTAATCATTTTGAATCAAGTCTAAAAATAGATCATTTCACTATTACAGTAAGCCAAGTGTTAATACATTCTCAACCAGCATCGATAACTCCTCATAATGGCCCTTGCTTGACTCAAACGTTCGACGCACAGTAGATTTTAGCAAACGGAGCAAGACCAGTGAGAGTTGTAAAAAATTAGAAAAATAAACTAACTTTAGGAATATTCCCAATTCACAAGCCTTCGGTTGCTTTGGTAATAAAGTTAGGTACTTACTCATATTCCGCCAACCCATTTCATTAAATGCGTGGCAGCAATGGGCTCAGTTCATGACAATCACATGATAAAGACAAACACGTGTTCTCCATTACATTCATAACAGACATCAAACTAAATGTACTTGTTATTCAATTTGTAAAATGGGTAACATTTCATAAAATTCAATTTCTTTACATTTCATCAAATGTTATGAAAAATCTTTTTTTTACGCATGTACCTTTAAATAAAATGCATTTAGTCAACCTATGTGCATTTTTATTGCTGAAAAATTTGTACTTTTTAAGATAAAGTTTCTGGAAAAATCAAAAGTTCGCAACAACGAAGTGCATGAACTGATTAGCTAGAAACACGTGATTGCTTTTATTTTGTGACTATGACGTCACATGTGTTTTTGAACTGATTGGCTAAAAACACGTGGTTATCATTATCACGTGACCATGACGTCTCATGAATTGAGCCCATTCCTATGCATATTCAAACACAACAACAATAACGATAACAGCATTTGGAGACATATTTTTGAATTGGCGAAGTCTTTTGATTTGTAACAAAATCATGATTGTGAGTTCAAAGTCTGTAATGTTTTTCAGCAGAACTAAATTTTCTAGCACCATTGAGGAATAGTGGCGGCCGAGTGGTTATGATCACGAGCTCTAAGCCTGCGTATCATGAGTTCGAGCTTGGTGCTACTGAAAAATCACCGTGTCTAAGGGCTGAAGCACGTTAAATCTGTCGTAACTCAAATGTTCTCCCTTTGGTGTGGTGTTGAAATTAGAAGAGGGGTATACCATATCAGGTCTCATTGACCATGGTACCACCATCACTCACTCATTTAACACTGAGTTCTTTAAAATTGTAACTTTGTATTGTCAATAATTTAAAAAAATATTAAATTGTGTGTAATTGTTCTGTTTGTTCCTTTTTAGAACTAAAATGTTATTTTCAAAAATGCTGTTCTCGGATTTTTTTCGATTTTTGGAATAAGATTACGGTTAAAGAACAATTCTTCTAAAAAGAATAGGATAAGGATCGGTTTAACTAGAACAGTGCATATATGCGGATACCATGTTTACCACATGTGGAAGTTTTGTTTTTTTACTAGCTATGTAAATTTTCAAAACTAGATTACAAACAAGTAATATATAAACAAAATTTAAGTCTATTCCTACGTAGATCAACAAAGAAAAGTTTTATTTTAGCTACTTTTTATTAAATAGCTACAATTAATATCGATCGCTAAGTCGCCAAAAATGATGCCAACGTGGCTATATTTATAATTCTTTAAATAATTAGTTTTAATCAATTAATTTTTGTTAATTATAATTAAATTACTGTATTGTCATCCAAAATAATCATGTATATAAAATTTCAGCTCAATTGAGCACTTTAAAATGTATTTTATTAACGATTGAAAATTCTACCAAGATAAATAAAAATAAATATCTAGAGAGTGTGAGCTAATAGCAGGAATTGAATAATGAAATATCTGTGGATGTTTTTGCATATGCTTTAACATAACGTGCCGGGAAAGGAACTTTTCTGTGATATTGCTTTAAAATTTGTAACAGACCAAATAGTTTCTCAGCTCTACGAAACTGGGCTAACACACATTAAAAAAACATTTACACGCATAAAAAAAAGTTACTTATTTGTTGTTGGGCATGAGTGATAGGAAAAAAGAAATGTCAGTCAATAAATCACCATTTTTTACCTTACTAAATCCATGACAATCAAGTGATAATTTCAATCTCGTTTCAGTAAGTTTTTGATAAGTCTGCGGCTTCTTGGAAAGTTGAGTATTTAGTTCCGTTGATTGTTAATAAGGTTTCGTATGAGACGCCTTTTTGTTCTCACGCAATGATTCCAGTCTAGACAATAGTTGCGATGTTTTTCTACGAGGGCTTTTAATATTATACTAAATCAACCATATTGACGAAATTATATGAAACAAAGCACATATGGTTGCCGATTCAGCGCGAAATCGGGGTTGTCATCTTGGTGAGTAATGTTAAAAGTCGGCATTATTGCGATAGTATGTAATAAATTTATTACAGCATCATAAATTTTCTTTATATAAAGAGAGAGAAAAAAAAAAAACTCTCAGACATAAACTTTTGAGACAATTACATTTTGTCTACTTATGTACAGTATTATTGTTAACAAACATGTACTTTTGAAAGGAAGTTTCTGTAAAAAGTAAGAGTTGGCAACTGTGAAGATCATGAACTGATTGGTTGGAACTGATTGTACTTATCATGTAACTATGACGTCGCATGGATTTAGCCAATTTCAATTCAAATTTACTAGATACGTTAGCAACAGCTTTCGTGCGTAATTTAAAGATCACATTAAAGTTATTCTTTTATTCAAACCAAACTATTTTTAACCCAATACACTTTGTGCTTAGTGAAGAAATTTACACGAATCTATATATTTTGACATTACTATTATTTATGACTTTAAATTATTGCCCTGCTTTCCCCCCAACGAATAATAGATCAATTCGTTCAATAAAAAATATTATTCAGGTAGGTTATTCTCATACAACTTGACAGATCTACTTGATTTCTAGTCTGATTTCTTTTATAATGGTAATAGTGTAGGACACATATTTTTTTCCCTTCTCACATTTTTCCAATAACATATGCCGTTATTCTTTCACCTATGCAAAGGAAAAAGTCTTCTCGTTCTTTTTTGCATTTATTACACTTTCTCATAAAAACAGTTATTCGGGCAAATACTAATATATATATAAATAAAAAAATTATCCAAACCTATTTCTCGTTCTCGACCCCCTCGTCGTCTTTTGTCCCTAATGATCCATATTCAGCCCAAGATAGAGTGTCCAAATCCCGTTTCTTGGGGGGTTCTCAGCCGGTAATTGATAGGCTTTACACGCTTCGCTTTTCAAACGATAGGATAAAGTGAGGGTTGAGCGAAATAAAGGGGGGTGCCGACGATAAAAAAATATTCTTAAAAAAGAAAAAAAAAGAAAAGAAAAGAACACAGTCCAAAAATCCGAGAGTTGCACGCGGAAGAAGGGAACTGATATATTTCAAATTAAAGTTAAACTAGCCGGAGTCGCAGAGGGAAAAATACAGGTTACGAAACAGGGCCTTTTTCGAACAATAAAGGGGGTGGTGGGAGAAAAAAAAAGAAAGGGAACACCATCACAAAAACTGCCGACATCTTCTTGCGGATACTCACTCAGCTGGAAGTTAAACAGGGGGAAAGGGAGAGGCCGGTGTGAAATTTTATTATTTTATTTTTCACGCTTTCTCTATTTCTCTTTTTTTCTCCTCCCCCCTCTGGTGTGTGTGAATTTTCGGGTGGGTAGATTTCGGCTGGGAGGTGGCGGGGGGTGTTTCATCACTCATGCAAAGTGAACAAAAGAGACAGAATCATGCTTCGAATGATTCGAACCGGGACATTTGCTTAAGACGTGTGCATATCAACCGAAGCACCCTTTCAGATTTCGTGCCACCCACCCTCACTCCCCCTTGTGTCTTTTTTAGGGGTGCTAAACGTTGTCGGGGGAAGAGGGGATGTTGCACTGATTGTCTTTTTCCTCTCGGGATTCTTTCTCTTTAATGTAGCTTATTTCCCCCCCTTCTTTTCGGTTGCAGAGGCAATTCGTAGCCGTATCAAGCGGTAGTAAGGAGGATCAGGAGAGGAAGTATTTTGAAGTAAATTATACCGCCTTCTGGATCAAACTTATTTTGGACTGGTTTTCCCCCGAAGTATTTGTATTTCTCTTTCGGTGAAACGTTGGCGTCACTTTAAGAAGAAAGATATTTATCAAATACGATTTCAACTCATGTCGAAATGTTTTTAAATATACAAGTATGTCATTATACAATAATAAATTCATAAATTCTTCTATTAATGCATACAGTGCTTCTCAAACTTGCGATACTTGTGACCCAATATTCAATCATAATTTTCACTGCACCCCTACCCCCATACAAGGAACCTAAAGACCCGCCGTGTAGGGCAGCGATGCACGTTAAATCTGTCGAGAGCTGAAACGTCCTCCCGTTGGTGTGGTGTGGTGTGGTAGTTAGGAGAGGGGGTGCCAGCTCAGGTGTCGTCCACGTCACTTGACCATGGTTCAAAATTACGTGGTTCGTCGCCAAAAGCCCTCGTGTAGCTGAACAGGGCGACGTTAATATTAACTCACTCACCCATACAAGGAACAATGCTTTAAATTCAGATATGCTATTTAGGAATAATATTTTTTGCTAAGCCTACAATACTACTTTAACCACTTAAGTGCCACCGGCGTATATAAATGTCTCACTCAGCTAAAGCAATATTTGTCCCGGACGTATATATACGTCTTTCCGAAGTAGGATCTTTTCTGTGCACTACCATCTATAACATTTTCCCGAAGGATTTGGAATGCCTCAAAAGAACCTTGACAATGTTTACAAGGGATTTACAGTAGAATAGGTTTTTGTGCGGTCTTTTTTTTATGCGATTTTATTTTTGTGTGATTTGTTTCATGCGATTTCTTATGTGCGATCTTTTTTTATATGGTGTATGAATTTCAATGGCTTTGACGCCCCTGTGATATTTTATATCTGTTAACCAACGGACGGAGATATGTTAACGGAGAATGTTAGGACCCCCCTACCCCTGAAAATGAGGTTTCACCTTTAATATTTTATAAATTGGGTAAATATTTATTTAGCATTAGTCAAGCCTTGGGTCCCTAGAGTCTTGCCTCCCCCCCGTGGTAGGACTCAATGGCTTTGGCTTCACTGTAATGTTTTCTATCTATTATCTATTTACTAGTGGTGCAATGGGGAATGTTAGCCTCCCCCCGAAAGTCAGGTTTTGCCTTTAATATTTTATAAATTATGTAAATACGTATTTAGCGTAAGTCAGGCCTTGGAACCCTAGAGTTCTCCCCGTGATGCGGGAATGTACGTTACGCCACTAAAATGTGGACACTTCAAGACGCTCTGTTCATTTGTTATAAACAGTCTCCCAACAATGCGCATTCAGTTGCTTTCTCTCAACGCTCCAGCAACCCGCGTTTGATTGAAGACGGAACTTTCAATGACAGCGACATTATCAATAATTTGATAGATTATGAAGACAGACAAGAACCGGATTCTTTGAGAGTGGATAAAAATATGCAGGGGGATCCAGCTTTCCAGCAAATTGGAAAAGCATTTTCTTAAAATAGATACCAATTAAGAAAGGAGTATAAAATTCCAAAAAGAGCTTCACTCATGTATGTCTGGTTATCGTGACATTTACAAGCAACTAACCACCCGTCCTTTGTCACAAGAACTTATCTCTTACTTTATGTTGCCAAAAAGTAAATCAATTGAAATATTGTACCTTCAAGTGACGAAAGCGACTTTGAATTTATTCATTACAGGGCTTTGGATTACGATGAGTAGCAATGAATTATGTATGTGCATTTTGAAAACTAAAATGAGAAACTATGTTTTAAAAATGTTTCCATGTGTAATATTTAGTTATTTATATTGTTATGGAAGTACACTCTTACATATAAATTTCGTAGATAATTGGCCTCTTTTATAAATGCGACTTTTTTATGCGGGCCCTATCCACCACATAAAAAAAAGTTTTCTGTAGTATTTCCACGAATTAGTTCGTTTTATATAAAGATTTATGAAATTTTTGTATATTTTTTTTTGTGCGTTTATTTTTATGCGTCCCTATCTACCGCACAGAAACAGATTCAACTGTACTTATTTCAGAAGATTCACTTATTTATTCCTCCCCCACCCCTCCACTACATCAAACAAATGTTTTGCGCAGCATAGCCAAAACTGGCTCTTGTGCCATAAAACCCTTCACTCACTCACTCACTCGCTCACTCCTACATGGAAAGCGATGGCGTTGGGGAGCTAATCACATAACATTTAATATCGAAGTTAAGAGATTAATTATAAACTGGTTTTTTGTTTATTTACTTTCAGTTAATTAGTATTTTTTTAAAAAAATCTTCTGTTTTCGACTTTTCCGCATTCTCGCTGCCCCTTGTGGCCGCGGTAGCCGAGTGGTATAGGCATCGGATCGTGGCTGGCTTTGTCACGAGTTCGAGCCCAGTACCACTAAAGACCCGCCGTGTAGGGCAGCGATGCACGCTAAATCTGTCGAGAGCTGAAACGTCCTCCCGTTGGTGTGGTGTGGTAGTTAGGAGAGGGGGGTGCCAGCTCAGGTGTCGTCCACGTCACTTGACCATGGTTCAAAATTACGTGGTCCGTCGCCAAAAGCCCTCGTGTAGCTGAACAGTGAGACGTTAATCTTCACTCACTCACTTTCACTCGCTGCCCCTTGTAGAGTTATAAGGCCTTCTTAGGGAGTCCCGCCCCACAATTTGAGAAACGCTGCATTAATAAATTTATATAATACGAACGTTATTCACCAGCTTTGCTGAGTGTTACATGGTATTGTAAAATATATATTGTGTATATATAAATTATATTGGTATCTAAGCCCTAGCATTAAACGTTTGAATATATAGAAAAAACATTCTTATAACTCTTGTTTTAAAAAAGACAGGATTTGATTTTCTAAATTTGAAGTAGAATTACCTTTGCGCTACCGTAACCCTCTTTCCTCAAAACCCATTTTTAGTGAAAATGCTTGCCAAAATTAAAGTCAAATAGTTCAAAATCAGAAATTTTTTTTTTATCGATGCACCTCATATCCATTTTGAGAGTCGAGACCCATTCTCTTAATGGATTTCAATTCTACAAAAGAAGCATGCATACCCATTTTCTTTACTATAGGTCTGGGAATTTTCATTACTGTATATTCAAAAACGGGAATATTGATCAGGGCTTCGAACCGTAATTTTTTTCGTTTCGGTTCAACTAAAAAATATATATATGGGATCAGATACTGTTTTCGGTTCTGTTTCGAATGAATATTCATGTATATTCTTATTTTAAATCATCTATACCTCTGCTTCATTCAATTGTTTTAAATCTGCCTTCTATAAGTAGTTACGAGTGAAATTGAAACAGAAATGAATATCAAAATAGGAAATAGAGAAGGAGGTGTATATGCCATGATGATAATTATATAGTTGACGTGAAATTAGAAAATATCGATTTGTTGGTTACAGTAGCAATATGACTGAAGATATATCGAACGAAAATAAACCGATATTTTTTTCGGTTCAGTTCAAGTTTTCGTTCCGACCAAAATAACAGTTTTCTTCGGTTTACGATTCAGTTCCGGTTCGAACCCTTGATACTTATCTATAACACTCCTTAACCCACACTACTTCTTTTGGGGTTAGATTTTCTCCAAATCCGGTCTTCGCAGATATTATATGAAATCCATGAAAAGAAACATGTCTACCAAATTTTAAGTCTGTAGGTGTCATAGTTTCGAAAATATCGTGATGAGGGAGAGAGTCATTTTATATAAAGAGAGTCGATTTATATTTATATATATGTTACCAGCAAAGTATGAAATGCAGGCATTCTATAGAATGCTATGCATTGTACAGAATGTCGGACATTTTTAGGCAAAGTATGAAATATGAGAATTATTTCATATTTTACCTAGGGATTGTATAGAAAGATCAGAGATGTTTAGGCAAAGTATGAAATAAACTCATGATAAGGCTATTATATCAATGACGTACATTTCTAAAAAATATAAATGTTATTCTGACAAAACAGTGAGAGAATTTGAAATAATAATAATTATTCAAAATATACGAAAAGGAAAAAGAAAGTTATACCAAACAAATTTTGTCTTTCTTATTAAGAAGACTTGGTATCCCCAAAATCACAGACCTGTCGTTTTTTTTATTTTCATTTAATGTTATTCTTTGCATTATTATCTTTCGATTGATATATAACTTGTGCAAGTCAGAAAGTTAGAAGTTGAATAAAACTTCATTTGAAAACAAATTAGGCTATTCAGCCACGCCCCCTTTTTAGAAAAAAAAGCTAAAAAAGTGTTTTGATAAAAAAAAATCTAATTTATAAAGAGAAATAATAACATAAAAAAGGATGTGCAATATATAAAGCAGAATATTTCCGAGGCAATACATACAATAATTTTTTTCTTTGTGAAATGTGTGCATGTAAATTTTTTAAATTAAAGCATTTTATATTAATAATTTTATAATTTTTCAATTCTTACTCATGATATATTTTTCATACAAATGTAATACTTTAATATATGAAGAAAAACAGCTAAAATTTCTGTCGTGACAGAAAAAAATTTTTTTTAACGTTTTTCTTGAATTTTCTTGTGCAATTAGTACCCCCTAAAAGTTGATCATTTATAAAAATGCGTGGGTTGAAAAAATATGAAAAGGCAATTATTTTAAAGAAAAATGTATAACTAATATCTTAAAGTGGTATTTTAAGTTTAATTAAGCTTATAATAATTATTTTTTCAGAATTATAAACTTTAAAGTGTTTTTTCTCAGTTTGTGTTTTTCGAAACCTTAGAGCATTCAAAATGCTACTTCTTCGACAATTATTTACCAATCAGTTCCATTGTTAAAAATAAAGCATGTAATAAAATTAGGGATCCGTTTTGCTATAAACTGAATACTTTTTTTTTAAAAAAATAAAATGTAAGACATGTTGGCTTTTTCGTTGATTTTTAGCCTGTATATCAACATTTTATTTTTTTTCTCGAAAACGAATAAAGTTATTCTAAAATCGAACCCTAAAGTGGTTTAGAACATCCATAAGAATATTATAAAAAAATTTTAGGTCAAAAAATTTATTTTTACAAAAGAAGTAAAATTTTAAAATTTTATCAATTTTCTTCAAAAAATTTAAATTTTTAAAATTGTGTGAATAATATATGAAAATTTTTCATCTGGTATCATTTTCTTGAATAGAAACATTGTATAAAATGCTAAAATATAATTTTTAAATACGTAAATAAAGAAATTTGCTCAAAGGGTACCAAGTCTTAAGGAAAACAAAATTTTGAGTTAAAAAATAAAGACTTAAAATTAACCTACTTATTGCAACATGGTAGACTTGAATGACATTTTGAATTACATTTCATTTCATTTTTTACGCAAAGACCATTCTTTTGTTACTTTGTTTTTCGCATACATTTGACGAATCCTTCGCCGCTTCCATTGGAATAAGCAATTGCAACTGACAGAAGAGGAATTTCGTGATCAAAAATAACTTTAATTCTAAGCAAGTTCTTAGGACACAAAGTAAATTGTGATTTCGCATATACTTGCTTTAAGGGGCTGCAGACTCATGTAACGGCCTGTTTTCCATGCATTTTTAGGCATTTTTTTGCCAACCATTAAAAAGATAAAATTTTAAGTTGTTTTTTCATTTGTTTATACGTATTTTAAGAGTAGTATATAACTTTTTCGCAAAAAATATCCAATAGAACGTGAGTTAAAGCGCTCTGAACACACCCGCCTCGAAAAAATGGATACTCATTTCCTCCACCATTCCAGCTGATTGGCTTATTTGAAATAAAAAAAATTAACTGCGCATTTAATCTATAAGCTTAAAAGCACAGAATGGACTATACTCAATTGAAAATATCAACAATTGGATTTTTGGTAGACCTATGAAGAAAAGTTTCAAATTTCATGGAGTTGTTTATGTGTTTGCTATAAAAAATAGAAATATTTTGAATTTTGGAATACTCGTAATCCATTTGGTGCGTTCATTCGTGCTGGGACTACCCTACAAATTTAGTCATTAGGTCAAACCGTTCTTGAGATATGATGGAGGAAGTTTGGAAAACACAGATTTGAGAAAAACGTGTTTAAAGTCCGATTAAAACAATGCAAATCTTAACTTAGCGCTCCGAACAGCTGCTTCTTTATAACGGTTACGAATTTTAAAAAAATTAAGCACCATATTCTAGACATGTTAAGGAAGCAATTTATGAAAAAAAAATTGATTTTTCGAACCCATCACACACATGGGTGAAACCCCTTAAAATTCATTCAGAAGTTCCAAGTCGATAGAAACCATCTTTCCCACTCGTTATAAGTGCCTTTTGTTTTGGAATTCAGAAAAAAAATCATAAATATATCACAACAATGCCTTTTTTTAAAAAAATAAATTTTGTTTTCTCTAGCAAGGTTCACAAAGATGGATATACAGCTCAATTTCATTACGTTTAATGTTTTTGTATTTGGTTAAAAGTCCTTTTAGAATTCTATCACGTCCTCCGTGTCCAATAGCCAAATGAGCTCCATGAAATACGTAAAATAACTCAGAATCCGTGACGTAATACTTTATAGAAGTGCTTCTCAACCTTTTTATCCCCGTGGACCGGTCAACGTTTGATAATTTTACCACGGCCCTCTGAGGGTGGAATGTTGTTTATATTTTAAATTGTTTTGAGTTAATAATTTAATTGTATTTATACATACCTTCAGAATAAAATTTGGCTACTCTAAATAATGAATATAAATTGATTTTACATGAAATATAAAGTGATTTCCATGGAAAGTCAAACACTAGAGAAATACACCCCAGTAAATAAAATAGAAATAATTTAATATTACTTGAGTGGATTCATTTGATCCACGGACAGGTGGTTGGGAACCATTCTGTAGAGTATTGATGTTACAGGTTACATGAGTTTTTTATTTTCACCAAACATCACATCATAGCTAGTCAGGAACCAATAGGCCTTGGGTCCCTTTATAGTAGTCATTTTGGCTTTTTGTAAATCAGTTATTAACTTCTAGTTAATAGTTTCAGGTAAAAAAAAAACTTTTTCTTTTTGTTTGGGGACTCGAAATATTTTTCATATTAGGAAAGATATTTTACTTAGATATGTGGAACTAAAAGAGCGGAAATGCAGAATATGTGCAATTTTCTCTCTTCAAACAATTAAATATCTCCAGCTATGGCTTTCAATAATTTACAAAAAAAAGCTGTACATTTATCTTTAGAGTTATCTTTCAAATTTTTTCATAATTCCTTAATAGTCCATAATTCTAGAAATGTTTGTCAAATAAGGTTGATTAAAATTTTATAAAGTTCCAGGTATTCAAAAATTGACAAATTTGTTAAGTAATGCTGAATGCCACTGATAATTGTACCGTGTGGCATAGGTTGTCTACCCCTTCTACAGACCATGACTCCTTGTCCAACACTACAGCTTGCTTCTCCATTTTCATGTAGCACAGCAAAAAACCAATTTTTTGTTGAACAAGCTTACGCAAAAGAGTATTTTGACACTCCCGAACAAACCATAATCTTCAACTGACAAATTCTCAGCTTGAGGCACGCGTTTAAAGTCTCGTGCCTTGCCACACAATATTCGAAACGAATCGGAGATCTATTTCATACTTTGCCGGTTTCTCATTAGGCATTCTATAGAATGCCTAGGCAATGTGTTAAATAAGAATCATTTCATTTATTGCCGGCTAGTTTTAGGCATTCTATAGAATGCCGGATTTCATACTTTGCCGGTAACATATATATGTAGAGAGCGAGAGAGAAATTTAACTTTCTTGCAAAAGTCCTTTAAAATAGCCTAAAAAGTTTTAAAGCTCGTTGCTTATAAGATATAAAAGTATTGAAGAAGAAATCATAAAAATAAAATGTATATGCTTTTAATTGCTTGTTGTCTATGGTGTGGAAGTCACGAGAGTAAGATATCAATTAATATACCTTATTCTCCGTGATGCTTTAGGCCGCGGTAGCCGAGTGGTATAGGTGGCTTGCTTTGTCACGGGTTCGAGCCCAGTACCACTAAAGACCCGCCGTGTAGGGCAGCGATGCACGTTAAATCTGTCGAGAGCTGAAACGTCCTCCCGTTGGTGTGGTGTGGTAGTTAGGAGAGGGGGTGCCAGATCAGGTGTCGTCCACGTCACTTGACCATGGTTCAAAATTACGTGGTCCGTCGCCAAAAGCCCTCGTGTAGCTGAACAGTGCGACGTTAATAATCAATCAATCAATCAATCCGTGATGCTTTAATAGTTCTTATGGTCATAGGCCCCTATGCAAAAGTATCCCACATGTGACCTTTTCAATTAGACAATATAGAATACAATCAGATAACACGGTTGGCAGTACCCTAACAAATCACATTAAAAATACATACGACGTATAGTAAATTTTTGGTATGTGTTCCGCAATTTTAAAAATCGTATAAGATGAAAAACCTAAATATTTTCTCAAAAAAAGGCAATGAAATCCGTATTACGCATTTATAAAACAAACAATTCATTTCTCAATTCCTACTATTAGCTGACACTCTATATATTTATCTTGGTGGAATTTTCAATCGTTAATAAAATACATTTTAAAGCGCTCAATTGAGCTGAAATTTTATATACATGATTATTTTGGATGACAATACAGTAATTTAATAAAAATTAATTGATTAAAACTAATTATTCAAAGGATTACAAGTATAGCCACGTTGGCATCATTTTTGGTGACTTGTGTCAAAACTTGAAAAAGTTTTTTTCTCACATTTTTAAGCACTCATTTGAGCTGAAATTTTTTGTACACCATTGTTTTGGATAAAAATGTGATAATTTCATTATAATTAATTAAAATTAATAGACTGAAACTAATTATTTAAAGAATTACAGATACAGCCATATTGGTTTCATTTTTAGCGACTTGGGTCAAAACTTTAAGATTTTTTTTTTCTCACGTTTTAAAGCATTCAGTTGAACTAAAATTTTATATACACGATTGTTTTGAATGACAATACAATACTTTAATGATAATTAATAAAAATTAATGACCACTTAATATTGTGATTCAGTCCTATGTATATACATATTTATATTAATTGTAACTATTTAATAAAAAGTAGCTAAAATAAAAATTTTCTTTGTTGATCTAAATAGGAATTGACTAGAAATTTTTTTTATATTACTTGTTATTTAAGGAATTAAAATTAGTGCACAGGAAAAATTCAGTTAATAAGTACAAACAACATATATAAAATTTCAAATTAAAATTAGGAGAGAATAAAACTACTATCGTATAACTATTCATCACTATTTGAAAACAAGCGTGAACTTTTATCACGAATTGTATCGCGAAAATGCAATCATCCGTAGATGTGCCAATAGGTCTAGCAGAACTGTTGATTTTGATTCAAATGAAGAATTACGTTTGTTATTAACAGCCGAGGTTGTTTTTTTTTGTTAGAAAGTTTGCTATTAGCGATTTTTTTATTCAAGTTGGTTTCTCAAGTTGCTTATATAATTTTTGATATCCTGCTATAAAAAACTTAGGATTACTTAGGAGAGAGTTTTAATGCACGCTTTGTGTCAGGATTATGAGTAAGAAAATGTTGTTCGATACTTGTAGCAAATTTCAAGCCCTCGTGATTTAATCGACCGTGGTAGCCTGGAGGTCAAGGTATTGGATCGTGGATGGCGAGCCCAGTCCCACTAAAGACGGGATGTGTAGGGGAGCAATGCACGTTAAATCTGTCGAGAGCTCAAACGTCCTTCCGTTGGTGTGGTAGTTAGGAGAGGGGGTGCCAGCTGAGGTGTCGTCACTTGGCTATGCTTCAAAATTGTGAGGTCCGTCGCCAAAAGCCCTCGTCTGGCTGAGCAGTGCGACGTTAATATTCACTCACTCATTATTCGGCCGAATTTCATTTTCGACTTCTTTATTATTATAAATTTTGAAAACTTTGATCAAATTGTCCTCATCCAAAGGGTACAAATCCCCATTATTTTTGAAATGCGTGCAAGAACAAAAAATTCGTGTAAAAAAAAAATTGTTAAATTCGTGTTTTGCGTTACTTTAAAATCACGTAAAAGAAGAGTTTGGAGTACATTGTCAAGTATTCGAACAAGCAGTAGCCTATAACAAGTAAATGTGCATGACTTACAATCTCACAAACAGATTCGACCTTGTCTTAGACATGGGCGACAGCCGTAACATAATGTCTTGACACTGTTACTAGTTGGCATGTAGTTCGAAACTTTCAGTTTTTCACAGAATATGTGTGGAAATAGCAAAACGATGATATTTTACTGGACACGGATCTTATAGAGGCTGAGGCCCTGGAGGACTGGATTCATGCCCTTAAACGTACCTGCTCGTTCTGAACGTTTGACAATGGCTCCAAATAACGAAAATCTTTAACAATCCATTATGCAACTCTTAAGCACTAATTTTTAAAATGTATATCTCGGTTTCATTTTTGAAACGCATAACTAAAAGTCATAAAAGAATTAATATAAAATTTTTATAAACAGAAAATTTAAAAATAAACCTATTTAAATACTAAGTTTGCTTTATTTTTGACCAGAGTTTTTTTAGTACAATATTTTTTTTACATACTTAGGTTTAAGAAATCAGAAATTTCTCAGGCAGGGGCGTGAGCAACGCAAAGTCATTTACAAACGTTCGAAGAATATGAAAATTTACCGTATTTACTCTAATCCAGCGTTTCTCAAACTGTGGGGTGAGCCTCCCTTGGGGGGGGGCGTGACAACTCTACGAGGGGGTGCGAGCATATTGAAAAGTCAAAAACAAATTTTTTTTAAAAAAAGATTAATTTACTGAAAGTAAACAAAATACATTCTGACATAATAAAAAATGAAATACACATTTACACTGTTATATTATACTTATAAATGTATCAGTGCTACACATTGTATTTTATAATTAATTTAATAATTCTAGTTTAAGAAAAAGTTCTCTAATTACCAGTGACCCCATGGGCTTCTCATATATGTAATTAAAAACAAAAATTAGAACTTATCATGATAATTTCTCCAGTTTATAATTTTTCCCTTAACTGCCGATTGAAAGTTAAGCGATTCGCTTCCCAATACCAATTGGTTCTCTAGGAGAGTTTACTTTGGTTGGCGATATTGCGCCATCTTGGTTAATAATTTTCCCTTAACTGCCGATTGAAAGTTAAGCGATTCGCTTCCCAATACCAACCTTGGTTCACTCCTAGGAGAACCCACACCCTTGGCGCGAATTACTTTGGTTGGCGATAATTGCGCCATCTTGGTTTATAATTTTTCCCTTAACTGCCGATTGAAAGTTAAGCGATTCGCTTCCCAATGCCAACCTTTTTCTTCGTAGGCACGCCTATGGGATGTATTTGGGGGGAGGAATAAAGAAGAGCAAATAATCTGAAATAAGTAAGTCCTTCGTAAACGCTGCCAAGGTCCTTTTATTGCATTCCAAAACCTTCGGAATAATTTTATGGATAACACTGCACAGAAAAGATCATACTTTATAAAGACATTTATATATACAGAGTGTGTGTGTTGTTGTTGTTTTTTTCCAGGTATAGAAGTTTAAGTTGGCATTACTTTCCAAGATGGCGACCGATTTAACAGCTGTCAAGGGATTTATTCTCAGTTTGGTTTGGCAATTCATCATGAATAGACTCACGCCTGAACAACGCTTTCAAATTGTGCAATTTTATTTCGAAAATAATGGTCGCGCGCGCGCGCGATTTTCATAAGCGAATTTTGTTTAGCGATGAAGCGCACTTCTGGTTGAATGGCTACGTCAACAAACAAAACTGCCGCATTTGGAGTGAAGCTAATCCACAAGTGTATGTCGAAACACCGTTACATCCAGAAAAACTGACTGTTTGGTGCGCTTTATGGGCTGGTGGAATCCTTCTTCAAAAACGATGAAGGCCACAACGTTACAGTCAATGGTGATCGGTATAGAGCCATGATTACTAACTTTTTCATTCCTGAATTGAACAACCATGATGTCCAGGAGATGTGGTTCCAACAAGACGGCACAACATGTCACACAGCTCGTGCCACAATCGATTTATTGAAAGACACGTTTGGTGACCGCCTAATTTCACGTTTTGGACCTGTGAATTGGCCTCCAAGATCTTGTGATTTAACACCGCTAGACTATTTTCTGTGGAGCTATGTAAAGTCATTGGTCTATGCGGATAAGCCACAAACGCTTGACCATTTGGAAGAAAACATTCGCCGTGTTATTGCCGATATACGGCCACAAATGTTGGAAAAAGTCATCGAAAATTGGACATCCAGATTGGACTATATCCGAGCCATCCGTGGCAGTCCTATGCCAGAAATCATATTAAAATGTAATGCCACAAGATTATCTTTCGAATAAAAAAAAATTCATGTCAATCGAATAATACATCGTTGTTTTATTGCAATTTAAATTTCTATACCTCTAAAAAAAAACACCCTATACGTTCGAGGAAATAAACACTTTGGCTTAGCGAAAGGTTTATGTATGCCGGGGGCTCTTAAGAGGTTAAAATTGTTTCGCAGTTTTAGGGTCAAAATATAATATTAGTGAATTCTATATATAGTGCGAAGAAAATTATGATTGAATATTGGATCGCGTATATTGTAACTTTGAGAAGCACTGCTCTAATCTAAGCCGAACTATTTTTCCGTGTTAATACTTCTGAAAACCGGGTGCGGCTAAAATTGAAAGCAAAACATTTGTTGGATGAAGGAAATTGAGTTTCTACCCCTTTGAAAAGGAAAAATGTAACCATCCATTATGGCCATTTCTATCAGTGACTGATCCCGTTTCGTAGTTTATCTTAAACATCGTTGTCTGCTATTATCTTTGTCTATTTAAGAATTTTTTTTTTTGTAATCGCTTTCTTTTAATCTCCAAAGATATCGGTAATAGCATCCAGACGGGCTCACTTTGACGCAGGTATGAAAAAGGAGGCAATTTTATATGCAGGAAAAAACGAAAAGAGACAAGCGAAAACTGAAAATTTGACACGGATGAAACAAATATACGTCGATGACGTAAATAAAAATGATTTAATTTTTTCTCGTAAATGTTCAACAGTATTTAATAATTCTTTTACATTCTTCTATAATATATTCTTTTGAAAAAATGTTGCATTACAAATGCAATGGATGGTACGGAATGAGTGAGTGAATATTAACGTCACTCTGTTCAGCTACACGAGGGCTTTTGGCGACGGACCATGTAATTTTGAACCATGATCAAGTGACGTGGACGATACCAGAGCTTTCACCCCATCTCCTAACTACCACACCACACCAACCGGAGGACGTTTCAGCTCTCGACAGATTTAATGGCCGCGGTAGCCGAGTGGTATAGGTATCTGACCGCGGCTTGCCTTGTCACGAGTTCGAGCACAGTAACACTAAAGACCCGCCGTGTAGGGCAGTGATGCACGTTAAATCTGTCGAGAGCTGAAACGTCCTCCCGTGGGGGGTAGTTAGGAGAGGGGGTGCAAGCTCAGGTGTCGTCCACGTCACTTGACCATGGTTCAAAATAACGTGGTCCGTCGCCAAAAGCCCTCGTGTAGCTGAACAGTGCGACATTAATATTCAATCCATCAATCGGCAGATTTAACGTGCATCGCTGCCTCACACGGTGGGTCTTTAGTGGTGCTGGGCTCGAACTCATGACATGCCTGTCATGATCCGATAACTTGACCACTGGGTTACCGCAGGCCCTGGATGGTACGGAAGACGACACTTTGAAGCAAAATGTCTACCATTCCGAAGTCATTTGTGACAAAGTACGAGAGGAATGATTTTCGAAACATGATACTGACGTTTAGAGTAATTATAGGTTCATTTATGTATTCGAAAGTTTTTACTAGTGGTAAAATAAATTAATTAGTAACTTCTTATTATTTCTCATCAAGAATTTTTTTACAAAAACTTTCCTAAGTATTGAATATTGATAAACCTTTTACACAATTTTTTATTTTTCTTAAAAACGTGTAGAGAATTGGGTGTGCGTCTTCGAACCATTGGCGCCTTAGATGCAAATAAATGCGATACATATAAAATTTATTTTTTTTAAAATTTGTTAAGTACTTCTAACTAAATTACGATTGGAATTACTACCATTTTTTTAGAGTTGAAAATCTTTTTAAACTATATTTTCTCCTATTTTTATTTTAGTACAGTAATAGAAACAAACAATGGGTAAGGTTGGCATTTCGAAACGATGTTTAACCCAGCAATCAGTCTTAAGCCTAAGATTTTGCTGTGGTGTTAATGTGGTTATTTTACTTTGTGCTTGATGTCTTGTTATTTTCTAATCTGTTGTCTAATATTAAGTTAGAATTATGACGATTTAGCATATGATTCATGAAATATGTGCAATCAGACCCCGATTTTATGAATTCATCGGGATCGAATATTTTATTCGATAATTTGAGATTATTTTTAATATCGAGGTTAAATATAAATTTTTGCACTTACCTTTTGAAAATTTTATGACAAGCATCTACACAAAAAATTCCCATAGTTAAGAATTACACACTTATTATTCAGCAACTAAAAACTCTATTAGTTAATTATTACGCACCAGTTAACCAGAAATTTAAAAATACTGATTAATAGATGTTTAACAATCTTTTTTAATCCTGACTCAAAAGAGTTCTTTTTCGACTTTTTGCAAAGAAGAAAAATCTTCGGCATTTACATCCTGCTGCATGAGGTATATGTTTACACTTTTTCCAAACAATGCAACGAATTAGAAAATGTAACAATTTTGATTAATTTCTGCTGAAGCCTTTTGTGGTCTAACGCAATTGCAAAATTTGCGTTAAATGTTAAGCTTTTCACTCAAAGAAAAATGTTTCGGTTTCCGACAATCTATCATGCTTCAGAAATTTTCAAAAATAAATAAATAAAATAAAAGCATTATTAGCAAACCATATGAACACCATCTATTGAGAGGAAAGACAAATGATAAACACTTTAAAATTTAGCTTGGGTTGTGGATTAGGATGAGATAAGAAAGTCCGATGAGGGGAGGGGGATAAAAGTCCTATTCAAAATTCACGCGATACTTTACACTCATGACTCATCTGCACCTGTAAAGTCTAATAATGGGCTGCACCAATGGATCCCATAAAGGGGTTCCTCGGGTTCGGACCCCCAAAGCCCTTGATATTCCTATGTATATAATATATAAAATTTAATTAAGTATTTGTTATTAATTAATTTAATTTATGCTAATTATTCATTTAATAAATTTATTTTTTACTGTTTTTTGTTCCTGAAAATAGACAAAATCAAAGGAATATGTTCTGGGGGGCGTATTGGAGCATGATCCGAGAATAGTGGACTTTCGACCCTGGATGCCCGCTCCACTGAAAAATTCCTGTGTGCGCTACTGGACTGCATTATTATCCCATCGGAATTTGCTGCTTACTAGAAAAGTCTTTTTCTGCTCCTGTCAGGAAGGATATGCCATTTGAAAAGATAGCCAATTTTTTTTAATGCAAACTAAAAAAAAATTTGTAGGGGGTTGAAATAATTTGTTGATTTGGGGTTCATTTCGTTAAACAGGGGTTTCTGTCATTAATTTAATCGGGAAAATCAAAATTCGTTAAGGGTTCGGTAAATAGGGGTCCGACTGTATAGTTGATGAATCCACATAACATCCTTACTTTTAATGTTCATGAAAATTCATTTCAAACAACCTTTTCGTGTACTAATTATTTCTACATTTAACTCTATACTAAACTAGCAAAAATCTGTGAATTCACTTTATTCATTAAACTATAAAAACCCTGATAGCATTTGCCATTTCTGTTTTTGCTTCACTTTTTCTGCTGACACCAGCAGCTTAAGACATGCAAATTTTAGCACGCTGCACTTTCATGGCTACTTACAATCGTTTTATCGTATTCTTGCTAAAATATTTTGTCACTGCGTGGGAATCGAATGCTCATAGTCGCAAACTCGTAGCGGACGTTGTCCAATTTTGGATTTGAGTTCTAGGGTCACTGATGAACCCCCGTGAATTAAGGCTGATGTGCATTAAATCTGTTGAGATAGAGTTCTTCCCTTTGACGTGATGTGAAAGTTTGGAGAAAGAATGCAGCTTAGATGTCATATGCGCCACTTGACCGTGGTTGACTTTGATTAATAGCCCTCGTGTTGTTTCAAAGTGTGGCGTAAATTCAAATTAAATCAAATTTTAAAAAAATCCAATTCATTCCATTCCATTTAGTTTTGTTGTTGTGGCTAATGCCACCTGTCCGACGTAATCAGAACGAGGTCCACGAAATTCATCGTGGCAAGGGGCTAGAAGTACGCCTGTCGTTGGCCTAGGCCTTGAGCTCCATACAGGTAACGATTACATACGATTTAACTCGGAGAAATTCCCCGAAGGGACGATAGATGGCGCAACCACCTTTCTCTTCCTCCACAGTTTTGCCATGGAACTGGATGGGAGGGAAATATTCTCGAGTCCCCTGCACTCGTGATTCAGCCCACAAGACTTTCGGACCCACTGATTTAACGAGCACGTTCTCCGTTGTGCTCTCGGAGGGTATTTGGTGGCATCGGGCATTGAACCCAGGCCTTCCGGTCTGGAGTTCGATACTCTAACCACTAGGCTACCCACGGCCTTATTTAGTTTTGTAAGACATTGCACTAAGGAATATAAAATTATTTTTCTGAACCCAGGGTCATAAACAACCCCTGACTCCTACCTCTGACTCTCTAGGTCAGGGGTAGCGAACCCGCGGCCCGCCTTTTATAATTTTGCTGCCTGCGAGATTCATTACAACTTTACAGCGTACGATTATTCTGTACAATATTTTTGTTTTTAGTGTAATGTTATTGTAACAAATAAATCTGAAATCAGATACGAAATTTATCGAGCATAAATCGAGCTCAAATTTAACGAACGAAAACCTGCAACATCATTTACGATGTGCAAATACACGCATTTGAGATCGATTTGCAATAATTGCGAAACAAATATCTCACTACTTAAATAAATGAAACAATTATTTGATCATTACATTATTACTATTATATTATTTATGTTTGTATTCATGAAAAAAAATGAAAACCATAATAATAGTTCATTCTGTTTTAAATTTTCACTACAACAATTGTTTATAATGGTTCCAAATCTAATATAAAGACATACAATATATATATATATATATATATATATATATATAAAAGAAATATGTATTATTTATCAAAAACAAGAAATAATAGATAAAGAACATAACAAGAAATTACGTAATAAAAATATGAAAGCTAAACATGAAGAACAAAATTATAGAGAAATAAAAGAACTACAAAAAAAAGAAGAACCTAGCGAGTCAGAAAGCAATTTCGGACTTAGGACCGAATAAGTGGGGTTAAACTAGTTTGAAGGCGCCAACCTTCCCCTTGCAACTCGGTAGGAAAACCAAATAAAATAAACAAAGCTTCAGAGAGAGTATAACTCAGAGAGCATGATAAAACCAATCACTACTATTATGTAACAAACTCTCCCAAACTCTTAATGCAGAAAAATCACAAAATAATTATGTAAGAAAAGTAGAAAAATACTAGAACAATTACATAAGAAAAGTATCTTTCAAAAAATAATTTAAAAAATTTCTTTACTCACAAAGCTTTTACGAAGAGAAACAAGCATCTTGCCATTAATGAAAGTCAATTATTCACCAAGTTAAAAAATTCGAAAAAACATCAAACATCTTTTGAGCTGACTTTTAAACTAGCCAGCAAAGACAAGTATAGAATGACGACAATCAAATATGGTAAAATTTGAATTGGTTGATTGTCAAAATGTAAATTTGCTAGGCTCTAATTTGGTTGGTTGTCAAAAATGTGTAAGATGTTTAAGATGTGTGTGGAAAAAATGTAAACTGTGATATGAGTGTTATGATATAATCTTCACAGCAAGACCACTAACATGCTGACTTTGAAAACCTATTGTTGTGTGGTGGATTTGGAATTCGAAGTAGCAAGACGGTTAATGTATTTGTGATGAATATAAGATCTCAAGAAATTAAAAGGGTATTCATGATCTAAACAACATTGGAAAAACTTTTTTATATTATTGTATTTATCTATTTTGTGGGTAGTTAAGTTATCATTTCTAAATAAAAATTCAAAATGATATTTCTGTAAATTGATATATGAAAATTACTGTTCCATACAGGAATTTTAATTATATGGACGAATCTCTTTTGTTCTGACCATTATTGTTAATAAGATGCAAGTCTAAACGACCCCTATTAGAGTTGAAGTTAGTTTTAAGGAGCTTGAGATAATCAGGGTAGAATGTAATATTTGGTTTGTATTCACTATTTTTACAAAAATTATTATATCATCTATATAACGATAAATTAAGTAAGAATCATTTATAACATACATCTATTTCAAAAAAAATGTAAATATAGGTTCCAGCTGGACCACCCTGAGGTAATCCTTTGATCTGTTTATAAAGATTATGATCAAATATAATGAAATTTTTTTTAAAATGAGGGTAACAAGAATATCAAATTTTTCTTTTATTGAAGTATATAATTCATATTTATCATAAATTAACGAAGAACCTTAATCATATCGTCAATATCTATAGAATTAAAAAGGTCCTCGAAATCAAAACCATGCATAGAAAAAATCAACATATCCTTAGTAACTCTAGCATCTAAGCTAATATTGCCGTGTTTTAAAATTATCAATTAGATTTTGAAGAAGAGATTGCAAGATTTTCCCAGATTTCGTGATATATATGTATTGTATCCATTAGTGATACTACGGAATTTTATAGGGCTTTTATGAAATTTTGGTGTTAAAAAAATACTTGATATTTATATTATTTAGATGAATATTCAGTCTTTTGTTCAAAGCTAAAAGACGATTATCATCTTCTCTATTATTGTGAATTGATTTTTGAAATGAATTATTATTTAAATGTGGTTACTTAATATTTTACTGTAAAAATATTTACAAATTATGGCATAATTAGCAGAGACTTTATCAACATATGTAATAACGAAGTCATTTTGGATATTTACTATTGATGATTTAAGATCTTTATACATAATTTCATTTTCAACAGTAAAATCTAATTCCCGAATTTCTGTTGCCACATAAGATCTAAATTGATTGAATGCTTCAATCGGCATTCCGTATTTAATTGCCATTTTAAGGTAAAATTTATCTAAATCTTTTTTATGATTTGTTTCATAACATTAGATTTATTTTTTGTGATCATAAGTCTAAAACCGGTACCCTTTTCCATAAAACTTAACAAATCATCTTTCACGATGCTAATTGACAACGTGCTGATGATAATCATCAATATAGTCTCGATATTTGCATCTACATGATTCAGAACTTAGGAGCTCCGAGATTTGATTATAATTAAATATAAATCTACCAAATTTCTTGTTGTATTTGAAAGCCTTTTTAATAATAATATTTTTAATAGGAAAAAGGATTGATATTTTTGAAATATACTTGAAAAATTAATTTTGTTAAAGGATTTATTCATAAATAATAATGTACAATATTCTGTAGAGTAATTTTCACTTGCATCTAATTTAATATTCATTTTTTGTACTAAATAGTTATTAAGGTCTCGAATCATATGCATACCATGAGAATCTCGAAATTTATATCTGCTTAAAAATATCTGTCATAGTTTTAATTTCAGTTTTATTCAAACCAAACATAAACGATTTAATTAAGCCTGTGTTGTAGTTATCATCAAATTTAGCAGCTAATTCTAACATAGAATTCTTGAGGGTTGACATGTCTCTAGTAACTCTTTTTCTGCGTTTAGCTTTTGAAATTCTCGCTAAACGAATATTATTACTATTATCAATAAATTTATTAAAATTCGGAAGATATAATGAATTCTCGGATTTTTGTTTAAAAGTTAATAAGGCACTTTCACCTTTCCATATAACATTCAAACCATAAGGATAATATGATCTAAATGAATCTATAAAAAAGTTTTCGAACCATAATCTTTGTTTAATATTTGGCACTATTCTAAGTATATGTACAGTTATGTTATTGAATCCATGTTTATGAAAGTGTCCTATCTCAAACTTAGCTTGGTTTTTGTTGCAATCAAATTTCCTTTGTATCAGACCTATGCTGGTTCAATCTAATATTGATAGTGTTAGAGGTCTGACCTATGTAAGCAAATTTACATATGTTGCATGTCATTTTGTAAACACAGTTAAAAGTCTTACAAAATATATAACCTGCATCCATATCCAACTGTTCCTCAATCATGCCACACGCCTTGCATCTTTTATCAGTGCAAGATCTAAATTTTAGTTTTAAAGCATGAATATCTCTGAAAAACCGAGTTTCTAATATGTTACCAAAATCATTATCTCTTTGATTTTCATCTATACTATCGGAAAAATGAATATTTCGTTTTGTTGTACGAGATAAATTCTTATATTTAGAGTTCCAAAAATTCGAGTTTTAAAAAATCTAAAACGACAATGTTTAGATACAGAAGGGAAAAGCAATATATATATATATATATATATATATATATTGCACATTATATATATATAATGTGCATTATATATATATATAATATAACATTTATATATATATATATATATATATATATATATATATATATATATATATAATGTGTGTGTGTTTATTTTAATATGCAGCCCGCGGGATTATAATGTTTTTCAGAAGTGGCCCGCAATGCCATACGGGCTGGTCACCCCTGCTCTAGGCAATATATTTAAAAGAAAAACGTTTGAGTGTTATTTTATTAAATAATGATAAAAATTAGTTAATTACTAAAAAGAGACTGAATTTATTTTTGAAGTGTGTACCCCCTCCCTCCTGTGAGAGGTGAGACCCACGGCTTTAGATACTTGCGGTCATACTAACTCCATAGAAAACGTGAATCTATTTTACATACATATTTATATTTTTCTTTCCGAATTTTTATTTTAATTCGTGGAGCTCTTGGTTATGCTTTTCTGAACCCCGAGGGGCTGCGGTAGCCCAGTGGTTAAGGTATCCAACCATGGCAGGCATGTCATGAGTTCGATCCCAGTACCACTAAAGACCCGCCGTGTAGGACAGCGATGCACGTTAAATCTGTCGAGAGCTAAAACGTCCTCCCGTTGGTGTGGTGTGGTAGTTAGGAGAGGGGGTGCCAGCTCAGGTGTCGTCCACGTCACTTGACCATGGTTCAAAATTACGTGGTCCGTCGCCAAAAGCCCTCGTGTAGCTGAACAGTGCGACGTTAATATTAACTCACTCACTCTGAACCCCGAGGTTACGTGGAATCCAATTTGAAGACCACTGCCCCAGACTGATATTAGAAGACGCGGTAGCCTAATGGTCAAGGTAACGGACTCGTGGAAGGCGTATCATGAGTTCAAGCTTTGTACCGCTGAAGTCCCACCGTACAGAGGGGGCCGATGCGCGTTAAATATGTCGAGTGTCAAACACCCTCCCGTTGGTGTGGTGGGGAAGTTAGGAGGGCGTGCCATTTCAGGTGACGTCCTCGTCACTTGACCATGGTTCAAAATTACGAGGTCTGTCGCTAAATGCTTTCGAGTAACTGAATAGTGCGACGTTAATGTTTACTCACTCACTAAACTGACATTAGTACTAACAATCCCTTGCATTTTTGACGCCGTTTTTGTCACTTTTTTCGTGGACGTGGTAGCTTTTGGTCATGATAACGAACTCGAATGAATGACTTTAGGAATTTGAGCCCAAGTGTTACTAAAGAACCCTCGTGCAAAGGTATTAATGCATTTTAATTTAGTCGTGGCCTAAAGTTCTCACGTTGGTGTGGCGTGAAGTTTGGAGAGTTCTGTGAGCTCAGGTGTTCTCCTCGTAATTTGACCCAGATTCAGTTTACGAGGTCGATCACAAATAGCCCTAGAATTGCTTTATGATGCGGCTTTAATAAAAACTGTCTCACTTGTCCAAATTTTCTGAAATATTTTAAGGAAGCGGAATGTTGAAACTTCTCCTCTACTAATGATTTCGTAATTTGGTACGCCTTAGTATATGATTCCCTAACTGTATAGTTTGGATCTCTATAAGCTTAATTTTGATTTAAATGTGGTTGGATTAGGAAGATCTAAAGAAATGATACAATAAAAGATAAGATATAATCAAGGTAAAATAAAAAACCCGATATTTTAGTGTAACATCTTTTTGAAATTTTCTTTTTTACATGCTTACGAAGCAAAGATCATCCATTAAATAAAAAAAATGGATCTTTATTACTTTTGTCATTTTGGTTTCATCTAAGTGATATCATCAGTTTCTACTTATCTTCAAAAGTTGAGAGATTTAAAAGAACACTCCCAATTATAAGCAATCCTGCATCTTCATTTTATCTTTTTAAACCAATCACTGGCGTAGCTCGTCCTGAGTGGGCCCCGTATCAAAATTCTCTTAGGGATAGATTAATAAAACTTATTTGAAAGTGTGTAACAATTTTGTGACACATGTTGGGTTCTTTGTAGCTTGGGGACCCGGGAAGCTTGTTCACACGGCCTGTCGCAGCTTGAGGGTTGCATGTGTAATGGGAGTCGCTGAAGAGCAGATATTGTTATAAAAATGCTTTTATTTCAACACTAAGCAATTTAGGATCAATTCAATAACCTTGAGAACAATCCTAATCTAAGCTTATAAGATTATAAAAAGTACTATTGTCTCTTGATTTGCTTGTAGATCCCATGTCAGCTCTTTTCCTAAACTGTTACGGTCCTCTTCAAATCAAATTCTCTAGTACAGTAATACCCCCAAACTTAGCCTATAGACGGGATTGAGGCATAACCGTGTAAAAAGTGAGTTTGGAGTATACATTGGCACGTACTCTAACAAACAGTAGCCTGTGACAAATAAATGTGCATGACTTACAATCTCACAAACCGATTCGACGTACGCCTAGTCATAGGCGACAGCTGTAACATAATAATACAGTCTTGTCACTGTTACCAGTTGACATGTAGTTCGAAATTTAAAGTTTTTTGCAGAATATGATTGGGAACAGCACTTGACGATGATATTTTATTGGGCATGGATTTTATCGAGGCTAAGGCAAGACACAACTGGAGACTGAGGCTCTGATGGACCGGGCCGATGCCCTCAAACGTGCCTGCTCGTTCTAATCGTTTGACAATGGCTCCAAATAACGAGTGGCCGCGGTAGCCGAGTGGTATAGGTATCGGATCGTGGCTTGCCTTGTCACGAGTTCGAGCCCAGTACCACTAAAGACTCGCCGTGTAGGGCAGCGATGCACGTTAAATCTGTCGAGAGCTGAAGCGTCCTCCCGTTGGTGTGGTGTGGAGTTAGGAGAGGGGGGTGCCAGCTCAGGTGTCGTCCACGTCACTTGACCGTGGTTCAAAATTACGTGGTCCGTCGCCAAAAGCCCTCATGTAGCTGAACAGTGCGACGTTAATATTCAATCAATCAATCAATCAATCCAAATAACGAAGATATCTAGCAATCCAGTACAATAATACTCGAACTTACGCGATAGTTGGGATTGAGTGATGACCACAAATTCGCGTAAGTCGGGGTATAATTTCGCTTATAAAAAGATATGTTATTATTAATTGGAGACGAAGGAAAATAATAATTTAGAAAAAATATTAATAAATTCTTCGATAACGTAAGAGCTAAATGACAAACAAATGTTATTTTGATGTAGAAGGTTTCATAAACTCTGATCAAGTAGTCTGCTGGCTCAAAGATTTTATTTCTCCCGCAAAATTTCATCGTAGCATGCTAATATCTTTTTTGTTCTCCTTGTTTTGCTGAAAAAACACGCTCTTCTGTAGAGTATGTATTTTCTAAAAATTTGTAACCTTTTTCATTCAATTCCTACTATTAGGTCACACTCTATATCTTTATTTATTTATTTATCTTGGTGGAATTTTCAATCGTTAATAAAATACATTTTAAAGCACTCAATTGAGCTTACATTTTATATACATGATTATTTTGGATAACAATACACAATAATTTAACCATTATTAATAAAAATTAATTGAGAGAGAGAGAGAGAGAGAGATTAAAACTAATTATTTAAAGAATTGTAAATACAGCCACATTGGCATCATTTTTGGCGATTTAGCTACCCTTTTGGTGATTTGTGTGAAAACTTGAAAATGTTTCTTTCTTACGTTTTAAAGCATTCAGTTGAACTGCAATTTTAAACATGCGATTGTTTTGGATGACAATTCGATACTTTAATGATAATTAATACAAATTAATTACCACTTAATGCTGCGATTTTGTCCTATGTATATACATATTTATATTAATTGTAACTATTTAATAAAAGTAGCTAAAATAAAATTTTTCTTCGTTGATCTAAGTAGGAATTGACTTAAAAATTTTTTTATATGACTTGTGTGTGTGTGTGTGTGTGTTTCAATTAAAATGAGTCCTGTCAAATTCCCAACTGTCATTTGATCTTCTGATTGAACTGGGTCTACAGACTCAAGCTCTTCAATGTCATGATCTTACTCATGCATTTCTATAAATTCATCAATTGTTAGCTCCTGATTGTGAGAATCCAGCTGTTCTTGAACGACATCACTATACACTTCTAAATTTATTTGCCTGGCAAGATCGACAACTTCTTCAATCACATTGCCAGTTTCATCAGGCTCTGGTACTGATTCCAAATGAGTTTTAATGAGGGGGGGGAAAGAAAAAAGAAAAAAAATCGACGAGATTTGAAAATCGTGTAACTACAAATTCGCGGAAGTCGAGGTATTACTGTATTTCCACTTCAAGGAAGGGCAGTTATAGATTGAATGCTTACTACAGGATGAACGACTCACTATTCACTATTAACTTTCCGTGACTAACTTTAACACACCTGTTGCCAGGGTTTAAGCTCAAACCACAGTTAAAGAATAATTTCTCTAAGAGGATTAGTTAAAGAACCGCAGATAGAACCTGTCACAGTTTGATAAAGCGATAGCTAAGCCCCCGAAACCAATTAATAGCAATGTCATAGAAGATGAAGAACTTTTCGTCATCTTTGCTTCTGACTCTCCATTGTTCAAAAAAATAAATTAAATAGCATGGAAAAATAGCCGATGATTAGATCTTGTTGGAGTTTAACTGTACTCAGACATTGTGTGTAGGTTTTTTAAATTATTTCTTCTCAATCGCAAGATACCAAAGAAATACTTATATGCGTTAAATGATTTACTTAATCGTGTTCTAAAATATAGGGTTTTCGAATGATATGACTACACTTTCTAAAACGAATTAAAAATATGCGAAGATTTTCTCTAACGATTTTTTATGTTCTATAAAGAAAAGATTAAAATTTCTGTTCAATGAAATCCAAACAAGATGGTCTACCATTCAAGTTTTGCACAACATCCTCTTTTCAAAATGGCACAAGAAGTGCAAGTTGTAGCATATGGTTTATCGAATTAAAATGCGCAACCACACTAGAGTTTGGAAATGAGAAAAAGATTTTCTGCGACGATGTATGGAAAGTGGAAGTCCAATACCGAGGCTACCTTGATCTTTAAGACATTACACCATTGGACTTCTTGTAGGGACATGTGAAAGGCATTGTTTACCAATTAAAAGGTATCCAACTATGTTCGGAACCGTGATTTTAAAAGGCGCATAAACGAATAATTTTCATGATATTTAGTGTCACTTAGATTAGAATACATGTATAAAATTGTTTTAAGGACATTATGACAAAAAAAAATTATTTAAATACAATATTTCGGCAAAAAGTTAACTTAGAATAACCTTTTTTTCAAAATGTTCTCCTTTTTTAAAAAATGCTTCTATTATAATAATATTTTCCTGTATATAGCTCAGACCTCTGTACAGAGGCTCAACAATGATTTTTCAAAAATTCACATTATTTTCAGAGTTAACACCCATTGAAATAATTATCGGCGTTTCTTTCTTAAAATTTCTCCCCTGTGTTGCCGTAAAACATGGATAAACCCACTTTTAAGTTATATATTTCAAAAATTCTTGTTTAGCCTTTGTAGGGAGGTCTGAGCTATATACAGGCAAAATATTATTATGATAGAACACTTTTTCACAAAAGGAGAACATTTGGAAAATGGGTCATTCTATGTTCATTTTTTTGTCAAAATATTGTACTTAAATAATTTTTTATTGTAATACTATTCTTAAATCAATTTTATACACATTTTCTATTCTAAGTGACACTAAATATCATAAATATTATCCATTTATACGCTTCTGTAAAATCACGGTTCCGAATGTAGTCGGAAACCTTAGTGACAAAGATTAAATGCAAAGTCGAATGAACAGTAGTCATTCATATTGTTGATCTTTCAATGCTTCATCGAACATGGATAGGGACTCTATGTGATGCACAGAACTAATAATGCGCACATTGGAAATATGCTAATGAAGCATTGTAAAAAAAAATGGTTTCTTTATGGAAAAAAAAACGCACGAGAATGTCTATATTTTTTATTCAATTCCTACTATTATAGGTCACACTCTCTATATATTTATTTATTTATCTTAGTTGAATAGGAGTTGAATAGACGTTTTTCTTTGGGCATCTGGACTGTAAAACAGTCCTCAATCCCATATCGTGAGAGTTTATGATGTTGGGCATGGCGAAAGTGGTGTTTTCCATTCTGCTGAGTGGCATGACGGAGATTGGTCGAACAATGGAATCCGGGAGGCGTGGCTATGGTGCTTCATCTGGGCGAAAAAGTTTAGAGTTTTTTGGCTTGGTTGAGAGCTTAGAGGCTGCTCTCTGACTGGTTGCTGGGTACAGTGAACAGTGACTCCAATTGGCTGCCCTAGGGGCTGAGATATTTATCTTAGTGGAATTTTCAATCGTTAATGAAATACATTTTAAAGAGCTCAATTGAGCTGAAATTTTATGTACTATTGTTTTGGAGGACAATACGATACTTTAACGATAATTAATAAAAGTTAATTGCTACTTAATGTGATTCTGTCCTATCTATATACATATTTATATTAATTGTAACTATTTAATAAAAGTAACTAAAATAAAAAAAAATTGTTGATCTATGTAGGAATTGACTTAAAATAATTTTTTCTATAATACACTTGTTTTTATTAATAATATTTGTTTTTTTTGTAATTAATGTTTAAAAGTTTAGTCATACTTTTCAGACACCTGGTATAAACGGATCTGTCTGTAAGTTTCCGTACAGCTATCCCCGAAAACAGTTGCTTTGTTCTAGTAGTCCAGGACTCCTTTCCTAAGTCAATTATTCTATTATAATAACCACTTTTTCATTTATCGCACTGCTAGCATGTACTGGCAATTCGTGACAAACTATTTCTTCAATTCATATACTTTCAAATACCCATTTACTTATACACTGGTGTTCAAAATTAAGAGAAATTTTAGATTTTGTCGATTATCTCTAGAACTACTTGGTAAATTTTAATGAAATTTGGTTTGTGTATAGGGCTAATATAATACAAATAAATAAATAAAAATAATAGTTCAACAGTTAAAATACACACGCGTGCTTAAAGTTGGAAGGTATGAAACAGCAGTTGCAGAATATAACAAAAAAAATTGATAGGGTGTATGGTCCTTTTTTTCAGAAAAACAGGCCTCATACTGTGATTTTATATCGGAAATAAGGAGATATATGAGTTCTTGAAGCAATTAATTCAACTCGTTCAGCATCTCTGTTTTCAGGCGTTGGATGGTTCTGAGAGGGAGTTGAAATTCCTCTCCCCAGGATGTCCCAGACAGGATCTACACAGATGAGATCTGGAGATCTGTCCAATCCATTCAGCGAATATCCTTACTTTCCAAAAATTCATCGACTGGATGAGCTTTATGGGCCTCACGTTCTCTCTTAAATAAAATCAGGACAAATTGCATCTGTGAAAAGGTAAACATAGAGCTTCAAGACCTCATCCCTATTACCTCACAGCAGCCACAGTGCCTCTTGCAAAGACATATCGGTGTGTACGGCCATCCAAAGTGATGCCTACCCTCCACTGCAGTAATGGTCGATTTGTTGGAACATTGGAGGGTAGATAGCCGGTCTCTAGTTCTCTTTATATGAAGGTATGGCTAGAATATGACTCCCCTCCAATGTCTGAGAAATTTACCTTTACTGACTATAAGATTCATTGCATCGAAACTAGGAATGCCTTCCGGCACTTTAAGTAAAATAATTCATAAAGTTAAAGAAGATGCTTAAACCTAAAATTCATCTGCTTTTGCTAATATATTGCTAAAAAAACTATAGAAAATTATATAAAATACACCTAACTGCTGAAAAATGGAAATTTGTGGTAAAACTCCATAAGACATGGATGTATTTAAGTAACTGTAATAAAATAAGATCAATTTTTTTATTGCTCCACTGACGGGAATGACTGTATGAAATGGCCTCGTCAGTGTATAAAAAGGTTTCCAAAGGGATTCATGAGAGTTGCAGTATTATTTTGTTACAGCAGCAAATTTAAAATCAAAAAAGGTCTCAAGTAAACTCAAAATTAATTCACTTAACAATCCTCAGAATATGTTTGAACCAATTTTTGAAGCAGAAATTACACCCTTATATAGAAAAAACATTGATGATGTTGAGCTTCCTATGGACAAAGCATTTAGTCACACTTCTAAAATAAACTGCCACTTATTTAACAAAGAAAGAATCAGAATCAATGAATAAAGTGATGAAATTGATGAAATACTTGTAAAATCCCCTGATGTTTCTTCAATGGACTTTGGTGCTTTGAGTTTATTAAAAATAGCCTTAGAAAAATGGTATCCCAAAACACTGAACGGATTTTAGAAAACGATTCAAGTGGAAGAGAGTAAAATTGGCAAGAGTTATTATTAAGCATCATGGCTATCAGTTGGAAGCAAATCGTTCCAAAAAATTCGGCATTTATAGATAAAAATTAACTATCAAAATCGTTTCCGTAAAGTGCGAACGACCTTCTGTATAAATCCTTTAGGTTCATACAATATGAATTGCGATATTCTAAAAATACAAATTTTTATGTATGAGATAAACTGGTGCATAGAAAAGTTAGTATGAAAAATGGTTCTTAAGTCGAGTTACCATTGTAATTAAAAAAAGCAAAAACATTTCTCTTCAAAACATTCTTTACCTTCCGACTCAGCTATTGTTTTTGATCGACCTCATCCAGTTCGTGTTGGTTCAACAATGAATGTCCATGTGTGGAATAGGAAAACATAAGGGGGTAACGATCAGGGCGCAATCCCGGTTGCGGACAGGGGCGTTAAGAGCGAAGACAAATTCGATTAAAAACTTCCCATGCGGGGTGGTCCTGCCTTTTTCTCACCGAAGCGAACAGAACAAAACAAGCGAATAGAAAAAAGTAAAAAACGAGCCTTCAGAAATGACGTTTCCCGCGTGCGCCAGAATCTCTAAATTATTTCGGAGAAAGTAATTTTAAATAAAGTGTGTGCCGGGGAAGGGGGGTGGAGTGAAGAGAAGGAATTTTCAGGTTGTGTTCTCTTTTGTTTATTAATTTCATCGGGGCCTTTCCACCCAAGTGATGCCAACAGGTTAATGAGCCAAGAAGGCAGAGTAGAAAGAGAACACAAACAAAAACCTTTCATCGTTTTCCCTAAAAATCGACATAAGAGGGAGTCAGGAAGAAGGGATGGAATAAAAAAAAATAAAATAAAAAGAAGACGGAGATAAAAAAAAAATGGGAAAGGATAGGCGATGGTAATAGCAGCCAAAATCTCCATGTAGATCCATCACAGCATTTGCAACCTAGTCAATACCCACGGATAAGGAAAGACGGTGTGTTGTGCGGAGGGTCGAATCAGAAAGCGCGCTGGGGGTGGTGAGGGTGGCGGAGAGGTGTTCTCTTGGGGGTGAGGCGTCGGATAAGAACAACATCAAAAAACCGAGTCGTAAAGAAAAGAGACGATGGAGCAAAGGGGGATGGGAAAGTGTTCGATCCGGGAAACTTTCATTATCAGCGTTTTCGCGATGACATACGTAATTTTCAATAGATCCTCACCGTTCTCCAGCCCTTCCACCTCCCTGCTGATGAACTAAGTTGAAAGTTTTTATCAATTACCTTATTTGTTTTCGTGTGGGCTCTCGGCAAGCTGGTTAGGGGCTGCCAGAAGAGAATGAAGCGTTTTTTTTTGGTTTTTCATTGCAGTTTTTTTTTAATTCTATTTTCCTCTCGCGCTCATCCTCCCCCCTATCTCTTCTCTCTCGCGCTGCTTTTCGCTCTATTGCTCTTCGGCTTCAGCTGAACCATAGAAGCATTTGTTGGGCAGGCATTCATCATGGGTGCCGCTTGCTCATTATGGGTACGAACGGGATAAAACGAGTTAATGCTCATTCTACCCCCTCCTCGCCAACCCCCCAACGTCACCAGAAGGCAGACAGGGATTGGCTGGCGAGGGGGGTCGAGTAGATGGGGGGAGCGACAGAAACAATGGCAGTGTAATTAGTCCCTATCTCTTCGTCCAAAAGAAGTAGCTATCTTTTGGCCCCTGTGTGAAAACCCGCGATTGGTGATTTATTTTGAAAAATTAGTTCCGATAAGGCCCCCACACACCAGAACAGCTATTGTTGGGTTTTAAGGGAAAAGAGCCAAAAAGGGGTGGTGGGAAAGAGGGGTCTGGAGGGATGCATACATGTCGGGAACCGATTAATTTAACGTTCGGTTGCACAGTTCTACATTGAAAATGAACATGATTTTCGGTTTTGATTCCCTGGCGGGGTCTGTGTGAGTGTACTGAAGGTCGGTTAAATTTCGAGTTGAAGGAACGAATAAAATTAAAGATTTCATTAGCGATCCGTATGGAAAGAAAAGTAAAAATAAGAAATTTTGGTTGGGGTAAAGGATTGGCTTTGATATTTTTAAATTAATTGATTTTTAAAAAGAATGAATTGTTGGATCTACCTTTAACACACACACACACATATATATAGTGTTATAAACATCTTTCTTATATGGACATTGTATTAATATAGTGAGCGAGGTTTTCGGGAAATTAAATATACCAGGCTTGGAAGAAGTGAATTGGAGTTTTAATTTACAGTAGAACCTGTTTTTTTTGCGGTCCTCTTTTTATGTGATTTTATTTTAGTGCAATTTTATTTTTGTGTGATTTTTTTTAGCGATATTTGTTTCAATGCGGTATATGAATTTCAACGGCTTTGGTGCAGCTGTAATGTTTTCTAACAATGTACATACATACATTTCAAGACAATACAAGTTTACAAGCTATAAACATTATCTCGACAATGCACGTTTCATTGCTTTCTCTCGACGCGATTGCTTCTGAGCGATCTTTTTTTTATGCGGAATATGAATTTCAACGGCTTTGGCACCACACTGTAATGTTTCCTGTTAATGTACCAGTGGCGACAGAGAATGCTAGGGCCCCCCTACAATGCCAGGTTTTGCCATTAATATTTTATAAATTGGGTAAATACGTACTTGGCGTTAGTCAGACCTTGGAGTCTTGGCCTCCCCACGCGAGGAAGGGGTTGCGGGGGTGTACGTTACGCCACTGCAGTGTACATATATTCACTTCAAGGCGCTCTGTTTATTGCTTACAAACAGTCTCTCGACAATGCACGTTCAATTGCTTTTTCTCAATACTGTAGCAGCACACAATTGATTGAAGAAAAAACTTTCAATGACAGTGACATTATCAATAATTTGATAAATTATGAAGACATACAAGAACCGGACTCTTTGAGAGTAGATAAAATATATGCAGGGATCCAGGCTTCCAACAAATTGGAAAAGCATTTTCTTAAAATGGATACCAATTCCGAAAGGAGTTTGAAATTCCAAAAAGAGCTTCGAGCATGTATATCTGGTTATCGTGATGTTTACTAGTTCTTGACCCACCGACAGTCGTCACAAAAACATATCACTTACTTTATGGTGTCAAAAAACAAATCAATTGAAATTGCATCTTCAAGTGCGGTTTTCAACTAATTCATTATAGGAAGATGCGTGCTTTGGATTACGATGGGAAGTAATGAATTATGCATGTGCATTTTGTAACTTTTCCCCTGTATACAATGAGAAATTAAATGTTCTTAAAATGTTTCTATGTGGAATTTTATTATTTATTTCATTTGGAAGTACTAGCTCGTAAATTTCGTAAATAATTGATATATTTTTTTAAGTGCGACTTTTTTTTATGCGGTCCCTTTTCGTAGCATAAAAATATTTCTGGAATATGTCGGCAAAGTTGTTGGTTATATGTAAATATTTATGAAATATTTTAGCATATTTTTTTCCGTGGTTTCCTGTCTACTGCACAAAAATAGGTTTTATTGTATTAATATAGTGAGTACACGTTTTTTTCGGGAAATTAAATTCACCAGGCTTGGAAGAAGTGAATTTTATTTGATTTATAAAATGATTCATGTGATTTCAAGGGACTTTTTACTTTTTGAAAAATATTTTTCTATTTACATTTAAAAAAATTGTTTTAATATGTAATGTATAATGTTTTTGCTTAATAAAATAGTTTCACATGACATTTTACTTACATAGAGAAAAAAAAATAATACCGTGTTTATTCGAATCTAATCCACCATCGATTCTAAGCCACATCCCAAATTCTCAACACATCTTTGTGAAAAAATAAAAAATAATGTAAAATGTTTTATCGATATTTGACAGTTAAGAAATTGAAAAAAATAAAATAAGAACAAGAAGTGTATAAGTAATATATTTTTATCAATATTAAGAACTTTTAAATACATGCATGAGCCTGTAATAAAACTAACCGCCAGTACATGTTAAATTTTTCCGCTTTCGATTTCAAGCTGTACTCGAATTTCTATAGCATTAACATTTGGAGGAGGGAGAGTCTTAGATTCAAATAAAAACGGTAAAATAAATGTTTTGGAGATTTTTGAAAAGTTTTAAAATTTTATTTCCTTTTTTTATATTTTAATTTGAAAAATGTTTTGTTGTATTTTCAGTAATTTTTAAACATCTTCAAGGTCGAACTTACAAAAAACGAAAAGAATAAATAAAATATGCATGCTAAAAGTCAGCGAAAGTTCAATATCCTCCTCCATTTTAATATTTTAAAAAAATGTATTATTTTTTTTTAACTGTAGCCTTTATTCTGTTAAAAGAGTAGAATTTTAAAAATATTGATTTATATATATATACTAGCCGTTACCCACCCGCTTCACTGGGTATTTCACGATGTTGTATATATGTATACTGCTTACATATATATTAATTATTGATATCTAGCATTAAGAATTCGATTGTATTGAAAAATATATTTATAGCTGTTACTCTCGCCCCTTGATATAAAAAGAACATAAATTATAATATTTAATTTCTATTTATATCTAAAATAGAAGTAGAAAGATTTTTTTCGCTCACTTAACTTAATAATCAAGTGGATTTCCACCAAAGCAACTTTCAGTGGATCTCTACTCAATAAAGTAAACATGCGTGCTAAATTTCAAGTCTAAATCTAACAGGGCAAAAACGGAATTTTTATCATCAATACCTCGTTGACAGCATTCTTAGCGGATTCCAATTCAACAAAAGAAGCATGCAAACCAAATTTTATTATTATAGTCTTAGCAGTTCAAAAACGGGAATTTTGTCTATCAATACGCCCCAATAACTCTCCCCGCTTCCCCCTGGAGTTGATTTCCGTAAAATCCATTCTTAGCGGAACTATTCAACCAAAGAAAAGTGCTCAACACATTTCAAGTAAATGAGTTAAATTCAAAAACAGGAATTTTTCTATAACACGCCTTAATCCCTCGCAACTCCACTCCTTTGGTGACCCGTTTTCGCAAAAATCTTTGTAAAAGAAACTTTATTCCATGAACCCCAAACATACCTCCTAATTTTCAAGCAGGTGGTTCTATTATTTGAAAAGCGGAAATATTTATCTATTATACGCCCCTTAATCCCCCTCAGTGACCCTTGGTGATCAATGTCCCCCAAAACTATTTTGCAGCGGATCTGTACTCTATTAAAGGAATCCGCTTACCAAATTTCACGACTGTACGTCTAATAGTTTAAAAATGGAAATAATTATGTATAACGCCCCTTAAGCCCCCCGCAACGCCACTTAGGAAACGATTTTCACAAAACCTATCTTACAGCGGATCTCTACTCAATGAATGGAATCAGCTCACTAAATTTCGAGATCTTACGTCTAATAGTTTAAAAAAGGAGTTAATTGCCTATAACGCCACTTAATTCTCTACAACGCCATTTGGGATTCGATTTTGACAAAACCCATTTTGCAGCGGATCTGTACTCTATGAAAGGAATCCGCTTACCAAATTTCAAGACTGTACGTCTAATAGTTTAAAAATGGAAATAATTATGTATAACGCCCCTTAAGCGCCCTCAACGCCCCTTGGAGGTCGATTTTTGTAAAAATCATTATTTAGGGAATCTCTACTTTATGAAAGAAATCTGTGTACCAAGTTTCACGACTGTACATCTTATAGTTTAGTAATGGAAATAATTATCTATAACGCCCCTTAACCCCCCGTAACGCCCCTTGGGGTTCGAACTTTGCAAAATCCGTTCTTAACTGACGTCTACTCCATGAAGGGAACCTTCCTACCAAATTTCAAGTCTGTAGGTTTAATAGTTCCGGAGATATCGTGATTAGTCAGTGAGTGAGTGAGTCGCTTTTCTCCTTTATATATATAGATATTTAAGAGACACAAATCGAGAAAAAGTCATTTTAAAGTTTATTATTATATGCTTCAATGAACGCAAATTTGACATTTTAAGGCATTAACTGTATAATTTTCTTAAATTTAATACTATAATTTCATATACTTTCAATATTTTTCAGGGTCTTAATCACTGGCGTTGGTAGGCCTGAGTGGGTCCTGTGTTAAAATTTTTTGGGGCCTATTTTTTATGGCCTCTTAACATTTTATGATTTTTTTCTTATGGATGTAGAAGCTTCTCTAGCTTAGGGGTTTCTGCATGAATGATACGGCGATAGCTACGCCCCTGGTCTTGACTGCGCCAGACTAACAAGAAAAATGAATATATATATATATATATATATATATATATATATATATATATATATATATATATATATATGTAAAAAATAAAACTTGAAAAATATTTTTTACTTTACATAATTTTAAAATACTATTCTTATGAAAATAGGTCAAGTAATAACACAAATTGTGAAGTTATTAATAATAATAAAGTTATGTTAATGACTATTAAAATGTCTTAATTTTTCAGAACAGTATAAAACGCTAGAAACCCAGTGGGGGAGTGGTAGCGTATCGATCTTCGACGCGACAGTCCGGGGCTCAAACCGCGAACTGGGTAAGGTCGCCTCAGCCTTTCATCTCTTCAGTTAGTCGATAAAGGAGTACCATGCTTGCTTAGGGACTAAACACTAGGGGTTTGGCATCGGACTAACCACCTGATCGAGACATCTGCTCATGCACCTCAGCTGCCAAGGTCACTAAAACTGAGATGGGCACAGTAGAACTTGGTCCAACAATGGGCTATTGTGCCACTGAGTTTAGTTTAGTATAAAATGCTACATTTATTTAAAAAAAATAATAGTTTTCGAATTGCATTTAATAAAAAAAAATTAACATGAAATCCCTGACAGTTTTTAAAAGGAGGACGTGATCAAGCCCCGTTTTGTTTATTTGTAGTTTTTAGCGGCCAAATCTACTGATCCTGGTCGCGAAATTGTGCTACTTATACCACTTGATCGACAGTAACATCAGATCAAGGTCCACGAAATTCATAGCGGATAAGAGCTAGGATTTTACGCCTGTTATCAGCCTTAGATTTGAGCACCATGCAGACGACAGTACGATTTTGCTCGGTTCTACCCCAATTTTGAGGGAGAACACTCTGGAGTGGTCAGGGACCTCCCACCCCTCTTCACCTTCCATCAACCTCACGAGAGGACTTGTGGTTCGACGGCTATTTAAAGTACCCCCTCTGACGCGAAGGCACTATAGATTTACAAACATCCGTGACTTCTCCGGGATTCGAACCCAGGCCCTACGGCACCGCAGTCAGCGTCACTAATCACTATACCAGATTGTGAACGACGTCATCGAGCCATCACCTCAAGTCTTGGCGAAACTAAATACGGCGGGTAATCGTTAGTGGCCCAAATGTATGTTACATCCGTCGAGTGTTCGAAGTCCTTAAGTTAGCGTACTGCGAGAGTTTGAAGAGGGGGATGCCAGCTCAGGTGACATCCTCGTCACTTAACCGTAGTTCATATCTAGGTACGTCACCAGCATGTTGCTTCTGAGGGAGACGTTTCTAAACAGTCAAATCAATCATAACACTTTTCCAATTCAGTTTTTCCAACTTCTAATTCTCATACATGTATAAAGATAATAATTCAAATAATATTACAGTGAAAATCACTTAACACGAAACTGAGGGAACAGAAATAACTTTTCGTGTTAGAAGAACTTCGTGTTAAAAGATATTACAATACATATAACATAAGTTTATTTGAGTGTATTTTACTTACAGAGATATTTATATATGCATGTACAGTCGAACCTCCATATTACGAACCTTTATATTGCGGAATTTTCTATATAGCGAACTTTTTTCCTGGAACCAAGAACAATTCGCGATTTTCTACGTAAAATAACCTCTCAATAGCGAAGTGCATTTTCTATACAACGAACTTTTTCTCTTGTGATTCAAATTTTTGCTCCATATTTTTAAAGCATTTCTGGACATTTTAAATGTCCAGAAATGTTCATTCTCTCTTTTAAGGTATCCGACTACGCGTTCGAACCTTGATTTTAAAAAAGCACATAAATGGATAATTTTATGATATTTAGTGTCACTTAGATTAGAATACATGTATAAAATTGTTTTAAGGACACTTTGACAAAAAAAATTATTTAAATACAATTTTTGGCAAAAAATTAACTTAGAATAATCTTTTTTCAAAATGTTCTCCTTTTTAAAAAAATGCTTCTAAAATAATAATATTTTGCTTGTATAAAATAAAGACTTCTTCGGGGAGTCTGAACTAGGAGTTTTGAAAACTTCGCATTATTTGCAGAGTTAGAACTAATTGAAATAATTCGGAACCATGATTTTGAAAAAGTGCTAAAATGGATAATATTTATGATATTTAGTGTGACTTAGATTAGAAAATGTATATAAAACTGTTTAAGAATATTTTATTACTATAAAAAATTATTTAAGTACAATATTTTTTGACAAAAAATGAACATAGAATGACTAATTTTCAAAATAATGCTTCTATTAAAATAATATTTTGCCTGTATATAGCTCAGACCTCTGTAGAGAGACTCAACTAAAATTTTTGAAATATTTGACTTAGAAGTGGATTTATCCATGTTTTACGACAACAGAGGGGAGAAATTTTAAGGGGCCAAAATGTGCACTAATGGGACAAAGGTTGTCGTATTTTATGCTTTTGTCTGCACTGGGAATACGATTTGTCATCGTGATTTCGTAAATTTAGATAAATAATATTAAAGTATTCTTTTTCATTTGTTAGACATCAGCATTTTGAGCGCCTGTTTTGTATAACAAAATTGAGGTGAAACACGTAATATGTAACACACACACACAGTAATATAAAAAAAGTTTAAGTCAATTCCTACATAGATCAACAAAGAAAAATTTTATTTTAGCTCTTTTTTATAAAATAGTTGCGACTAGCTAGTATACCCGTTCTTCGCAAGGGTGAATTTAAAAATTAAAAAATACAGACTGAAGGATAAAGAAGTTTTTAATGATTTTTTTTAAGTGAATTGTATAAATTAAATAAAAAAAGCTTTTTACATAACTCAGCTGAACAAAAAAACCCATGTTTGCTAAATTTTAAGTCTTTAGATATAATTGCTGATTTTTTTATTATCGTTATTATTATTTATGACGCCCCGTAACTTTCTTGTGGGTCGATTTTTGAAAACACCTACCTGCTCAGCAAAAGTAACACAGTTACAAAGTTTGTGTAATAAACGCTAAAAATAGTGTAAATTATTTTTATCTGGATGCGTAATACGTTAATATTACATTATGATGTATTTATTTTATGTTAAACAGCTGTTACCCCCGCGACTTCGTCCACGTGGAGTTTAACAAAAAAGTGTTTATTCACTTCGCAGAGTTTACGGAAACTTGTCTTCTACTTTGTGAATCTGTTTCTTTTTTGTTTTATTTTTTCTATCCTTTTTGTTGAGCAAGGGGTGAAAGGAACGCATGACCTTTGACAATGCACAGTTAAGGACTGCAAAATCATTAGGATCAAAACATGAACGGGAAATGTTGCGAATCAAAGAAAAAAGTTTAATATAAATGCTTGCAATCTTTGAGACAGAAGGCTCGCGAAATAAAATAATCCTTATTAAATAAAAATAATCCCTATTAAATAAAAATAATCCCTATTAAATAAAAATATTACCTATTGAATAAAAATAGTCTCTATTGAAATAAATAATCCCTATTTGAATCAGATATTGTTCACTATTTCATTGGTTTTAATTTTATTTTCTCGGAATCCTAATTTTTTTTTCAAAAATAAAAGTAGTCTAAGTTATTCCTTATAACATTAGCTATCTGCCAGTGAAAGTTTCGTCAAAATTTGTCCAGCCGTTCCAGAGATTAGCCGGAACAAACAGAGAGACAGAAAGACAGATAGACAAACAGACAGACAAAAGTTTTAAAAATTAATTTTTTCTTTTAAGTACCGTATATAAAGGGTGTTTTTTTAGAGGTATAGAACTTTAAATTGCAATAAAACAACGATGTATTATTCGATTGACATGAATTTTTTTTATTCGAAAGATAATCTTATGGCATTACACTTTAAATATGAATTCTGGCATAGGACTCCCACGGCTGGCTCGGATGTAGTCCAATCTGGACGTCCAATTTTCGATGACTTTTTCCAACATTTGTGGCCGTATATCGGCAATAACACGGCGAATGTTGTCTTCCAAATGGGCATGCGTTTGTGGCTTGTCCGCATAGACCAATGACTTTATATAGCCCCACAGAAAATAGTCTAGCGGTGTTAAATCACAAGATCTTGGAGGCCAATTCACAGGTCCAAAACGTGAAATTAGGCGGTCACCAAACGTGTCTTTCAATAAATCGATTGAGGCACGAGCTGTGTGACATGTTGCGCCATCTTGTTGGAAGAACAGCTCCTGGACATCATGATTGTTCAATTCAGGAATGAAAACGTTAGTAATCATGGCTCTATACTGATCACCATTGACTGTAACGTTGTGGCCTTCGTCGTTTTTGAAGAAGGATTCCACCAGCCCATAAAGCGCACCAAACAATCAGTTTTTCTGGATGTAACGGTGTTTCGACATACACTTGTGGATTAGCTTCCCTCCAAATGCGGCAGTTTTGTTTGTTGACGTAGCCATTCAACCAGAAGTGCGCTTCATCGCTAAACAAAATTCGCTTATGAAAATCGGGAACAACGGCAATCTCGTTTTCGGCCCATTCAACGAATCTACGCCTTACTTAATGATCGTTTTGATGAAATGCCAAACCAAACTGAAAATAAATCACTTGACAGCTGTTAAATCGGTCGCCATCTTGGAAAGTAATGCCAACTTAAACTTCTATACCTGGAAAAAAACACTCTTTACTTATAAATGCATTTAGTAAAAAGCTGTTAATTTCAAATTACAAACAGACACTTCATTTTTATTTATATGTATAGATTAATATAAATATGTATATACATAGGACAGAATCACAACTTTATATGGATATGAACTTTTATTCGTTATCATTTAAGTATCGTACTGTCATTCAGAGCAATTGTGTACATAAATTTCAGTCCAACAAAATACTTTAACACGTGAGAAAAAAACATTTCAAGTTTTGACACAAGTCGCCAAAAATGATGCCAACTTGGTGGTATTTGTAATTCTTTAAATAATTAGTTTTAATCAATTAATTTTTATTAATTCTTATATTATTGTATTGTCATCCAAAATAATCCTGTATGTAAAATTTCAGCTCAATCGAGCGCTTTAAAATGTATTTTATTAACGATTGAAAATTCCACCAAGATAAATGTATAGAGAGTGTGAGCTAATAGTGTGTGTAGGAATTGAAAAATTAAGTCAAATCCTACTTAGGTCAACAAAGAATGTTATTTAGTTTCATTTTATTAAATAGTAGTTACAATTACGGTAAACATGTATATACATATGACAGAATCACACTATTAAATGGCAAAATAGAAAGCAATTTTCCTTTATATATATGGTGTTGGACTGTTATATTCGTTTGTTACTATTTATTCATTTAATAAATTTAATTATTCTAATAAAATAGTTTAGTAAAAAAGAAATCACATTCTCAGAAATTAAGCCATCCCAGGTGGGATTCGAACCCACGACCTTTGGATTAGAAGTTCAACGCGTTATCCTTTGCACTATAGGGACACAACGAGCGATTTTCCTTTTTATATGGGATATTGGACTATTGTTTTTGTTTGTTACTATGTATTCATTAAATTGAATTAATGTATTAATGTTCGTAAAAACTGTATTAACATCAAGTGTCACCCACTGCAAGTTTTAAAAAATGTATTTGAACTTGAGTGGATAGTTAAAAAGTATTTTATTAACGATTGAAAATTTGATATATATTATATATATATATATATATATATATATATATATATATATATATATATATATATATATATATATATATATATATATATAGAAAGAGATATAGAAAGAGATAGTGTGAACTAAGAGAGAGTAGGAATTGAAAAAAAACGTTTTCTATGAAGCAAATAAGTAGAAAAATTTATAAATATCGATGCAAATGTTAAAATCTGGTAGACCAAAATCTTTCGGAATTCTACGACTAACGGAACATCATGTTTATCAGGTTTTGTTCCACGAACATAAAAAAAAAAACAAGTAATATATATAAAAAAACTCGTCAATTCTTACGTAGATCAACAAAGAAATATTTTATTTTAGGTATTTTTTATTAAATAGTTACAATTAATATACATATGTATATATATAGGACAGAATCACAACATTAAGTGGTAATTAATTTTTATTAATTATCATTAAAGTATCGTATTGTCATGCAAAACAATCATGTATATAACATTTCAGTTCACCTGAATGCTTTTAAAAGTGAGAAAAAAATATTTTCAAGTTTTGACACTAGTCGACAAAAGGGTCGCTAAGTCGCCAAAAATGATGTCGACGACTGTATTTGCAATTTTTTAAATAATAAGTTTTAATCAATTTGTATTGTCATCCAAAATAATCATGTATATAAAATTTCAGCTTAATTGAGCGCTTTAAAATGTATTTTATTAACGATTGAAAATTCCACCAAGATAAATAAACAAATAGAGTTACAATTAATAGTTACAGTTAATATCTTTATTAGGGATTTAGAGCAACAAAGGCTATTATCCCAATAAAATAGAGTGTGAGCTAATAGTAGGAATTGAAAGAGGTGCCACAAGATATTGAGGTAAAAGGTATAGCAAAGGAAAAGAAAAAGTTGTAAAATGCAATTCGAAAATAAATATAATAAAAGTCGTTGTGTAGGTGCCAGATTGCAATATTCGGCTCTTATCTGCTATGTGGATCAAAATTTAAATGAAAATTTTGATTTATTTTGTATTTTTTTATGTTTGGATCCTATTTTCTAACTCTAAACGTCAGTATCATGTTTCGAAAATCATTCGTCTCGTATGTCAAAAAAGACTTCGGAATGGTAGCCATTTTCCTTCAAAGTGTCGTTCTTCCGTACAATCCAGGGCTGCGGTAGCCCAGTGGTCAAGGTGTAGGATCATGGCAGGCATGTCAGGAGTTCGAGCCCAGTATCACTAAAGACCCGCCGTCTAGGACTGCGATACAGTCAAATCTGTCGAGAGCTGAGATGTCCTCCCGTTGGTGTAGTGTGGTAGTTAGGAGAGTGTGGTGCCAGCTCAGGTGTCGTATACGTCACTTCATCATGGTTCAAAATTACGTGGTCCGTCACCAAAAGCCCTCTTGTAGCTGAATAGTGCGACGTTAATATTCACTCATTCACTAGTCCATACCTTTATTTATCGCCTTGGTGTTAAATATAAGTTAAAGCTGGCTTTGATATTTATAAATAGAAGAAATAGTTGGCGATATGAAAACGAATTGCAATACTGAAAATTATCCATTTTTTCCTCTTTTGCCGCAGTTTATTTTCTTTTGAAAAAAGTGAGAACTACATTAGGATGTTACCCAACATGTTTATATCTAAATATGTGGATAAATTAATTTCGTTACTGAAAAAGTAAAGGAACGGGAGTTTAAAAGCAAAAATGCTGAAACTTCGAAACCTTAGAAAAAATGAATTTAAATTTTATTAATTGAATTCAGTTTTGAATTTACTATTTGTAAATATTTCAGTACAATTGTTAAGTTATGGATTTCAAGATTTTTATTTATTTTTTTTACAAAATAATTTAGTAAAGAAATAGTTTGCCTATAAAGAAATTGAATATTTTTAAGAAATTCGTTAGGCATCAATATTTTTAAAAAGGCAATAAAAATAAAAGGGCAATGTCCACAATTTTTTTTGTCGAGAAACTAGAGAATGGGAATGTAGATTAAAAAAAAGCTATGTATGGGATGTAGTAGATGGTAAAACATTTTATTAACTTATGAAGTCATACTTCATCTCAAGGGATACATTGGCAAAAAAATATCTTTTTTTTTCATAATATTTGAGCATTTTTACCAAATTATGAAATTTGAAATTTTATCTAAGTATTACAAATAGAAGAGAAAGTGTAATAGTTTGATGTTTGTTTTGAATTCAATGGAGAACACATGTCTGTCTTTATCATGTGACCATCATAAATTGATCCCATTGAGATTTTTTTTATGAAACCCAATAAAAAAAATGTAAGTGAATATATTTGTTTATTTGTAAATAAATTTTGAAAGTGCAGCTATACTTTTCAGAAACCCGGTTAAATAAGGTTATAAATAACACAAAATGTGAAAGTGCATTCTTTAAAGCAGAATTATTCTTGAAATGAACATGATAAAAACTAAATACCAAAGTAAAGATAACCATTGTTTTAAAATTGTATTCGTTTTTAGTGCATTCGTATTTTTTAACACGCTTTTATAAGTTTCACTTGTATGAAACGGAATCTTTGAAATCGATTTTTACTTACTTTAAAAGGTCAGATTAATTCGAAATTTTGCACACTTATCGAGGACCGAAGACAATACAAAAATTTCATAATTTTGTTCCATTGTCCTGATCAGGATCATCAGGAATACGATTGATATATTTGGCGATTAATACCGTATATCACTTCCAGATTTAGCAGCTTATTGCATAAACCATTTTCAGATTTGGCGAATAATTCAATGTGCCATTTCCAGATTTAGCGACTAAAAGATTAAGGTACAACCCTAAAACCGCGAATAGGCTTGTGGATAAGAGAAATAAAACGTAAAAAAATGCTCTTTGTGTGAGAAAGGGCAGGGTGGGTTCATCAGCAATTTCTTGCCATAATGTTAAACCATAAAGTCTAATTTTTCTGAAAATGGAAAAAAAAAAAAAAAAAGAGACTGCTAACTATTTTTTTTTATTTTGATAAAGCAATACATTTAGAAGTGATGATACGATTGACGTTTAATATTTCTTACACACTTTTATTAGTTAGACCTGTATCTAATCTTTGAAATACAACGATATGGTACTCATCTGAGGCCCCGTATACGAAGACAATAAATACACTTCAGACCCGTTAATCAATATACATTGAAGAGCAAGACTAATTCCAACAGCCCCGTAATTCCGGTTTCAAATATCAAACTCAAGGATAAATTCCACAAGGAATAAATGATAGTTTTAAAAACTAAAAAAAAGTCTTTTATTGTAGATCGAACTAAAAAATGAAAAATTAATTATTGTTGTTGTTGGGAATAATGCCACCTGCCTAACGAAGTCAGTTCGTGGCCCGCAAAATTCCTCGCGGTTAAGAGCCAGAATTTTTACGCCTGTAAATTATAGTTTAAAACTAAAAAAAACCAGGCTTTTATTGTATTGTAACTAAAAATTGAAAAAAATTATTGTTTAAAAAGAACTAAAATACACGCTTTTATAGTGAATCGAACTAAAAAGTTAAAACAAAAATGTTAGTAAGAGAATAAAAGGTTTAACGAGAAAATTAATATCATTGTGATAAAAGCTTGGGGTGTGCTTTGTACTACATTTTTACACTAACTCAGCATTTCGGAATATAAATAGTAAGAAATTATAGCAATTAATATAGAGCACACCACACTTTTACCCCAATGACATTAATTTTCTCGTTAATCATTTTATTCTTATATTAAGAATTATTTTTTTTACTTTTTAGTTCGATTAAACATAAAAGCGTGTTTTTTAGTTTTTTTAAAACTATAATTTTTTACGAAGAAACTGAAATGTACGTGTAGAATGTTGCGATGTTTTGTAATCATTTATTCAATGTATTCCAATCTTTAGAAAAAAGTATTATACTTCCTTTTAATTTCAACCCTTTCTGTTCGTAAGGAATGTCATTTCTTCTAAGTAAACAGCATTTCGATCTATGTAAAAGTCTAATATTTTTTATGCTGATCGTTTCCTTTGATATTTAAACCTGTCATTTTTATACCCGGCGTATAACGAACGCCCGTTAATTTCATATCTTATTTTTTGTGTTAAAAGTGTGCGTTATACGCCGGATTTTACGGTACGTGTAATTGTATATTGTTTTGATTATATATGAATGTATATACTATCTAACAATACAACGTTAAATTCACATATTAATCAATGTAATATATATGTCTATAGTTTATGTTTTTGACTCCATCTGTAAGTTGGTCAGTGCATGCTGGAAGGAAAATAAATAATCTTTTCTCTCATGATTACACTTTACAAGACACTTGGGAACCCAACATTGTTTAAACTCTTACTTTGTTCGAATCACAATAATAAAAGCTCCTCAACAATGTTTCCTAAATTGTCTTGTAACTGAAGAATAACATTGTTATATCATTATATATTGTTAAAACTTAGGCATTGTTTTCCGTGCAACAATATTTAGCGATCAGAATGTAATTTACATTGAATAATTGCGCATCGAAAATAATTGCTCTTATTTTTGCATCATTGTGTACCCAATTTCGATCTCTCGTTTGCATAATCAATCCCCCCTGTTATAAAAATGGATCCCAAAATATTGGCAAAAACCATTCTGCTCGTTTGGCTCTATTTTACCATCAGAATTTTATTTGTGACGTATTGGGATGCCTTATTTCTACCACCTATTTTACTAATCCTGGACAGTCTCTTCGAAGATTCAAAATCCAATATCCAAACACAGACTGGAGAGCACTTCCAAGCCAGAAAAAAGAAATCAGAAAACAACAAAGAAGTCAAAATGGATCAAAATCAAAATTTAACTGTAAAGGAAATTGATCCAGAAAAAATTACGTCGCCAGCTTTAGAAAAAATTCAGGAACTTATATCCGACTTACAAAATTCGTTGAAATCGGACGGCAAAAATGGCGCAGCTCCTCCAAACTTCGGCACGTTAACAGTAAAATTAGAAAATCCAGCCGAGAAAAGCATTTTTGCAGCCAAAATTTCAGCTAGTTCGGAAGAAGATATGAAGAATAGTGAAACGTCGCCAGCAATAGTAAAAATTCAAGAACTGATATTCGACTTGCAAAGTTCATTGAAATAAGACTGTAGGAATTGCACGAGTGGGGTTCTAGCTTCATTTAAAAAAGAAAAGAGAAAAAAGGGGGAAAAGTCTTCTGTGTATTTTATGTGTTTTTGTTTAATAATTTTGTGTTTTTATTTTATTTATTTTTGTTATTTTTTTTTGTAATTTTTTAAATGTTTTTCTTTTTGTTTTAATTTGTTATTTGTATTTTTGTGTTTTAAAAAAAAATCTAACTTTTTGTTTTTGCTTATTTTTGTATTTTATGTGTACTTTATGTGTATTTTTGTATTTTATGTGTATTTTATTTTATGTGTATTTTTTTTAATTTATGTGTATTTTATGTGTATTTTTGTTTTATATTTTTGTTTGCTTTGTAAATTTTGTGTTATGTTTTTTGTATATATTTTTGTTTTATTATTTGTATTATTTTTGTATATATTTATTTTTTCTATATATATAGTAATTATATAGTTTTTCTGTTTGTATTTGAGGTATATAATAAATATATACCGCCTAAATGTTTTTGTAATTTCTTTCGTTTATAATGATTCTGTCAATCTTAAGATAATTTCTCAAAAAGAAAAATTAACTTTTAAAAAGATTTGAAGTGTTTTTCCTAAATGGGGTTCAAATTCGGCACTTTTAAGTCTTATTAAAATGTACAATTTATTCAAGTAAAGGGTGGTTCATGCTTCTTTTCTAATGTATGGAAGTTGTTTGATTTATTTTTCAAAAATATTTATGCATTTGAGAGTTAATGTAACAAAAGTTTTGGTCTAAAATAATTCACTAAATCAAAAATATAACAAAGAGAGATAGAAGTTACGGACCATCCCATTTTTATCGAGCGTATTCGATTCTTTCATATATTTCCTTCCTTTTCCACCACACATATCATTTATATATAAATGTTTCTCCAACGAGAGACACTCAGTTTGCCTTAATCGTAATTTGTCTTTGGCAACAATTTCATTTCAAAATTTCTCGGACTGATGAAAGCCAATTAAATATTAAATTAATAAATGGATTTAAACTTTTATTTTAACACTAGAACGTCCGGGATTTCGATACCTTTAAATGTCTACCAGTGTCATTTCGACACCGCGATATAAAATATATAAAATAATTGTTTTAAAAATGTTTGAAATTTTGCACACTCCTCAAGGCCAATGACAACACAATAATTTCATAATTTTATTCTATTGTCCTTATCAGGATAATTAGAAATACGATTTATAGATTCGGCGACTAATTCCGTATACCACTTCCAGATTTATGCGACTTATTGCATAAACCCTTTTCACATTTCGTGACTAATTCCATATGCCATTTCTAGATTTGGCGACTAAAAGATTAAGGTGCAACTCTAAACCATGAATAGCCATGTGGTTAATACACATAAAACAAAAAAAAGTTCTTTATATGAGAAAGGGTAGGGTGGGTGCGTTAGCAATTTCTTACCATAATACAAGTCTAGTTTTTCTGAAAATGGAAAAAAAAAGACTCGTGCATGTGAAAAAAAAATTATGTTCTAACTGCTAAATATTTTTTATTTTTATAAAGCAATACGTTTAGAAATGGTGATACGAATTAACATTATAGCAATACCTTTAAAAGGTAATAATGCGATTGACATTTAATATTTCTTCTTACACACTTTTATTAGTTAGACCTGTATCTATAGAGAGCGAATCTTTAAAATACAACGATATGGGACTCATCCGAGACCCTGTAAACAGAGAGAATAAGTACCCTTCAGACCCATTAATTAATATTCATTGAAGAGCAAGACTAATTCCAGTAGCCCCGTAGGTCGGGTTACAAATATCAAACTCAAGGATAAATTCAACAAAGAATAAAGGATAGTTTTAAAAACTGAAAAAACAGGCTTTTATTGTAGATTAAACTAAAAAATGAAAAATAAATCGTAGTTTATAAAAAAACTAAAAAGCACTAAAAAGTAATTTTAGTGCATTTATAGTGAATCGAACTAAAAAGTAAAAAAAAATTCTTAATAAAAGAATAAAATGATTAACGAGAAAATTAATGTCATTGTGGTATAAGCGTGGGGTGCTTTGTGTTACATTTTTACTCTTAAGTTAGCATTTCGGAATAGAGCTAGTAAGAAATTATAACAATTAATATAGAGACCCCACGCTTTTACCCCAATGACATTAGTTTTCTCGTTAATCATTTTATTCTCATATTAAGAATTACTTTTTAGTTCGATTAAACATAAAAGCGTGTTTTTTTAAACTTATAATTTATTTAAAATGTCGTCAGACCTCCATAAAACGAACCTCTATTGTACGAATTTTTTCTTTGAACCAAGAACATCTTACTGTTTTCTTCTTAAAATAACTTTCCAATAGCAAAGTGTATTTTCTATTTAACGAACCTTTTCCCTTGTGATCCGGGGAGCTGCGGTAGCCCAGTGGTAAAGGTATCGGATCATGGCAGGCATATTACGAGTTCGAGCCCAGTACCACCAAAGACCCGCCGTGTAGAGCAGCGATGCACGTTAAATCTGTCTAGAGCTGAAATGTCCTCCCGTTTGTGTGGTGTGGTAGTTAGAAGAGGGGCCGTCAGCTCAGGCTTCGTCCACGTCACTTGACCATAGTTCAAAATGTTCAAGTGACGTGGTCCGTCGTCAAAAGCCCTTGTGAAGCTGAACAGTGCGACGTTGATATTAACTCACTCACTTTTGTGATCCGATTTTTTTTCTCCTTATTTTTAAAATATGTCAGGACATTTTTCAAATTATTCTCTTTTTTAGTACATTGTATTGTGATCGATGGCCTTAATCTGATTTTACCAGGTGTCAGATTTATATAGAGCAATAAAATTACCATAATTTTATAAACAAAAAGCTCAAAATTAATAGATTTTATCAGTAATTAAATTTTTGGAAGCATGCGATTTTTTCTAAGATTAAAATTCTTGTTTCGAAAATAACATATTTTAACAATTAGAAAATCTCATTAAAATGTTCATTAAATTTAATGAAAAATTATTTTTAGAGATGAAAATATAGTATATTTTGGACAATATTTTTCTTTTCTTGTTTTCCCTTTAGCTTTCTTTTTGATGGGTAAGAAAGTAAAATAAAAAGAAATTAATTTTAAAAAATGTGTGAGAATATATGAGTACTTTTTTTTTTAATAACATATATTGTTCGTGAATTTAAAATTTGTTTTATGGGGTTTCTAAAGTACGTTAAAAGATGAATCGCTATTTCAAGATGAGGTTTATCAGAAAATGAAATCCTACCTGGATATAATAACACCTCATTATGAAACTTCAAGAAGACAGCAGTTACATTGATTGAATATTAACGTCGCACTGTTTTATCTACACGAGGACTTTTGGCGACGGACCTCGTAATTTTGAACCATGGTCAAGTGATGTGGACGACACCTGAGCTGGCACCCCCTCTCCTAACTACCACACCACACCAATGAAAGGACGTTTCAGCTCTCGACAGATTTAACGTGTATCGCTGCCCTACACGACGAAGACAGCAGTTACAAAAGCAAATGATTGGTTGAAAATTTCTTCTAAACGTAAAAGTAACACAAGTAATATAAAAAGGAAATTAAGTCAATTCCTACTTAGGACAGCAAAGAATAATTTTGTTCTAGTTACTTTTTATTAAATAGTTATAATTAATATAAACATATATATAATATATGTTAGAATCACAATACTGACAAAATAGAAAGTGATTTGCCTTGCAATTTTCCTTTTTATATATAGTGATGGATTATTTTGTTTAATACTATTTATCCGTTTTTTATAAATTAATTTATTCTAATAAAATTGTATAGTAAAAAAGAAATCACATTCTCCGAAATTAGGCCATCCCAGGTGGGATTTGAACCCACGACCGTTGGATTAGAAGTTCAACGCGGTATCCCTTGCACCATAGGGACACAACGAATGGTTTTCATTTCTATATATGCTATTGGACTATTATTTTTGTTTGTTACTATTTATACATTTTTTAATTGAATGAATGAATTAATATTTAATAAAACTATTAACATCATGTGTCATCCACAATGGGTTTAAAAAAGTATATTTGAACTTGATTGGATGAATAGAAATTATTTTATTAACGATTGAATATTGGAACAAGATATATATAGGGAGAGAGTAAGCTAATAGTAGGAACTCAAAGACGGGGACTACTGTGAGCGAAAGTTTAAGAATTGCTGTTCTATGGTATGGAGATCAGAAAGAAAATAATTTCAAAATTTAATATTGCCACAAAAGGTTTGAATTTTTGAAAAAAAAAAGTGGGAAAAGTCTTAAATTTGGTTAGATTATTTTAGACTCAAGATAATTTTTTTCCCACGATATGAATAACTTTAAGGTATCCAACCACGTTTTGAACCGTGATTTTGCAAAAGCGTATAAATGGAAATTTTTTTTGATATTTAGTGTCACTTAGATTAGAAATTGTATACAAAACTGTTTTAAGGATATCATAACAAAAAATTATTTAAGTAAAATATTTTGTCAAAAAATGAACATAGAATGACTAATTTTCAAAACAGTCTTTTTTGAAAAATGTTTCTATTATAATATTTTGCCTGTGTATAGCTCAGACTTCTCTATAGAGGCTGAACTAGAATTTTTGAAATATATATCTTAGAAGTGGATTTATCCATCCCCCTGGAGGGCGCGGTAACCCTGCGGGGGGGGGGGTGCGAGCATATTGAAAATAAAAGGCTCAAAAAAGTAATTTTTTGGAATGAAGTAAAACAAAATGCTTTCTGACATAATAAAAAATACACATTTACACTGATATAATTTATTTTTATCATCTGGTGATCATGAAAAATAAAAGATTCCATTTCAAACGCTCATTAACCATCTTTCATCCTATAACTAAATTAAAAAAATATTTTGTTTGCTTTGCTGTAATCCCACGATGAGAGATTTTTTACTACGTTTCTTTTAACCTAAAATATTACTTTAGCTGACCTTCGAACTTACTGGTATGGTTATCTCCATCTTTTTTTTTAGGGAAGTTGTAAATATACATAATATATTTTTCTGTTTCATCTTTTTCCATGTGAAAGATTTTAATGATATATGGATAAGCATATTGAGCATTTTGGAGAATTATTTGGCCAAGATGTATTTTATGAGTATTCTGAAACATATAAGGCATAATGAAAAACGTTTTACACAATTATTGTTTAGAACATGCTACACTTTCCCCATGAACAATTTTGTGGTTTTGATTGCTGTTTTGTACGACTCATTATGGGTTATAAATGTAATTGAGCAAATAGGCATCTGTGATCCCTATTGAATAAAGTTGAAATTGATCAAGCAATTGAAGAACCTACTGAAATAATGCATATTAATCAAGATCACGAAAGTAAATATCAGAAAAGCGTTAGACATGAAACGTTTGAGTTGATTTGAAATTTTCAAATGCTTCCTAAAAATATCTGTGAAGAAAATTATGAAGCCATAATGTAGCACTTCGCCTTGTCAAAAAGACACAAGGAAGAAAAAGTTCAAAATGCTATTTGTAGATCATCAAACGACAGCAAAATACAAAAACGTGAACAAAATATGACAGTTTTGCTGGAAAATAACGTTCATCTGTTGTTAGCGAAAAGTGTATGTGATTTATGTCCTTTATTAATTAAGGACACGTTCATTTGGAACATTTTCTTTAGTTTTATTGGATTTTTTCTCAAATTTTCAAAGAAAAATTGAAAAGTCCTTGAAAGTAGGTAAGTACATTTTCTCTTAATTAAATTATTCACTGGAATTGTGATTTCTATCGTGTACAGTAAAAATAATTATAAAATAAATTATAGTTTTAAAATAAACTAAGAAACACGCTATTATAGGGAATCGAACTAAAAAGTAAAAAAATAAAAATATATATTACTTAAAAGTAACACATACAAAATTTAATAGTTATCTTGTTAATTTGTACGGTTTATAATTATGATCGTATTGTAGCTTTAGCGCCCAAAGTGCATTATTATTGCATTCAATACATTATTATTTTTAGGGGGCGAGATAAAAATTATGATTGAAAATTGGGTCGACAGTAGTGAAAGTTTGAGAACCACTGATTTAGTAGGTGCCCTTTCATCGCAATGATTGTTAGATTCTAAAATGCCTTTGTGTCTTAACAAATTATTTTGATTTTTTACCAGAAAAAAGCTCTGATTTTTTACCAGAAAAAGCTCAGAAATCTAAACTTCATTCCCCTTGTGACGACAGTTAACATAAAGAATAATTTTTTATTTCATTTTTCTCATCATATAATGTACTAGAAAACACCTTTTTCGCAAAGGTAAGTTTTTAAATTTTAAAAAAAAATGTCTTCTCTAATTTACAGTATTTGCACTAAATATTTAAAATCCGGTTATATATAAGTTATGTGTGTGTATAATCTTGTTTAATAATTTTATTGAAGTAATTAAATAGACAAGAAAAGATGTTACACACACATTAAAATTATTATCAATAATGTGATATTTACTCTGAAATATTTACAATTATTCATTATAATATGATTATATTCAGTAGCGCACACAAAAAACTTTCGGGGGGGAGGTCCAGGGTCGAAAGTCCACCATTTTGGTATCATACTCCAATACGCCTCCCAACATATTCTTTTGATTTTGTCGGTTTTTGGGAAAAAAACAATACAAAATTAATTATTGAATAAATAATTTGCATTAATTAATAAAATTAATTATTAATAACAAATACATAATTAAATTTTACGTAATATATACATAGGATTATAACCAATTGAAAAAAAATCAAAGGCTATGGGGGTGTCCGGACTCCTAGGACACCCCCTCTTGTGTGCACCACTGATTATATTTACTCGGAAATATTTACAATTTTTCATTATTAAGATAAGATTAAAATATTTGCAATTTTCTTTGAAATTAATGAAAATGGTGATTTCTAATAAAAGGGAGGCTATTATAGTAAGAAATCCGTTTCCGAATTTCTTGTCAAATGTTGAATTATAATGAAGTTTATAGAATTCAAACAGTATTTTTATTTAAGTTTTTTTTTAAAAAATTCCGTTCTATAGTTTTAAAAAACATTCTTATTATTTAAAATGATTTTTTTTTTGCAAATTTATAAGCATTGGATATTAAAATTTGCCATTTTTGTTGAAGATATTGTTGATTTAAATTTTCATGGGTCTGATAGAAGAGTATTCTAGGAGTATGTTGAACGGAGGGAAAGGAATTTAATGATTATATATGATGTAACATTAATTATATATTATATTTTTAATGTTTTACACTTATTTGTATGTCATTTTTTATCAAAAGTTACAGTTAATACACATTTCTTTCTCTTTTTTTAAAAGGCTGGCATTTTTTTTCCAACATAGCTATTCACTGCTTTGAAAGCGCCACATGCGGCCTACCGGGCCTTTTCATGGCCCATTGCTCTGAGAAATTAATTTATTTATGAAAATTTGGTGGGAAATTCTTTGTTAAAAATTAAATAGATCAATTATAATTTTTCTGTCGATGTCGTATGGGTGCGAATTGATATTTTCCCCCTTCTGATTAGTGATAATAGACAACAGTGGAGTAGTGACCATTCTATGAGTGGAACTAATTTTTTACTATCTTTTATACTTATATAATATTCGAAATAAAGATTGTTTCAAGACGATTGGGAGATTGATTAGTCTGTAGTGAAAAACAAGCCTGGTTCCATAATTGTTTGATTTGTCACGAAAGTGTTGTATTTAAAAAATACCAATAAACAGGAATCACACACATATTCAATGACACTTTTCCTCGAAGATCTCTTTCAAGAGGTGATAAATAGGCTTTCTTGAATAACCTTTATAACAGCAAAAAAGTGACTTGTCAGTGGTAATGTCACCAGTGGTAACAAAGGCACCCTATGAAATTTGTTTTATTATTGTTAATCAAATGAAACCGTTTATTGGTGCAGAAATTGTGAAATAGTGATTCTTAAAAGCTTCCAATTTAGAAAAATTTAGTGACAAAAATAAAAAAAAATAATTAAAAAAGCAAATTGGAAGTTTTAATATTTTAATCAATTTCCACATTTTAAATTTTCTATGTTATCTTGGTCTCAAAGCATTTCTCTCCCCCCTCCATTAGTTCTCATGTTGTGGCCCGCGTGAAATAGCCATCATATGTATACCGTGCGCCGAAAATAACTAACATATGTATGCGGCCTTGCAGAAAAAAAGGTTGAGCAGTGGCGCACACAAGGGTGGAGGGTCCAAACCCCCCAAAACCCTTGATTTTTTTTCCGATTAATTATAATCCTAAGTACATAGTACGTAAAATTTAATTAAGTATTTGTTATTAATGATTAATTTTATGAATTAATGCTAATTATTTATTCAATAATTAGTTTTTTACTGTGTTTTGTTCCCAAAAATCGACAAAATCAAAAGGAGCATGCTACAACAATGGTGAACTTTCGACCCCTGACCTCCCCCCTCCTTGAAAAATTCCTGTGTGCGCCACTGAGGTTGAGTACCCCTGATTTAAATGCTTACTTTTCCATAAAAAAACATAGTATCTGAACACGTTGAAATTACCAATATCGATAAAAAAAACTTTTGATTTTTGTTTTATTGAATAGAGAAATCTTTTGACTTTACGAAAATATTGTTTTTTGACTTTCCAAAAAATATTATTTTTTCAACGATACAAAGAGGCTGGAATAAAATAAAAAAATACATAAAATTAGAAAAACCGGGTCTTTAATCTACCGGAAGTGGGATTTTAAATTGTTCAAAATCAATCATGGTGAGTCTGATAACTCAAAATATAAATTTATTTCTATGAAACTTTTTAAACCTTATATTTATATTATTTTCTAGAGAAAATACTAAAAAAATAATTCTTACTTGTGAATATTTTTAGAGTTATGACCTGTTATTTCAATAATATTCTCATAAAGACGTTAAATTTCTTTTAGTATTTATTTGATCGGCTCTAAAATTTTTATACTTCCATACAACATTAAAGCCTTAAGGAATCCCATAGATATATGTATGTAGTTTATTTTTGTAATATTTTTATTGATATAAGTTTATTACTTTATCCATTAACTGCTTTAAATAATTTTTAAGAAATTACTAAAATTCCACTTGTAATTGAAATTTTTGCAAAATTTGAATAATTTATTTTAAATATTCCTGTGGTTAAGTATTAATTTTTATTGGTATAGATCTCTAAAAAAGTACATTTCAGTATGTTATTTTTAAAATAGCGTGAACGTGTATTTTGTACGTGTTCGGATACCTAAAATTATTATTTGATTGAGACAAGTTGAAGAATATGTAAGCTGTTATATACATTGGATACCAATTACTAATTTTTAATTTATATTAATAGCCTTTTCAAATAACATTTAAAAAGTTGGTTGACGTATTTGAGACATTATAATGAGTTGTTTTTTTAAAAAAAACTATCATATTCTCCATTTGTTTATAACAAATTACATGCAATGGTTATGAGAAGCTATGGGGTTATGTGACATTTACCATTAAACACTCCTACCCACGCACTTAGAACAAATCAATTCTTAATTAATTTACTTGAATATACTTCCTTCTAGTATCATTAATTCGTGGGAGAGGATCTTAGTAAATTCTCTAGTAAGTTTGGGGCGTCAGCAACTTTTCAAACCAGACGTTCTCATTGGCTACAACTTTAATGAGTGGAGGCATTCTTTCAGACCACGAATAAAAATTACCTGGGTTGGAAAATTTCCTCAAAACTTGGTATACGAGGACTGGCAACAGTAAAGAACGGGATGGAAGAAAAATGGAAGGATGAACGACTGCTCACTACCGCAACGCGTGTCGAGAATCGTTTTCGTGATGGGGTTGGGCAATGAATTAAGGCGACAGGGACGATTAATAGACCTGTCCTCCTAATCGCAGACGAACCGCTATCGCAACGGTCATTTTATCGGAGGACTCAAACTTCTACACGCATTGTGGCTGGATGGGACGTTCATTTTAATTTATAAATGTATTTTGAGGAGTGAAATTCATTGGCTTCCGTTACTCGGGGTTGGTTGTTAATAATGCCCAGAAGACGAGAAGGTGCCTTACGTGTTAAGGGACCATTAGTCGGGGGACTGTCAACACCTCGTAATGAAGGTTGGTGCGGGGACCCCTTTTGGCCCAGAAAGGGGGTCCAGGAGGGTCGTTTATGGCCACATCGTTGAGAAGGTGCGCTCTCTCTTCCTAATTGAAAACCGTTTTCAATTATGGGATGCAGGTCCTAACTCCCACGGCGGAGTTACTTCGCAGTTGAGGGTTGCGAAAAGGCTTTCGTACACATCCGCGCGATGCCGTTTATTAACAACTTTTCTTCCCCCTATTTAAAATCCTTTCTCTGCAGGTGAATGAAGGGGGGGGTGGAAAAGGGGGTGCTGAGAGTTGGTTCGAACATAAATTTTCACTACTCTGTCAAAAAAGAAGAGAGCATCGCTACAAAGGTGCCGGTGCTGGGTCGTCTTCGGGAAAGGGAGATTTTCTAACGAACAAAGGAAAAATAAATTTTTTGGCGAAAGACTGGAAGGAGGGAGAGAGAGAGAAGAAAAAATCGTACTTATATATATATATATAGGGGGTGGCGAAAAGAGGGGTGGGTGGCAAACTTATCACGACGTGGCCTGGCTCGCGTTCGATAATTCTTCGGGATTCCTATTTAAATCTCTTTTGTTATATAATAAATGGGTCGGGAAGAAAGTTGATTTTTTGAAATGGATTCTAAGTAATGTATAGAGTTTCTCTTCTCACGTGTTCACTATTACCTTTTTATCATTAGGTCGCGGTGCTGGAATGAAGCAACCTGCTTTATTCCATTGCCAGATTCTTAAATGAAAAACAGAAAACTTATTAGTCTTTCATTTTTTTTTTTCTTTCATGTACACTTTTCCCTTTTCTTCTGTCTTATCTACAAGCTTTGAAAGTGGATCTGCTTATTAGAAATAGAAGTTCAAAACAGCATGGTTTTCAGGGTGATGTAAAATTCAAAAACAGGTCTCGCACGAATATATTTGCTGGAGAATCATTTCTGGTATTACTGATGATATTCAATAAGGAATTCTTATTCTTTGTGATTGAGGAAAATAAACTAAAGACTCTAGAGCCTAGAAAACTCGGCCTAATGTGAACCAAAGGATGGTCGAGTTCGTGAAAATGCTGGATTAAATAAAAGAACAAGTACGAGTGTTTCCTCAGAAAATATTGTTTGACACTTGTATGTATTGTTTGCTCGAGAATACAACAAAAAATTAACTGCCCAAATAAGCTTAAAAAGGAATAGAGTACGTGCTTTATGAAGGCATAGAGCATTTACTACATAAAAATGAAAATTAGTGAATAACCTAGTATACTATGATTAACTGATCAAAAAATACTTTATGAAGCATAAAGCTGTCCTTAATGAAAAAAAAAAAGTAATACAATTTTTTTAAAGTCAATTCCTGCTTAGGTCAACAAAGGAAAATTTTATTTTAGTTACTTTTTTATCAAATAATTACAATTAATTCAATATGTATATACATATGATAGAATCACAATATTAAGTGGCAATTAATTTTTATTGATTGTCATTAAAGTATCGTATTGTCATCCAAAGCAATCGTATATGTAAAATTTCTCTTCAACTGAATGCTTTGAAACGTGAGAAAAAAATCTTTTAAAGTTTCGATCCGAATTACTGAAAATGAAGCCAACGTGGCTGTATCTGTATTTCTTTAAATAATTAGTTTCAGTCAATGAATTTTAATCCAGTAATTTAGTTATAACTAATTATCATCCAAAATAATCGTGTATATAAAATTTCAGCTCAATTGAGCGCTTTAAAAGGCATTTTATTAATGTAACGTTTTTTATTAACAAGACATAGGGAAATTGTGAACTAATGGTAGGAATTGAAATTAAATAGCCGACTTTGTTCAAAAACTGACTAACTTATATAAAGAAATGCGTAATGTCCTGTTGTCTTCGGTACAGCACTCTGCGTTTAGCTGCTTCAAGGAAGAAAAAGAAGTTCATTACCAACGCACCTTGTTCAAAATATTGAAGAATGGTTTCGACCACCTTTTTTTTTTGACCCTCACTATGAAATATTTTCGTAGTTTGTACGATGTCCTCGATGTTTACGTCTTAATCATTTTCCTAAATTTTTTCATTAACTGTGACAGCAGCAATAATTCTTCATCGGGCATAATGTTGTGAGGTTTTTTCGATCTACAAGCGGACTGCCGGTTTATCGATTGCCGAGTTTTCGAAACTACTGTATTGTATCGCCTATTTGGCTATTGATCAACTAAAAAATTTCATTTTGATCATCCAAATTTCAATACCTCATTGGCGAATCAAAATGAAAATTATTTACTTGGTGCATAAGAGTATTAAGCAAAAGCTTATGAAAGAAATCTAGATGGATCTTTTTATTCTGAGACATTTCTGCAAGGGGCGATCGTGGTTGCCAAGATATCGAATTCATGAACAATATTGCTCTTTCTTATAAGTGCTACGTTTACAAGCAGTCAATCTCTAAAAGAAATTTCCTTTTTTTAACATTTTTTTCATTAAAATTTTTTAAGCCTTTTAATAAGAGTTAGGAAGTGCAAATTCAGCTCCCAGGAAGATCACTGACCCTTTTGCGCTAGGGTAGGGGATTTTACCTTTCATCCTCAAGGGTCAAATTAATAAATTTACAATGATCCACGGACCACACAACTGTCAAAAAATATTGTAGTCAGGAAATGATATAAAAAAAAGTTTCCCTTGCAAGACCAACTCATTCTAAGAAAAGAGATGGTGTTAACAGATTTGTGTATATGTCGCAGGGAAATGGTTAAATTAGGGATTCGATCGATTCACGCAAGATGTTAACATAATGTCTTTTGGGGGTTATTTCCCTTATGTAAGTAAGTGATCTTATCAAGTCCCTAAACTGTTTTAGTGAAATGATGAAATGCACAAGTCAGCATTTGTAAAGCTCTTTTTTCAATTGTTACCACTCCCTTTTACCTCCCCCCTCTCCTCGTCCATGCTAAAGTAGCCCGTTGCTTCTGACGTGACGTACCAAAGCAAAATAACCTAAACATCATTCTAGTTTTTAGTTATATTCTTTGATGATTATCTTTCGATTGAGGTATCCCTTTTTTATACCTGAAAGTTAGAAACTGGATAAAAATTCAATTGAAAAATGTAAACAAACAAATTAGGAAATTCGACCACGACCTCTTAATATATATAAAAAAAGGCCTTTTGATAATAAATAAAAGCTATTTTAAAAAGGGAAATAATAACTGAGAAAAAGGTGTTATAAATAAAGCAGGATATTTTTGAAGTATTAAATTAATATATAATTTTAGAAAAATGTTTGAAACTCTACTACAAATACCTTTTTTTCTTAAAAAAATACCAGCTTTATTATCTAATTATTTTGTTAATCAATTTCGAATAAATAATTTGTAATTCAATTATTATTCTTGTATCAATTACTCTACTTTTAATAATGCACCATATATGCCAAATGAACACTTTTAAACTCTTGACAATATTCATCTTTTTATTGAAACACGTTAGGGATTTGATCAAATCACTTTCCTTAGGGAAATCCCCTTACAAAGTTCTTATTTTAACATCTTGCGTGAGTTGATCCTCTCCCTTAGGGATTTGATGAAATCCCTAATTTAATGATTTCGCTGCGACATATATATACCGTAAGAATCCGGCGTATAACAGCACTTTTAACACAAAAAATAAGTTCGAAACTTAAAGGTGCGCGTTATACGCTGGGTATAAAAACGATAGCTTTAAAAATAACAAAAAAGATGAGCATAAAAAAACTTATTTCTATATGTATCGAATTACTGTTTATTTAACTGTTTATGTTGTAGCTCTAGTAGTTCTATTTTTTCAAAAGTTTGGGATAATACTTCGACTAAATGACTTCAAAACATAAGAGCAATGTATACTAATGTTTCAGATTTCTTCGTAAAAAAGGTGGTGCGCGTTATACGGCGAATACATGTAAAAATTAAAAAATTCAGCTTGAAAGTGTAGTGTTATACACCGGTGCAGGTTATACGCCAGATTTTACGGTATATGACATAGCGCCGCGAGTCCTATGGGTTTATTATTATTATTATTATTATTAGAGAGAGGTTTATTATTATATTAGGTATTTGACGACGAGTAGAAACGAGTGTAGAAGATTTTGGATGGATGAGGAATAATCTTGTTGCAAGTAATCCGATTGATTGTTCATTAAATACATAGAAACATAGAAATGGACGGCAAAAAGTACAAATGACACGCGCATATAAGAATTACTTACTTTGCAAACCTGTTGAAGATAAGAGTCCACCTTTATTTCGAAATTTTCTGGTATTTTATGGTGAGGGGAGGGGGAGTTCTGGGTTTGATTTTTTCATATTTAAAATTGAAAAATGCGTTCTTTTCAGAAATTTTTTTTTATCTCGAATGGATATCAAACACATGAGCGAAATGTTTTGAATACCAAGAATAACAGAAACGATTGCACTTTTTTATGACAAAAGGCAGACGAGGCATTATTTATTTATTCATTTTTTGAAATTGCCTGAAATTCACTAAAATGCCTTCAGTGGGTCCCTGGCCAGGGGTTGAAAAGTCCTACATTAAGGTGTCAAGCAGCATTTATTTAAATTTTAAATAGAATTACGAGGTTCGTTGACGATAGCAATCACGTTGATTCTGAATGCGATGTTATTAATGAATTAAATAATCTCAACATCAGTGCTTCTCGTAAATAGTAATTGATTTCTTATTAATGAAGCATTTTGAAGCAGCACGATGGATATTGGCAACAAAACTAGTAACTTTTAATCAGGATCCAATTCTGGGGACAATGCTCCATTCTCCAAACATCCATTCTACTCCAACGAGAGGACCTCCCCTCCCCCTCTTTTATGTGGCGAATGTCCATTGGCCTCAAGAGTGAAATCCGTGACAAGACAGAAACAATGCCGGACACAAATCCGTAAACATGACCACTCGTCCACTTGTGAAGGGTGACTGTAATTGCCTGAGTTAATTCGGAAACCATACTACACGTACTTCTTTGGCTACACACAGATAATTCTTGAGATTCATCTGCTGTTCAAATTAGAACAGGTAACAATAATTAAAGAAGAAGCTATGGGCACAACTGCAGATAAATCCTACCGAAAGAATACGTTAGGTACTAGTTTTTTTATTATCAGAAGGGCATGTTGATACACACAATTTGAAAATTTCTGGTTCTAAATCAGCCAGTGGCGCACACAAGAGAGGAGATTCCGGATCCTCCCCCATAGATCTTGATTTTTTTTCGATTGATTATAATCCTATGTATAAAGTACGTTAAAATTAATTTCTTGCTATTAATAATTAACTTTAGTAATTAATGCTAATTATTTATTTATTAATTAATTTTTCACTGTTTTTGGTTCCCGCCAATTGACAAAATCAAAGGAATATGTCGGGCAGCGTATTAAAGCATGATACGAGATTCCGGCCCTGCCCCCTTGAAAAAGTTTTCTTTGTTGACCTTAGAAATTGACTTAATTTTTTTTATATTACTTGTTCATTATTAACTAATTATAAAGGGTGTTTTTTTTAGGTGTTTTTAAATTGCTATAAAACAACGATATATTATTCGATTGACATGAATCTTTTTATTCGAAAGATAATCTTGTGGCATTACATTTTTAAATATGATTTCTGGCATAGGACTGCCACGGCTGGCTCGGATGTAGTCCAATCTGGACGTCAATTTTCGATGACTTTTTCCAACATTTGTGGCCGTATATCGGCAATAACGCGGCGAATGTTGTCTTCTAAATGGTCAAGCGTTTGTGGTTTTATCCGCATAGACTAATGATTTTACATAGCCCACAGAAAATAGTCTAGCGGTGTTAAATCACAAGATCTTGGAGGCAATTCACAGGTCCAAAACGTGAAATTAGGCGGTCACCAAACGTGTCTTTCAATAAATCGATTGTGGCACGAGCTGTGCGTAACATGTTGCACCGTGTTGTTGGAACCACAGCTCCTGGACATGATTGTTCAATTCAGGAATGAAAAAGTTAGTAATCATGGCGATATACCGATCACCATTGACTGTAACGTTGTGGCCTTCATCGTTTTTGAAGAAGGATTCCACCAGCCCATAAAGCGCACAAACAGTCAGTTTTTCTGGATGTAACGGTGTTTCGACATACACTTGTGGATTAGCTTCCTCCAAATGCGGCAGTTTTGTTTGTTGACGTAGCCATTCAACCAGAAGTGCGCTTCATCGCTAAACAAAATTCGCTTATGAAAATCGGGAACAACGGCAATCTCGTTTTGGGCCCATTCGACGAATCTACGCCTGGCTTGATGATCGTTTTGATGGATTGCCAAACCAAACTGAGAATAAATCACTTGACAGCTGTTAAATCGATCGCCATCTTGGAAAGTAATGCCAACTTAAACTTCTATACCTGGAAAAAAAACTCTTTACTTCTCAGTACTCGAATTCTAATTGGTCATGTAATTTTTAATAATTAGCAGAAATAATTATAAATTAAACATTATTAATGAATTTGTTTAATCCATACAAAAAATTACCAGAGGAATAATTTATAAACATTAGAAGTTTTCCAAAAAACTGCTTTCGTCTCCGAATTACTTTCAGCAAAATCTCGACCTCTAGGACTGTTATATTATTAAAAAACAGTATTTCAACAAAAGTTTGAACTTTCATTTTTTACGTTTTTAAAAAAGAAATTAAGTAAGATGCGAAGAGAGAAAATGACTTTTTAAACATTTTACTATACACATAATTTATAAAATGATATACGTAAAAATATATTGAAAAACATCTTCCGTGTTATTTAAAATCATAATTAATCAAAAAAAACTTCACAGTCTCTATTATAATTTAATGAGGAAAATATTGTTATGAATTTTGTGTAAAATAATGTTAATATTTTGTATTTGGATGTATAATGCTTTTATATTATTCTAAGTTATATTTATTTTATGTTAAATTTGTAAAATTTGCAAGCACAATGCCGTTCCCTTAAGTTATAATGGTGATTCAATGGGAACTTGAAATCTTGGCCATAAGGCTAAGTTGGCAACCATTTTTGGCGAGTTCGGGACTCTATGTGGATTCTTCTAAAAATTAGTGAAGAAATCCACTAATTTCACGATCTATAAAGCAAAGCCAATCTTTCTCGAAGAATCTGCGAGGTCTATAAATAGGGAGCTGGTCACCGGAACTGAATTAATATTGCTTTGAGTAGCGATTAGTAATCTTGCCTTGACCATGAAGAGTCGAATAGCGACTGCTCGGCTGTTGAGTAGGACGAGCGGTGCTTGTGAATAATCTAGCCTACTTGTGTTTTAGACACTGATATTGTCTCTGAGCACTGTAGAGTGTGAACTCCTTCTGATATTTATTCTTCGAATTTTGCTGCATAATCCTGTATTTCAACTCAATTCTCAACAATAAATTTCCATCGTTCTTAATGAGCTGTCTTGTTCTCTTTGCGACTGATCGCATAAAATCCTCGAACCCCAATCAACGTAACAGTATTTACGAAATTATGCAAAAGTTTATAAATTTTTATTGTTAAGTTTACAAAATGTTCAGGTTTAAGATTCCCATCTAGCCATTTAGAATTCGCGAACGTTAGTCCTATGGAAATTCGATTTATATACCTTCAAATCCAATATTGCATTTATTCACGTATAATGTAGCCGAGAAAATAAAAAAATTAAGAAATGTTTTATCCAATTGTTTCTTCATCCTTTTAAAAAATATGTCAGTATATATTTTTAAATCTATGAGAATCCACAGAATGGGTAAAGAAAGGTAAGTAAAAAGTACATTTTTTCCTTCTAGAGTCTTTTATTGTATCTGCCGTTAAAGTGGAAAATCCATTATTCCATAGAATAACTAGGTATTTCATGAAATAACTAAACAAGTCAATTAAATTATTGAATTCTATGATTTAATTAGGATTATTCTGCAGAATAACGATTACTTGAAAGCTAAAGTATGAAATACGGCACTCGAAAGTTCTTTGAACTGGTTCCAGCTGCTTTTAGTCAGTATTGAACCACTCATAGCTGCTTTAGGGAAGAACTTTTCCGATTAGGAACAAGAGATGGGAGAGTAAAACAATTGTACTCCTAGATCTCAATTCAGTATTGTTGAGAGAGAATTTCCATTGAGAAGAGAGAAGCTCCGAATATTGACACAACGCTTCGATCTGTTGCAGCAGCTCAAAGTTGCGGCGATGGACAAGGATTTAAAAAGTTCTCGTGTAAAAAAAATGCGTAATAGTAAAATGCATGCTTGTTTCAAAAATAATATGCAATGCAATTCAAAGTGTCATCGTAGCAATCCTTGCTCGCATAAATAATGAAAAGTAAAATAATGGTATTTCATAAAATGTAAATTAATACTTGCTAACATTTTTGGGGGAGGTTGAGATTTTTGAGCCTTTTCATACGAGTCAACTAATAGAGGTAGACAATCGGGAATGAGTTATGAATAAAAATCGCCTCGGTCTCTTCACACGTGTGTCGTGTGATCTCGAGTCCTGGTATCACTGAAGACTTGCCTTGTAAAGGAACCATGCATGTGTGTTAAATCTGTCGAAGTTCAATATCCTCTCATTGGGGTGATGTGGTAGTTAAGAGAAGATGATAGTTCAGGTGTCATCCTCGTCACTTGAACGAGGTTCAAAATTAAGATGTCCGTCACCGATAGCCTTCGTGTTTCTTTGTAGTGTGACGTTAGTAAAACTCTCACTTACACTTGGTTCACTGGCACTCCCTTCTATGCAACTCTCTCAAGCACTCGAAAGCCACGTTCTCCACCCCATTAGTTGATTCAATTAAAAGGATATTGTGGAATCTACGCTCTTCACACGCAGCTGTTTGGGTATTGAAAATGAAGAGTTTTCTATTCCTCTCATTCAATTATTGTACCGATTAGTTGAGCACTTCTTTTTTTCTGCCAACTTTGTATCCGAGTGGGAAAGGAATTCTCTCTTCTCTTCACACTAGAAGTGTGATAACAGGAAACGAGTTGACTGGCACAAAATTGCGCTGAGTGAAATTCGCCTGGAAACTTTTCTGCAAGGTTTTATTCAGTACTATAGGCTATGCTGCCAATATGTGTTTATTTTGTAATTTTCTCTAAAATATATGTTGGAATGGCATTCGGAGACGTGATAATTTGATCTGCTAACTTTTGAGATAGGAGGCCCGGACCCAGTGGGTCTTTAATTGGATTGATAAAGATTGATAAGGCACTTCTCGACTTCAATTGTTGCTAATTGGGGCTTATGGAAAAGATCGCTATGACTAGATCTTGTCCGATAACCTTTATGCAAAATTGTCATATTCTGTATAGTTCTGCATAAAAGTTCGTTGTATAATATTATTACTAGAGTTTGTACATCAAAAGTTAACTGTACAAAGGGAAAGTCTAAGGCAGTGATTTTCAAAGTGGTCCATATGGACACCCAGGGGTCTATGACGACTTTCAAGGGGTCCACGTAAGCGAAAAAACAATTTGGGGGTCCATGAGAAGCAAATGGGGGGTCTATGATAGTGGCTCTCATTAAACCAGATCGCGACTTTAAATTTAGAAGAAAATTTAATCAAGTGGGGAAACCAGATTTTACAGGTTTATTTACTAAATTCAATAAGGTTAATTTACAGTTATAAGGTAACAATATAAATTTTACTAAACAAAGAATATTTCAGCCTTTCTTTCCAGAATTAAGCTAAAGCAGTATAACATTGGAAGTTGTGAATTTTCTCAATTTGTCGCAGACAATCCATCAGAATGTTTTAATATGCACTCTGCACTTTAAATGTTCTTTATTCAGGTTTTGAAACTAGGTTTGAGAATGCTTTGACTATGGTTTCTTATTACCATAGTCACAATCAATTCGTATGGTCACATTGGAAAAAAAATTCTTCTTACAATTGAAACTGATCGGAAAGTCACTAACGAAGATCTTAAAGTAAAATTTAGAAACGGATACAGGCAAGTTTGGCTTTAAAAAGACAACTGTTATTGAATATCGTGAGAAAGTTTTTAATTGCTTTTCCTAGTGAGGAGCTTCAACAAGATTGTCAATCTCCTAAACAAAAAAGGAGAATAGGCAGAGAGAGAGAGAGAAACTAGTCATTACTAATGGAGTAGATTTAGGGTTAAACCTGAAAAGAGTGTCACCAAATGTTGAAAACTTGTTATTGAGGCACGAGATTGATCCCTTCCATTAAAACCATTTGTTTGTTGTTCAGTTACTTCAGTGAGAAATTTAATTCTTTTTAAGTAAGTAGTTCTTTATTAGCTGTCAAAAAGACATTTAAGTTGATACATTTGTAAACATTTAATATTAGGTCAACAGGGGTCTATCGCAAACCAAAAAACATGGCAAGGGGTCTATGAGGCAAAAATGTTTGGGAACTTCTGGTCTGAGACGTAGTGGATCAAATCTCCAATAACACCCCAAGGAAATTTAAAAGTATTTGGAATTCCGAATTGATTCAAGTATGATGAAGCAAAGCCATAGTTGGTAGAGAAATATATATTTATACGTGAATTGGCCTTTTTTAAATGTTTACTAAACTGTAGGTAGAAACTATTTAATGATTTTCAGTGTTAGATATGCTCAAACGTTGTTTTAATCCTCAAGCAGTTATTAATGAAGCACATTCGGTCGTTGATCGACAGTAACATCAGATCAAGGCCCACGAAATTCATCGTGGGAAAAGGGTACGTGTACACCTGTCATTAGCCGTAGCTTTAAACATTATACAGGTGACATTGCGACTTGACTCGGTCCCACCACAATTTTTAGAGAGTACATCCTGGGGTTCAGGGACCTCCTACATCTCTTCCCCTTCCACCAACCACACGAGGACTTGCGGCTCGACAGCTATTCAGAGTACCCCCATGCTGCAAAGGCACTATACTTTTACAAACATCCATGCCTTCTCTGGAATTCGAACCCAGGCCCAACGGCATAGAAATCAACGTCACGAATCACTATACTGGATGGGTGGAGTGATATTTGTGAAATCATATTGGAAAGTAAATATGCCATTCTCTTAGAATTTTACTTTGGGTGACATGATCTGCAGCTTCATTTTGTGCATTGTTTTCACGAGCTTTACTAACCACACACACACATCGTCGCAAGCACCAGGTTGTAGTTGTGGCAGTCAAATCGTGAGTTCAAATCCTAGTCTCATCAACCCCTTAATTTCCGAAAGCGTATATATACGCCTCGCTTAGCCATTGAATTAACTGCTTCTGACGTATATACAAGGTGTGACATAAAAAAAGACTAAATGTGTAGCATGAAAAAAAGAGTGGAGTTTGCAACAACTGTTTTGTGACGTCATCCCCCACACCTCGATCCATGTGGCAATTTTCGCCAGTTGGGAGTACTGCGTCATTAAGGGAACACGTGCAACTGCATTCCACCTGGAAAATGTCGCATCAACATCAAAATTCTTGTGAAACTTAAGAAATCGGCCACGAAAACATTTCGAATATTAACCGAGGCTTGTGGATATGAAACTTTGTCTAGTGCACAAGTGTTTGAATGGTATAAGAGGTTTTCAGGAGGATGGGTCAATGCGGCAAATGATGAACCTGCTGGGCAACTAAGGCAACGATTACAGATCAAAACATAGCCAAAATTATTGATGTGAGTGGGTTCCCACTCACATCAGTGGTCATACTGTTAATCAACACTTCTACATTGCCCTACTAGAAAGACTCAGTGAAAAAATTAGGGAAAGAGGTTCAGGCAAAAACGTTAAATTTCTAAAAATCTCGCTCCAGAACTGTTGCCACCAATGGCAGCACCGAATGTAGAAAGATGCGTGTGGATACTGAAGGGATTTATTTTGAAGGTGATACTGTCACGGAGAACCATTTCTATTGTAACGTTGTGACTAGGTAGCGTTTTTAGTCACACAGCAACACATTAAAAGAATTTACTTTATTCATATTCTACGTCAATAACATTTTTCGATTCCAGCTGTATAAGGTAGATTGTAGACTAATTAGTCCCTTGTTTGCACGTAAGGATAACAAAATACAGTCCCGTGTTGGATTGGCGTCGTGGATACCTAACCGTTGTCCAACCGTCGGGTAGAAGTTTCTCCGCATCACAAGATCCTCCAGAAGATTCCGCTCGTTCTCACCATCACGATCCGGCCAACACGTGAAGAGCGTGTTTTTTCTTTCCGCTTCTTTCTCTCAGCTCTCGTCTTGATCCTATCTCGGTTCCATCATGTCTACCCTGTAATCTCGATTTCTGGTCTCCGCTCCTCGATCTCAGCAAAAAAAGACAATTTTAAACTCCAGGGGCGGGTCCACTACACGCCCCTCGTAACTTATCATTGGCAGGCCACAAAAGTCTGCACACGACCCTCGGACTCATTAGTCTCCTATTTGTGCGGAACTCACAATAACACTATCTGGCCCGTCTTGAATGTACTGGTGCCAGATTTCTCAACCGACATCTGGACACTCATCCATCACGCTGCTATTGTTTTCTTGAAGTCATTCTCCTGTCATCTGCCTAGGCGTCAGTGTTCTCAGTTAAACATGCTTCGTCAATTGTCACCCGGTGGGGCACTCCTATGTCCATCATGACTTCCAGTCAGAGTGCCGTCGCGATTCGATGCCAAACAATAGGCAATGACCCCAAAGCCACCTGTTCTAAGCTATAAAACTTAACGTGAATGGAAGGGTGGTGGTCGTACCAAGCTCAATCGTTACACTATAAGTACAATGACAATGATTTATATTGGACCAGTCTCGCTTTTTTTTGTCTCGCACTTCATTTTTTTGCCTTTCGAATTAGAAACATCTGTATTCCGCTTCTACCTGTAAAACTATTCAAAAGACTTTGGAATGCAAAATAATGATTTCAATAGCGTTTGTGAAGGATTTACTTATTTACGTATTTTCTTCTTCCCCCCCCCTCAATACTCTGCATACGCGGTGCTGTGAGGAAAATGGTGGCACCAGGGAACGAATCGTGCAACTTTTCCTCGGTAGTTAAGGAATAAAAGACTCCCTAGTTCCGGGAGTGTTGCGCGTTAAATCTGTCCAGGGTCAATATCCTCACGCAGGTGTGGTGTGGAAATTTGGAGAGAGGTATGTCTACGCAGTTGTCGTCCTTGTCACTTCACTGAATTCCGTTGCCACTAGCTCTGAGGTTGCTTCTCAGTGAGACTTAATATACAATAAATCATCTTACCACTTTTTAAATAAACGTATGATGAAAATGTAGAATTTCTAGAATGTGCCTTTGGAATCGTTTCATTAGAACAATATATACCCAAAATAACCCTTTCACCAACCCAACAATCCGTTACTCATCACTACTAATCAGTTACTCCCAAAACTGACACATATAACCCCCAGTTTAACCGCAGAGCTAAATTCCGATCGGTGAGAGCCCGAACGGTACGGTTACAGATGTCTCAGTTCGTTTTCCCACCCCCTTCCCCGTGCCATCACGAAGCATGTCAGTGCATGATGCACGGCACGGTTCACAGCACCAGAAATTTACCTACTCGTTCTCCGATAAAAGCCCTCTCACGTGTTTCATTAAGAGTTTATTCTATTAATCCAGGATCCGGATGAACTTATCGGAGATGCCCGATGATGGATGGAACAACAAAGTCCGGAATTTGATCGCGTTAATTTATTTTCTATCCCGTATCGACGTTCCAAAACTTTCAAGTTCACGGCGAGCACGTATTGGTCTTTGCGGTGATGGGAGGAGGACATTCGTGATTTCGAATAGGTTGGTGTGACGTCGGTTATTGATGGAGACCACTAAGAATGCAGATTTGTCATTGTTTGTTGTTTTGATTGGCTGGAATGTTCAATTTGGATTCAATGGGCTGACTTATGATTTTTATCTCATGTGTGTGTTGATTGTTATCTTATAAATGATCCTTTTTGATGTTCGATGGATTTCAATAATTATTAATTTTTGTCGTCCAGTTATTAATTTTGTAAATGAAATCAATGCTTTAGGCTTTTAATAAATTTTGTTGATTAGGATTTTGTGGGAATGTACATTGGGGGTGGATTGTGGTTATATGGAGGGAGAAAAATTATTAATAGAAACCTATTTGTGCGAAAAAGGGGATTTATGATATAGTGATTAAGTAAAAAAATAATTAAAAACAATAACTTCAAAATTTACTATTGCCACAAAGGGGTTAAACTTTCGAAACCCAATGGAAAAAGACTTACCGTATTTATTCGAATCTAAGCCACCGTCGATTCTAAGTGGCACTCTAAATTCGATTAAGATGACTGCCTACCTTGGAAATGTCGTTTTTCGTCTACATACATTTACCAAACAGTTTTTCTTTTTCCTTTACACGAAATAGAAATAAAGTTATGGTGATTTTTGCAAAAGGGCAGTAAGATAAAACTTTAAATGAGTTTTTCTCAAAATTGTTTTCGAAAAAAAAAAACTCTTTACCAAATACATGATATCTTAAGAACCAAACCAGATAACGTTTTGAAATTTTGTGGAATGTTTATTATACTATTTTTCATAAAGTGTGGACCATACGTTTTGTTGTAGGTTAAATATTCTTTCATTTAGGGTAGTTTTTATAAAGAAAAAACTTTAAAAAATATCAAAATTTTCATATTATGTATAATTGTCTAATTTTTTTGTATTAATATTTCTCCTAGATTTTGGTTCATTTTGAAGAGTATCGTAATATGTATGTTGTGTGTAAGGAAAATTATGTAGTTGTATTAGAAATTTTTATACAGTGTTACCCGTTTTAGTAAAAATTTAGAAAATTTCCTTAAAAACAACCAATTTTTCTAAAAGTACAATATTTATTTAATAATTTTCATATATATAAATATTTTTTATTTTTCTTCCTAAAAGAACTCAATTTGTTTCAAAAATTTGTTTTTATAAAAAAATTGTGTCTGAAGGTAGGCAGTCACCTTAAAGTGTAGAACCCTTTGGTGATGTCAATTTTTTGGCGACCGGAATCCGTTGCCAATCAACTTAATTTATCGATAGGTGTTTTTGATGACTGGAATCGATAGCCCAGCAACATAATTTAGCGATTGGTGTCCCAAGAATTTACACTTTGTAATTTTGCAATAAAAATAAAGAAATATTAATGTGTGAAATAAAAAAAAAATATCTATAAAGCTCTCAGTAATGCATAAAAATAAAATTTGTATTTTTTTAATAAGTAAAAGAAAATTATATAAATTAGAATATTAAAGAAAAAGGCTTACCAGTGCTCAGGAAAGTTCTAAAGGAGGGTAATTTTTTTTGTACACATTTCTATACATACCTCTCCGCAAAAACTCCTCCAATAAGGGACTCTTTTCTTCGAAACATTAAGTTCGAATGAAATGAAATTCCGGTTCGGTTCGCTTTTTCTCTTGAACGTCATCACTCTCCACTTCTAAATTTATTTGCCTGATAAGATCGACAATTTCTTCAATCACTTTACCGATTTCATCAGGCTCTGCCACTGTTTCCGCCTGAGTTTGTTTTTTTCCTAAAAAAACAGCACGCAAAAGTCTTTAAACAAAAGACGAATCGATGAGATTTGAAAATCGTGTTAACTCCGAATTCGCATAAGTCGGGGGAGCGTAAGTCGAGATATTAATGTAAACCTCATCCTGGGTTATATGGATTGTTAATATCATAAACTGGTGGTACTGCTTTTATATATTTAGGCTTAAACTATCAGTACTAATTTATAATAAATGGGGAGTGTTATTTTTTCAAATATGGCCATATTTATAGCCATTTCTCTTCTGTTATCTTGTTAGTTAGATTCTACAGCAGGTGTCGGCAACTTTTTAACTGTGGCGTCAATTTTGAAATAATTTAATTACTGAGATAATGCACGCAGAGAGTTAGAGAATATAGGTTATAGATTTACTGCATGTTAATTTTGATCATTTAAAAGGATTTCTTAACATAAAAATAAACAGCATAAAATCTAACTATTTCTTCAACAAAAATTTTAAAACATTAAATTATATATATACTGCGTATTTTTAAACATATTTATATATTAAAATGAGGAGTAGACAACATAAAATGTAACTATTTCCCTTCATAATCGTTAAATAAAAAATTAATAAAACTTTTATAATGCGCGCGAGCCTATAGTACTTTCGCCTCTTTACTTTCATATCGCTAAATCAGGGGTATAATGTGTGACTTTCAATTTACATGATTCTGAGCATTCAGTTGTTAAAACAGTTTCTTTGCGGACTCGAAACATTTTTCACATGATGAGAGATTGCTTACTTACATATGCATACAAAACGGAAAGCATAGTACTTGCTTGTACAGAATATCTCCAGTAAATGCATTCAATAAGTTACAAAGTAACTGTAAATTTATTCTTAGAGTTATCTTTCATATTTTTTCGTAATTCCGTAAATGTCCATAAATCTGGAGATGCTTGTCAAATAAGGTCTATTACAAATTTATCAAATTCCATCCACTCAAAAATTGACAAATTTGTTAAGCAGTGCAGAGTGCCACTGAGAACTGTACCGCATGCCACATGTGGCTCGCGTGCTGTAGGTGGTCGACCCCTGTGCTACATTAATGAAAATCTAAAAGTTGATGATAAATAAAGAAGTCATAATAATTTTTTTTCAAAAGAAGGAAATTCTACTGTGATTAGCCTTTTGAGCAACCAGTTCTACCCTGCGAAGAAAGAAAAATAGGTAAGAAGTGCATAAAGTGCAGGTTTAATGTTGTTGGTCTTCATGGGATGAATTAGTTCACGAGATTTAGAATTCCGTTTACAAAAGCTTTACACTTTATTTTTTGTTGTACTGACGAAATACCTTTCGTGTAGGGATTTCAACAGTAGACTGATGTTGCTCAGGAACAACTGTAGATAGATAATATAGCTCGTAATGGCGATTATTTGGAAAAGCAGCTATCAATCCATGATCCCTATAACGAAAAATTACCATTGCTAGATTAATATAAAATAACAAGGAACTAGTTGTATGAAGTTAATTCATTCACAATGACATCTTCTAGGGGGACTGTGTTATGACTCAGCAAAAGTAAGCCCTAATTATGAGCCTTTTAAGTAGACAGCCTGTAGTACATGTTGTCAAATACAGTCGGACCTCTACTTAACGAAGTCGCTAAATCGCGAAAAAAAGTTCGTTGTATGGAAAATTCGTTTTAAAGAGGTTCATCTTTCAATTTACTTTATAAACCACATAAAACAAATTGTAAATTTATAAACACTCTATATTAAAAAAGTAATTAAAAATTTTTTAACGTCAATTCTTATTTAGATCAACAAAGAAAAATTTTATTTTAGCTACTTTTTATTAAATAGTTACACTTAATATAAATATGTATATACATAGGGCAGATTCCCAATATTAAGTGGTACTTAATTTTTATTAATTATCATTAAAGTATCGTACTGTCATTCAAAACAATCGTGTATATAAAATTTCAGTTCAACTGAATGCTCGTGAGAAAAAAAAAACCTTTTCAAGTTTTGACACAAGTCGTCAAAATGGTCGCTAAGTCACCAAAAGCGAATTCGCTATATTTGTAATTCTTTAAATAATTAGTTTTAATCAATTAATTTGTATTAATTATAATTAAAAATTACTGTATTGTCATCCTAAATAATCATGTATATAAAATTTCAGCTCAATGGAGCACTTTAAAATTAATTTTGTTAACGATTGAAAATTCCACGAAGATAAGTAAATAAATAAATAGAGAGTGTGAGCTAATAGTAGGAATTGGAAGAGTAATTATTCACACCTTTTTGTAAATTAATATTTATTTATTTTATATATCTTACCCATCAAAAAAGAAAGAAAAACTGCAAAGAAAACAAGAAAAAAATGTCGAGGAATATGTATTCTCAACATGAAGAAAATAATTTTTTATCAAAAGTAATGAATTTTAAGGACATTTTCTAGTTGAAATCATACAAGTAATTTTAAACACATACATCATTTTATAACTAGAAATTCTAAACATACATTACCACAAGCGTCCTTAAATTTAATTACTTATAAAATTTGTTAATTTTGTTCGAAAAAAAGGCTTTGTTTTAAAATACACCTCACATCTTTGCAATGCACCAAAAGTCCCTTCAGAAGTAATTTTCCGTGTATTTTCTTAAATTTTTCTAACCATCCATTGTTACCTAGAAATTGGTTGTATTCCAATGCCTTCTCAAATTGAAAATCTTTCTCTATTACGAAAGGTTAAGATATCGGAACATTTTTATATCACATTGTGTGTATCCACTTCAAAACTGCCTCGTCGACATCTTCATAGGAAACATGTTCTTAAAGGTTTTGAACAAGAATTCGATGAGTCTTAATTTTGTAACTTACTTCGATTTTTTATAGTAGATGATAAGCTGTTTGAAGGAATAACAAATTTTAAAACAATATCCTTTATACTTTAAAAATAGGAAGAAAAAAAATTAAGTCACAAGAAAAGTTCGTTATATGGAAAGTGTCCTTCGCTATTGGGAGGTTATTTTACGAAGAAAACCGTGAAATGTTCTTGGTTCTGGGAAAAAGTTCGCTATATAGAAAAATTTTCAATATAGAGGTTCGTAATATGGAGGTTCGACTGTACTTATATAAGCGGTAATCCGTAACAAATAAGTATGCTCCAGTCAAAATCTCACAAACCTAGGCACAGACCAATTCGGCCGAATGCCGCTTTCGTTTGAATCAGTGCTTCCCAACCTTTTTGTGGCCATGGGAGCTTAGTAGTCAAAGTAACGGTCTCGTAACCGGCGTGTCATGAGTTCGATCCTAGTACCGCTGAAGACCTACCGTGCAGAGTGAGCCGAAGCACGTTAAATATGACGACACCCAAACATCCTCCCGTAGAGTGTTGTGGAAGCTAAGAGAGGAGGGTTCCAACTCAGGTGTCGTTCTCGACCCTTGACCATTGTGCAAAATTACTATGTCCGTCGCCAATTGACCATGGTTCAAATTTACGTGGGCTTTTGGCGATCCAAAAGCCCTCGCCTAACTGAACGTGCGACGTTAATATTCACTCACTCACGAGGTCCGTCGCCAAAAGTCCTTGATCAGCTGAACAGTGCGACATTAATATTCGCTCACTCACTCACGAGGTCACGTCGCCGAAATTGAACAGCTGAAGGTGCGACGTTAATATTCGCTCACTCAAAGGTCCGTCGAAAAGTCCTTGATCAGCTGAACAGTGCGACATTAATATTCGCTCACTCACTCACTCACGAGGTCCGTCGCCGAAAGTCCTTGAACAGCTGAACAGTGCGACGTTAATATTCACTCTCACTCATTTCAACATTTGTATCGCCGCAGACAGGTCAACGTTTGATTATTTTATTGAGGCGCACTGAAGGAAGGGGGATGCGTTAATTGCTTATATTTTATATAGATTGTTTTTTTTAATAATTTCAATTCAATTGCTTTTAAATAAGCCTTCAGAGTAAAATATAGTTACGCCAGAAAATGAATGCAAAGTGATTTCCATGAAGTAGCACCAACACGTGAGAAATACACCACAGTAAATAAAACGGAAATCATGTAATGTTCCTTGGGCGGCTCGCCGTCATTTCATCTCCGGATCGCTACCCGCCCGTGGATTTACCGTTGGACCACTGGTTTAAATCATGTTGTATGGTGGTAGACATAGACAAGATGAAGAACATGATATAATAATGTAAAGGAGTCTTGCTACGGTTGCCAGGTGGCGTGTAGTTTGAATAAATCCGCGCGGGAATAACATTCAAGATTAAAATTATTTGGATCGTGAATTTGATGATGCTGAATCGAGAACAAGACGAAAGCCCCTTCCGAGGCCTTGGGCTCGCGAACCCAGCTCACCCAATCCTTAATTCTTCAAAATTTTACCATGACCTGTGTGCCGTGTAGAGGATTCGATCAATGCATGTTAAATCTGTTGAGACTCAAAGTCTACCCGTTTGTATGATAATTAGAAGTAGGATGTGCCTGCTCAGGTATCGTTATTATGCCTTGTCCATTGTTCAAAATTAGGAGTTCTGCAGTCAATAGCCCTCGTGTTGCTTTTTAATGCAACGTTAATATAATTCACTCACACAAAATTTTAATTGTCTTAATATTTCTGATAATTTAAAATGTGAAATTTTTTTATCTAAACTAAAGAAGTTTTTAATTTTGAACATTTTATACTTGACACGGTTAACGAAATTATTTAAATAAAACATACATATTATTAAGTAAGCAATTCCGAATTTTTCTTATCACGAAAGTTTCCCATAGACAAAGTTAAGATAAAACTTATTATATTTAATTTTTAGAACAAAATTGACTTTTTTTTGTCCTGGAAAATATAGTAATCTTCATTTTCGACTTTGCCTCGCCTTCTAATATATTTAAAGATTATTGATTTCTCAAAAAACAATTAATAAATTTAAACTTAGAGAAAATCCAGAGAAATTTGTCACCGAGTTAAAACTTGTTAAGTGTAAATTAAGTAATAACCCATCTAAAACCTGTTAAGAGAAGAATAAATTGTAATACACATAACTTATTTAGTAAAATTAAAATAAATGCCCAAAATAAAAGCTAATTAACTTATTTATTGAATTTAAAATCCCATTTTCAAACAGTAAGTTCCTCTCCCCATGCATTGTCTTTGAAAATTCAACTTTTCTTGAAAGAAAGAAGCCAGCGAATTTAATTTATCTTAGGTGCAATTAAAATTTGCGATATTTTCATAAAACTGAAAACCTTTTTCTACCGCAACAATAATTTATTTAAGATGTCAAGAATAATATTTCGCCGCAAAAATAAACAAAGAAACAAAATATTCACTAGTTGAACAACACATGACGGTATGACAATAAGCATAACCATTATTCAACAGTACTTGCTCTTTTTGTCAATGTTTTTTTATTTATTATTCCATGCTCGAAACCTTAATTCCTATTAAATTTCATTTTCAGTGTCGTTTCTTGTTGCCAGATTCGAAATATGTGACACTAGCATCGGGCCATAAATTTGCATAGAAGTCGATTTTGGTGTCCTCAAGCGGGCAAAAAACGCGAAAAGATACTCATATTTATTGACATTTCTTGTACATAATATTTATTTCTTTTCATCGCAGAAAAAAATGGCGCTACGTTTTGAGTTTGGAATGTATTATTTACCGATAACTGCCGAGAATTTCGCGAATGCCAAATCGAGATAGCGGAATTCTTAAATGACTTTTTGTTAGTGAGCAGACGATAAATGAGAACTCGCGCTGCTACCGCCCTCTGCTGGTCTCGGGGAGAAACAAAGATTCAATGCAATTGATTCGCTTTTCTTTTTCTAATTCTTTCCTTTTCTGTATCCAGACGAAATGAAAGCGAAACAGATCGACGTTTCACTAGATCGAATGCCCTGTAAAGATGAAACATTTTGTTTCGCGCTTAAAGCTTTAAAATGTGAGTTCCGGGAAATCATCGTTTTCCAATCAAATTCGATTATTTTCACGAGTCACGTGATACGTGTCAGCTGATTTTTTTTCCCGCTTGAAAGAGTTGTTCATCGTCATAAATGATCAAGAGTAGCGAAATATCCATGAGAAACATTGGTAAATGCTTTAGCAGGTTTAAAAAAAATGTTAACAAATATAATAATTTCGTAACTTAACTTATTGCACTTAAATATTAACCAATATTAATAAACTTTGTGTAAATATAAAATACTAGAAAATATTTACTGCTTGATGAATTTAAAAACAAGTTTAATGGAGAGATGAAAAAATTATATTTGCATAAGTAACATTAATATAAAAAATACTAATTTGTGAATAACAAATGCAATACGATAAATATTAACTTAATAAAATAGTATTCAAACTTTGCCATTTGGAGATTTTTTTTTCTTATTAATCATTTTTCTTATGTAAGGGGAGGAGGGTACCTTCTGTCCACCTAATGGTGGACCAACTCCCTTTCTACAAATTTTACAACTGTTCATACTCACTGCTCAAATTAGAGAACTGTAATTTATATGTATATTTCTATTTATATGTACTATTTATTTGTTTTTTTTCGCAAAATTTGTTCTTGACGCTCCTCTTCTGTTCCACTTATAAGGCCCGTCACTGAAAGCCCTCGAGTAGCTGAACAGTGTGCAACGTTAATATTCACTCACTCACTCTCTCACTCATTTCAATTCATCACTGGAACTGCATCGTTCAAAACTTGATAAAATCCTCAGATTTTGATAAATCTGCAGCTCATGCAGCTTCCTGGAAAGTTGAATATTTAGTTCTATTATTTTCTTATATGAGACAACGTCTTTCTTCTCAAGAAACGATTCCAGTCTAGGCAATAGTTGCGATATTTTTTCTGCGAGAGCTTACAATACTGCGCAATTGCAACTGTATCGGTGACATTATACGAAACGAAGCGCATGGTTGCCAATTCAGCGCGTATGATAAGTGCGAAACCGGGGTTGTGAACTTGACGAGTTATCCCGAAATTTTTTTTGACATTGTTGGGATAGTATGTATTAAATTTGTTATAGCATCACGAAAATCTTTTTTTATATAGAGAGGGAGAAGCATAAAGATTTTCATAAAAGTTCTTGATAAAAGATTTAGGAACTACAGTCGAACCTCTAGATAATGAACCTCTATATTCCATGTCTCAAAGTTTGACTAACGTCAAGTATGGCTAAGGGCCCCAACACTTGACATTGCAGGGGGCAATATTCATCACACCACTGGAACTGAACCTCATATGGCGTGTACTGTAGAAGTTAAGAGAGTAATGCGCTCTATCTCGGATATCATCAACTCCCCTTGATCTTGGTGCAAAATCCTGAGATCTATTGTCTATAGCGTGGCAAAGTGGTAGCTTAGTGATCAAGTTGTCGGATCGTGGCTGGCTTGTCCCGAGTTCGAGCCCAGTACCACTAAGGACTCACCGTGGAGGGGAGCGATGCACGTTAAATCTGTCGAGAGTTTAAACGTCCTTCCGTTGGTATGGTGCGGCAGTTAGGAGAGGGGGTTGTAAGTTTGATTGTCTTCCTCGTCACTTGACAATGATTCAAAATCACGTGGGCCGTCGCCAAAAACCCTCCTGTAGCTGAACAGTGCGACGTTAACATTCACTCACTCACTTGCGGCAAAGCTGTGATCTTGAGGGCAAGTCGTGAGGGTATTAAAAAACCAACGTATAAAGAGCTAATGCTAAGTTTGTCTAGGTTCAGAGCTCTCCCCCAGAACACAAATGCCGCGTAGAAGGGATGAATTCACGTTAAATCTGTTGAGGCTTAAACCTTCTCCCGTTGATGTGGCGTAGAAGATAGGAGAGAGGGAGGATACTCAGCTCAGAGGTCCTCGTCACTGGAGCATGGCTCAAAATTAAGATTTTGCCGTCAATAGCCCTAGTTCAACTTTATACCTTGAAGTTAATACATGACTCACTCAATCCCCTTAGCACGGTGTGGAAATTTGGAGAGAGAGCTGAAAATTTAGGTGTCATCCTCGTCATTTTGCCCCTGTTCAAAATTGCGAGGTTTGTTGTCAACAGCTCTCGTTTACCTTTAAAAGCGATGTTAATGAAAAATCAACCAACTAACCCAGTGTAGCTTCTAGTGCATTATTTTTTCTATGAACTTGAGAACTTGCTATAGACCGCTACGGCTTTCAACAACTACTTTGCTAGTGAGCTCTAGTGAAAAATTGTTCGAAATAAAAGTTGCTTGAAATTGTAGCCAATGGGGTTCTTCGGCGCCCTACGTCATAAACAAGATGGCGGTTTCGGTTTCGTCTAACACATCAGATATGCCTTATAATAATTTAATGGTGTATAATATTTTAATGGCGTATAATATTTTAAATAGGATGGCGTTCCATTTCTGTTTACGCCATCAACAAAAGCGCAAACGAAATAAAAGAAATAATTTTGAGTGTTCGTTTTCCGAAGCAGAAAAATCGGTGAGTAATTTTTAAATGTGGTGATAGAGCGCGTCTGACGTCAAAGCATGTCGTTTTTTTGTTTACAGTAACCCTTCTCCCTCAGATTAGGTCAAAAATTTGACGAAAAATTTGCATGGAAAATGTACGTGTGATAAGGCCTTAATGCTGTTTTCGAGCGTGAACTTAACGCGGAGCACATTTCCGGACAGTAAAAATGCCTCAATATTTTTTTTTATAAAAATGTGTGACATTGTAACTCATACATTTGTTTACAATATTGCTCGTTTAGCATTGCGGTATGAAAGAAAAATGCGAAACACATTTTATAAAAGAAAAAATGTGTCAACTCAAATAAAAATGAGTAGTATGATAAAATAAGTGATTCTCTACAGGATAGAGAAGCCAGAATACAATGTTTGAGTACTTTTATATCTGAAAAAATATTCCGAATTTGGGTCCTATTCATTAACATTAGCCGAAAACAGCCTTAATGAAGTCAGACCAACAAACACTTGTTAGGTATTCTGAATATTTTGATAGGTTGGATGGGCTATTTTCAACGGATCTCGTGATTTTATACTGTGTACCCATGTACAGGATGACACCTGAGATAATGATCAAATTTCCACATCTCGCTAACGTAAGAACTTTCTCCTCGACATATAGGCCGTGATATCTAAGGGTTATGATCACGAACTGAAGTCATGAGTTCGAGCCCTTGTTCCACAGAAAATCCACCGTGTAAAGGCACCGATGCACATTCAATCTGACCAAACTGAAATTCTCTCGTAGTGGTTTGGCAAGGGTTACAAACTCGGATGTCATCCTCGTCACTTGACACTTGTTCAAAATTACGAGGTCCATCACCATCGGTGTTGTGTGACTTTAATAAACACTCAATCACTCACTTCGACAGATTTAACAGAGCTGCGGCAGCCCAGTGATCAGGGTATCGAATCATGGCGGGCATGTCATGAGTTCAAGCCCAGTACCACTAAAGACCCGCCGTGTAGGGCAGCGATGCACGTTAAATCTGTCGAGAGCTGCTGTGGTAGTTAGGATAGAGGGTGCCAGCTCATGTGTCGTCCACGTCACTTGATCATAGTTCAAAATTACGTGGTCCGTCGTTAAATGCCCTCGTATAGCTGAACAGTGCGACGTTAATATTCACTCACTCACTCGACAGATTTTTCACGTATCAGTCCCTCTACGCTGATGGATTTCAGTGGTACAAGATCTCGAACCAGGGCCGTTTTTAATCTCCCCGGCACCCCAGGCACTTCAGTAGCTATTCCCCTCACCATTTTCGGAGCACCCTCTTATTCCTTCAGTTCTTACTTTTCCTGTTTTATTCGGGGGGAATTTCCCTTAACTTTCTTACCCTTTTCCCTTTCTTTGAGTTTGCTATTTGAATAGTCTTTCCATTATCCACACCACCTATGAACCCACCGTGTTATGGACTGACAGTCGAATTGGAAAGAATAATTGTGGTATGGTTTGGCCGTAATTTTGAACTCTTGTTCTTTTATTACTTTACTGCATCACGGACCACCCACCCTTTTTGTAAATTAGTACAATTAATTAATGAAATCGTTTGCAATTACAGTATATATACATTTTTTATTATATATATATATATATATATATATATATATATATATATATATATATATATATATATATATATATATATATATATATATATGAACTGTTTTCAACTTGTTAATTATCTTTTTCATCTATTATCGCTTTAATATCTTTAACTTTTTAACATCCTTATTTGATGTGGTGTGGTAGTTAAGAGAGGTGAGTGCCAGCTCAGGTGTCGTCTTCGTCACTTGACCATGGTTCAAAATTACGTGGTTTGTCGCCAAAAGCCCTTGAGTGGCTGAACAAAGTGATGTCAATATTCACTCACTCGATATTCTTGTTCTGTGTTAAGTCACTGTCATTGTACTTAGACAACAAAGATTTTTTTCGAAAAAAAAATTGATTTTTTTTCCCTTAGAAATTCCTTAATAACTTCATTGTACTCATTTCCATTGCAATATCATTTTAGGTGCATAGCAATATCAAACTGTTAAGCTTTTTTTCCACAGTAGATCTCCTTTCAGTCTTTTCTCTCTTGGGGGCAGAAATGCTTCTCTCACGATTCGCTAGACGGTGGTACGTTCGCTGTGTAATTTAAAATGTTTTCTCTTTTTTGACCTTCCAATTTTTTGTGCCCCCAAATCTTTTGCGTCCTAGACACGTGTTGTTACTAATGCCAACTGATCGGAAAAGGCCAGATCAAGGCACACGAAATTCATCATGGCAAAGGGGCTAATTGACGCCTGTCGTTAGCAGTAGCTTTGAACACCAGACAGGTGACAGAACGATTTAGCTCGATTCCACCCCAATTTTGAGGAAGAACGCTCTGGGGTAGTCAAGGATCTCCCACCCCTCTTTCCACTCCACCAACCTTACCAATAGCCATCGAGGATTTGCGGCTCGACGGCTATTTAAAGTACCCTCATGCCACGAAGGTACTGCACGGTTACAAACATCCATGTCTTCTTCGGGATTCGAACCCAGGACCAGCCGTACAGCAGTCATCGTTGCTAACCACTATACCGGATGGGGAACTGTATACATATAATATACATTATTAACATTGTTTCCTGTCTATAGTTTTTAACTAAAACCGATATATTTACAAAGCAAATAAAATGACACATCTATAATTCAGAACAAATAAATTGATCTAAAATTAGAGTTTCAATAAGTTTTATGTGTTCTGTTACAATTTATAAACAAAACTTAATAAAATTATATCTCTATCTAATGCAGGCAAAGATGATATATTTCTTAATTTAGTCTCATCTTTCCAATTTTCCATTCGATAATTGTTAGTTTGGATAATGTTTATTACTTTCAGCGCTTATAGCATGTATTCTAGACGATAATGTGTATCGGCTCTAGAATGGCATATTGTATAAACAGCTTCAGTATTAAATCGATGAATGGTAAGCGCATATCAGCAGAGTTGATGGCTCGTGTAATAAGCGTTACTTCATATAGATCGGAACTACTAGAATAATGCTGTTTTAGCTTTGTGGGTGCAATGGTTGGAACATTCTGTGACTTACTCAGTAGCGTAACGGAGAACATTTGGACCCCCTGCAAAGTCAGGTTTAGGGCCCCTACGTTGAAATTTACAAAGGTTAGGCATTTGCGTCAGTCAGGCTTTGAGCCCCTTAGAACCCTGGGCCCTCCCCGCGATGCGGGGGTTGGGTGTACGTTACGCCACTGGTCTTACTGATCAGTGCTGAACGTGCTTGTTAACAATTTCAGCTGCCCCCATTTAAAACTGTTTTTATGTGAAAAATTATATTTAAAAAACAACTGCTGGAAGTATCGTCACACTTAAAACCATTCACAGAATCAAACAGCTTATTTTTTACTGACATATTTTTTCAGCCATTTTTCTCGACTTGTGGAAGTCGCGGTTATGAACTCGTGCCGGTGTCGTCGAGTCTCGGGTTCAAGATCTTGTTCAATTCCTACTATTAGTTCACTCTCTCCATATATATATATATGGAGAGGACCTTTAATTCTATAGATATTGATGATATGATTAAGGTTCTACAGTTAATTTATGATAAATGTGTGAATTACATACTTCAATGAAAAAGAAAAAATTTGATATTCTTGTTAACCTCGTATTAAAGAAAATTTCATTGCATTTGATCAGAATCTTTATAAACAGATTAAGGATTAAATAGGGTGGTCCAGCTAGTAATTGTTTAGCGAACTTATATTTACATTTTTTGAAATTGATCATGTTGTAAATGATTCTTACTTGATTTATCGTTATATAGATGATTTAATAATTTTTGGTAAAAATAGTGAATACAAACCAAATATTACGTTCTACCCTGATTATCTCAAGCTCCTTAAAACTAACTTCAACTCTAATATGGTAGAATTCTTGGATTTAGACTTGCATCTTATTAACAATAATGTAGTCAGTAACATTTTTTGATAAAAGAGATTCTTTTAAGTTCCATATAATTAAAATTCCTGTATGGAATAGTAACTTGCATATATCAATTTACAGAAATATCATTTTGAATTTTTATTTAGAAATGATAACTTAACTACCCACAAAGTAGATAAATACAATAATATAAAATTTTTTTCAATGTTGTTTAGATCACGAATACCCTTTTAATTTCTTAAGAACTTATATTCATCACAAATACATTAACCGTCTTGTTTACTTCTAATTTCAAAACCACCACACAACAATAGGATTTCAAAGTCAGCATGTTAGTGGTCTTGCTATGAAGATTATATCATAACACTCATATCAAGTTTACATTTTTCCACACACATCTCGAACATTTTACATATTGTTGACAACCAACCAAAATAGAGCCTAGCAAGTTTACATTTTTGACAATCAACCAATTCAAATTCTGCCATATTTGATTGTCATCTCTTTTGATATCTGTCTTTGCTGGCTGGTTTAAAAGTTTGTTCAAAAGATGTGTTTATGTATATTCGAATTTTTAAAATGGTGAATAATTGATTTTCATTGATGTCAAGATGCTTGATTCTCTTGGTAAAAGCTCTGTGAGTAAGGTAATTTTGTTCAATTATTTTTTGAAAAATACTTTTCTTATGTAATTGTTTTAGGATGTTTCTACTTTTCTTACGTAATTGTCTTGGGATTTTTCTGCATTAAGAGTTTGGGAGAGTTTGTTACATAATAGTAGTGAGTGGTTTTATCATACTCTCTGAGTTTTTACATACTCTGAATTTTTGCTTATTTTATTTTTATTTGGTTTTCCTACCGAGTTGCAAAGGTGAAAGGTTGGCGCCTTCAAACTAGTTTAACCATTGATTATTCGGTCCTAAGTCCGAAATTGCCTTCTGACTCGCTAGGTTCTTCTTTTTTGTAGTTTCTTTTTTATTTTCTATAATATTTTTGATCTTCATGTTTAGCTTTATATTTTTATTATGTTATTTCTTGTTATGTTCATTATCTATTATTTCTTGTTTTTGATATATAATACAAATTTCTTTCATATATATATGTAGTTCAAAATTTTCATTTGTTAATAAAATACTTTTCTATTCATCCATTCAAGGTGAAATACATCTTTTAAACTTGCAGTGGATGACACTTGATGTTAATATAGTTTTCCAAATATTAATTCATTAAACTTAATTAATGAATAAATAGTAACAAACAAAAATAGTAACCCAACACCATATATAAAAAGGAAAATAGCTCATTGTATCCCTGTAGCGCAATGGATAGCGCGTTGGAGTTCTAATCCAAAGGTCACGGGTTCGAATCTCACCTGGAATGGCCTAATTTCTGAGAATGTGATTCCTTTTTACTATACTATTTTATTGGAATAATTAAATTTAATAATGAATAAATAGTAACAAATAAACAAAAATAGTCCAACACCCTAAATAGAAAAGAAAATGGAAAATTGCAAGGAAATCGCTTTCTATTTTGCCACTTAAAATTGTCATTCTATCGTATGTATATACATATTTATATTAATTGTAATTATTTAATAAAAAGTAATTAAAATAAAATTGTTCTTTGTTGACCTAGGTAGGAATTGATTCAATTTTTCTATATTACTTGTGCCACTAAAGAATAACCGTGTAAAGGGTTTGATGTACGTTAAATCTGTAGAGGCTTAGAGTTTTTGCATTGGCGTGGTGTGGTAGCTTATGTAATGAGGTGCCATCTTCATTAATCGGACACTGTGCATAAATAACGAGAGTTTACCTTTTTATAAATTTAAAAATTACTCCATTTTTCTTCAAACTTTTTATCCCTTTCGCCAAATTTATTTGCTTTTCTAATGTATGTTATTTTTAAAAACAAGGAGGGAAAAAAGAATTTTAGTATGGATCTTGCAAAAAGTAAAATAAAATCATGATTTGGGAAAAGCGCCCAAAGGAATAATTTTTTCTGACATTTAGTATAAATTGAATTAGAATATATGTATAAAATTATTTTATTATTAGAATATTAACACGAGAAAAATAATTAACGTATTTTTTGGCCAAAAATGAAGGAATTACACATTTTCAAAACATTTCCCTTTTATGGAATATATTCTATAATAATGTTATTTTGCCTAAATATAGCTAAAGCTTTTACACAGAGCCTGAACTAGGATTTTTGAAATATATTATTTAGAAGTGAATTTATTCATATTCTTAAACATAAAAACAGAGAAATTTTAACAAAAGAAAACATTGATTATTGCTTTAATGGATCGTCACTCGGAAAATGTGAATATTTCAAAAATCTATAAGCGAAGTCTTACCTCTATACAAGCAAAAAAATATTATTATAGAAGCATTTACCAAAAAAAGAGAATGTTTTGAAAATGTATCATTCTTTCTTCCAGTTTTGCCAAAAAATAGCATTAAAATAATTTTTTTATTTTAGTAATATTCTTTAGAGAATTTTTTTATATGTTTATTCTAATTCAGATGACACTAAATATCAAAAAATGTATTCATTCATACGCATTTTCAAAATCATTTTGTTCCGAACGTAGTTGGAAAACATAAATTTAAATTTGTAAAAAACAAAAAATTAGGGCTTTACTATTTCTATTTAATGCAGATATATCCTTTACTAAGCCTATAGTTGTTGCAAATCTACTTGCGCATACGATTTCCGTACCTTTAAAGAAACAGCTTCAGTCTATAAATGGATAATCTTTTAAATGCGCCAGAATTAGATGTGCAATGGATTAGTTTTATTTTAAAAAATTTATTAGTTAAGAGTTGTCACAAAATAAGCTAAGGGGACTGAAACTACGTTCAGAACCGTGATTCTAAAAAACCTATAAATGAAAAGTTTTTGGATATTTAATTTTAATTGAATTAAAATATACATATAAAATTTTAAGAATATTATAACAAGAAAAAAATTTTAAATGCAATTTTTTGGCAAAAAACGAAGAAAAAATTACATATTTTTAAAACATTCTCCATTTGTAAAAAATGCTTCTAGAATACTAACATTTTGCCAATGTATATAGCTATGTCTTCTATATAACGGTGTTGAACCAAAAATTTTTTATAAATTAACACTTTTTTTCAGAATTACGATCTATTAATTAACAGCGGTTACTTTAAATTGTTCTAATCTGATATAATAAAATAAGAATAAATCCATTTCTAAATTATGTATTTTAAAATTTTTTTGCTGAACCCCGGTATAGAAGTATAGATCACAAAATATTATTATTATAGGAACATTTCTCACAAAAGGAGAATGTTTCGAAAATGTCATTTTTTGCCAAAAAATCGAATTTAAATAATTTTTATAGCAATAATCATGTTAAGACTGCCGGCTGGGTGGCCTAGTTGGTTTGTCGCTGGCCTTGTGCACCCAAAGTTGCGGGTTCGACCCAGGCCCAGTGGCCGCGGTAGCCGAGTGGTATAGGTATTTGATCGTGGCTGGCTTTGTCAAGGGTTCGAGCCCAGTACCACTAAAGACCCGCCGTGTAGGGCAGCGCTGCACGCTAAATCTGTCGAGAGCTGAAACGTCCTCCCGCTGGTGTGGTAGTTAGGAAACGGGGGGCAGCTCAGATGTCATCCACGTCACTTGACCATGGTTCAAAAGAGATACCAGCATTAAAAAGAGATACCAGCTCCCGGGGAATGTACCAGGTCTGCAATGGTAAAACACCAATTCCCAGTGGCATGAGAAATAATAAGAAAATATCCTTACAACTGCTTTATATGTATATTCTGAATCGAATGACACTAAATATCGAAGCAACTATTCATTTATACGCTTTTTCAAAGTGACTGTTCCGAAAAAACTATAAAGAATACCACATTTGTTATAAAAATAATAAAAAATACTTAAAATTTACCATGCAGAAAGGATTTGGTACATTAGAAATATTTTAAGTCTTTATTAGAAGTATTATCTAGTTAATTTTGAAATACGCTCCTTGATTTACGAAAACCTTAATGGATGTATCCATAAATTTCTATTAATTGAAAAAATATGCAAGGACTCTTATTTCGTACACAAAATACCTTAAATCTAAAATTACAATTTGTGTCAAACGATATGTATAACCGCTCATCTTAAATTCAGTTCTCTCTTTCTCAAGACTTATATCTGGCATGGAGGGGTTGGGGTGCAGAGGGATGACGGAGGAACAGAAAGAAATAAAAAGCACTTTTTCCACCAGTCAGGTTAAAAAATAGTGACAGCGGCACGGTTTTTCTCTCAGAAGTTCTTATGCAGATTTCCGTTCTTGGCTCGGTGCACGGCACTGACATATTTTGCCCATTATCCCAACCACCCCTTTCAACCCCTGGTGTCCCCCTCCAACCTCCTTCCGATTCCATTTTTATTCTTTTTTTGGCAGGAAAAAAAGTTCTCTTCTGAAATATACCGATGAAAGGTGAGAGAAGTTGAGAATGCCATTTGCATAGAATAGTAAAGATTTTTTTTTTGTTCTTTTATTTTCCCCTCCTCCCTGGCTTTAGAGTTTTCTGGGCAATTTTGCGCAGACGATAAGCATTCGAAATGATCTCCCGTGTGTTCTCAATTTCTCAGATTCGAAATATTTTGTCACACGATTTGCGGCGATAGGTAATATCCTGTTATATGAAAAGAGGAGGGGCGTCAAGTAGATCTTTTTGTTTTTTTGCTTAAAAGAATGTACCACTCCCCCCTTCCCTCCTTAAAGTGTTCTTTATATTGTGAATAAAAGTGTTTTGTGAGAGAAAGCTTTATATTCAACGACTGCGGGAAATCAAGATATCTTCCGTTTGAGATTTATTAAGAAAAGATAGATGATGTCCGAAAAGCATGGCTATGCACTTGAATAGTAATTAAAGACTAGCAAATATTTTAAATTACGGTTTTCTTAAGTTCCATAAAGAAAAGATCAGAGTTTCTGTTTAATGAAATGCAAAATGGATGCGTAAGAGATTACCCGTGCCATCCCTTAATGTGAGAGGTTCGGAAGGAAGATTAGCCATATATAAAAGTAACTATGTGTTCACAATCATCAACAATAACACAAATTCAAAAACCCAAGTTAAGAAATGGACCAATTACCGAATATGTGAAGCAATAACGAGGTAGGCAAGATACTAGAAGAATTAACAATAAATCGGATCACTTGCGTCCAGACTCCTCACTTTTTTCTCTATTAGATTTACTCTTGTGAGCGACTTACCTCTGAAGTTGCTCCCTCACCGTTTTGCCTACCTAAGAGTGTGGGAGCAGAACCAGAAACTTCCACCATAACAATTATTTATTTTACTCGAGCACACTAATCAACAGCAGTTTAATTTTTATGTCCTAGAAGTGATAGGGAGAAAGCAATAAACATTAAGCGAACAAGCGCAAGTAACCAATTTAACTTAATCTATAGTTGATTGCAAACGCCCAATCCGCTATTTTAATACAGTGGCAAAACACCGCTCTTAATCTTAAGCTGCGAAAATCAACTTAACACTATCTCACCTTCGTGGCTTCGTACCTTCGTCACCTTCGTAATCTTTTTATTCACCTTGTTCACTGTTTATTTCGATAACTATTATAGAACGAGGTCAGAAATCTCGTATACGAGTAAACTCGGCTCGTAACTATTAGTGCGCACGCCTAAAACGCGCAAAAATGCATTGTAAAAAAAATTGGTATTTTCTTTCGGTAGCTGCTATATAGTGAATATTTTTTGCTTGTTTATTTGTAAATAATATTTGAAAGTGTAGTCACATACTTTTCAGACACCTGGTATTTTTAGAATGAGTAAATCTACAACGTTTGGATTGACTCTTGACTCATTACAGTAGTACGTCGTTTATCCGAATCTATTGGGACTGGACACCGTTCGGATGCGCGTATGTTGGGATAACCGCAAACCGAATGCGATCCATGCAGTATAGGAAACTGGACACTATGTGAATATTGAAAATCAACACATGTGGGAAGCGTGCATGAAGAAAAAGCAAAATAGGTGCAAAATATCGCAATTTTACCTTTATTGTGGAAAATAATCACTTATTTTTCGCGGCACTATTGAACACCTTCGATTTGAACTTTGAAATCAGCCGAACCGCCTAATTTCTCGTTAAGTTTCAAAGCTTTTTCGCACAACAGAGGGCCCGATATCGGGTCCCCTTTGTGAAAACCACAAGTAGAGAGCATGATCAAGAAGAATATCGTTTTCTTTCCTCATTGTTTTCTTTTCTTCGAGACATCTTCTGAGTCAAGTTTTGACGCAAAATTTAAAATGGTTTATCGATTTTTTTATGTCAGAAATTGTTGAATTTCTAACATTATAAAACTGTGCTAGAGACGCTCCATATTCTCCGTTTGCGAGACGGTTCAATATTTCAAGTTTTGTCCTTATGTTCAAGACGTCACGCTTCCGTTTTGCATTTGAAGTCATAACAGTTCACAACTCAACAAAAGAGCACGTATACACCCCTTCACTTGGAAACAATCAGACCAAAAATTCCGCTCAGATGTTTACCAAATCACCCAACTGAAATTCCCCAAATATCCCTGACCTTGGGTTTTCCCGTCACTTCTGACCTCACGCGAACCATTTGCTTGAAAACGTATTCATACATGTAAAGAGTGTTTTTTATCCAGGTATAGAAGTTTAAGTCGGCATTACTTTCACAGATGGCGACCGATTTAACAGCTGTCAAGTGATTTATTCTCAGTTTGGTTTGGCAATTCATCAAAACGATCATCAAGCAAGGCGTAGATTCGTCCAATGGGCCCAAAACGAGATTGTCGTTGTTCCCGATTTTCATAAGCGAATTTTGTTTAGTGATGAAGCGCACTTCTGTTTGAATGGCTACGTCAACAAACAAACCTGCCGCATTTGGATTGAAGCTAATCCACAAGTGTACGTGGAAACACCGTTACATCCAGAAAAACTGACCGTTTGGTGCGCTTTATGGGCTGGTGGAATCCTTCTTCAAAACGATGAAGACCACAACGTTACAGTCAATGGTGATCGGTATAGAGCCATGATTACTAACTTTTTCATTCCTGAATTGAACAATCATGATGTCCAGGAGCTGTGGTTCCAACAAGACGGCGCAACATGTCACACAGCTCGTGCCACAATCGATTTATTGAAAGACACGTTTGGTGACCACCTAATTTCACGTTTTGGACCTGTGAATTGGCGTCCAAGATCTTGTGATTTAACACCGCTGGACTATTTTCTGTGGCGCTATGTAAAGTCATTGGTCTATGCGGATAAGCCACAAACGCTTGACCATTTGGAAGACAACATTTGCCGTGTTATTGCCGATATACGGCCACAAATGTTGGAAAAAGTCATCGAAAATTAGACGTCCAGATTGGATTACATCCGAGCCAGCCGTGGCAGTCCTATGCCAGAAATCCTATTTAAAATGTAATGCCACAAGATTATCTTTCGAATAAAAAAAAATTCATGTCAATCGAATAATACATCGTTGTTTTATTGCAATTTAAAGTTCTATACCTCTAAAAAAACACCTTTTACATGTAGTCGACAAAAAAAAAACTGGTCCTTATATTTGACGCTCCGGATAATAAACGTTCGGATTTTAACGACGTTCTACTGTATTTATAAAAACGCACTTTGAAGCTTAACCAGGAATAATCTCATCATCTACATCTCCAGGAACAACTCTATCATTTTGAGCCTTGATCAACACTAAAAATGGCACACCTTTCTCCAAACTTCCGTATCTCTCCCACGTGAGAAATTTTCACGTGACAGATTTAACGCACATCAAAACTTCTGCACAAAGGGTCTATAGTGGCACCAGGACTAGAACACATGGCATGACTCAGTAGTAAGAGTACTGACCACGAGTTCCATTACTCTTCGGTTAGCGTGGCTAATATGGATTGGAAGTATTCCTCACTTATTTTTATAGTTTATATGTATGTACATTCTATATTTTTCACAAAAGTATGCTTTTCGACTTGTTAAATTAAATTGGCTGATTAAAAAATTAATAAAATAAGCTTATAATAAAATGCCTTTTCTTATAATGAGCAAATGTAAAAAAGGACAGATGCATTCCTGCTTTAATGGAAATTTTTTCCTGAAAAAAAAGTTTCTCACAATATCCCATGTAAAATATCGATTTTATGTCGAAGATATTAACATAGTTTATTGTCGTGAATTCCCATCTTTCGATAAATGTTATGGTTTTACCAGCTGGTCAAGGACAAGTGCCTCACCCATCGATTGTCCCTGAAGTTTTTACAATCAACCAGCTGTGGAATGACCGGTGCACGTGGCCATGGGGCCATTGTTTATTGTCTGAACTCAGGGAGTGGAGATTGCAGACGGGTCGGCATAACAGACTTAAGAGTTCGGCGCCCCATGGACAATAGGCGAAGCCTATCTTAAAAATAACCATATTGTCTTTTTCTAGTGTTGTTTGAAGGGGATGCTAGAAACGGGTGGCGTGATGGGCCAGTGTGTCCAGCTGTGGACAAGGAACTATGGCGCCTTGGACCAGACGGCTCGGGTATGTTTTGGCGTGTTATGCGCCAATAGGACGAGGGAGGTCAAGAGAGACTTTGTTGACCTGCGAATAAGAAGGAGCGAGGGGCGTGTTGTGAACACACCCCTGTTGTTTAAAAAGGGTTGTTTTTGAGGACACGAAAAAAAAAAAGACCGAAAAAAAAAACCTGGAGGGGAGAGAGTAAGAGAGAAGAGACCCGGAGAGAGAGAGAGAAAGGTAAAAAGACCGGAAAAAAACCTGGAGAGAGAGTAAGAGAGAAGAGACCGGAGAGAGAGTAAGAGAGAAGAGACCCGGAGAGAGAGAAAGGTAAAAAGACCGGAAAAAACCTTGAGAGAGAGTAAGAGAGAAGAGACCCGGAGAGAGAGAGAAAGAGAAAAAGACTGAAGAAAAAAAAATCCCCGAGAGAGAGTGAAAAAGACGATGAACGCCGGTGGCGTTGAGCATGAGTATATGAACTGACCACACCGGCTTGGCATTTAATCTGGATTTATATTACTTCAATTACAAATTGTTAGCAAATAAAGTTTGCTTTTATTTGTATATTAAGCTGTAAAGATTTGTTTATTGATGGATAGCTACTCACGACGTTACAGCTAATATAAATATATGAAATTGGTGGCAGCGGTGTTGATCCGGCATTTAAGTAAACAGATGCCCGAATCCTTTATTTTAATTGAAGAAAAAAAAAAGGGCCAGCCGTGTGCGATTGTGATGAAGCGAGTTTAATGACCCCTAATTCCTGGATTTCCCAGCTGTGAGAAGTGCTGGATGCAAGTGTCTCCCGTTCCTGCTTGTGAAGAGTGCCCGCGAAGTGCCTGCCTTCCGTTTTTTCCCGGAGAAGGATAAGGAAGAGGTTTCCAGTGTTTTCACCTGCAATGTTAAGGTCAGTCTTTTCTTTGAGTATCGTATCGGGGCAGCAAAACATTATTTTTAGTTAATGTAAAATTTTGTAAGGAAAATATTACTAGAGATAAAGTTAAAATTATAGACTGAGAGACTACAGAAATTAAGTTTGTTTGCAGTGTATTGATTTGCTATGTTTATATGTATGTTTGTTTATTGAGTTAGGTCGTAGTATACAGTAGTACATTTGCTTCGTTAGCACAGTTTTTGCGTAGTGTATTGTCACGTTACTCTGAGTATTTTTATTATTTTGTGAAGTATAATTAAAGTCTAGGTTTAGTGTACGGTTAGTTACGTTTGGTAGTTGTATAAGTTTGTGGAGTACAACGGAGTATAGTGTAGTGTTGATTTATGTTGGATATTTGATTTGTTTTAGAGACAATTGAGATTTGATTTTGTGTGTATTAGTGCATTATGGCGTTTCTCTTAAGAGAAAGAAAAGACTTATTGTTAGAGGTTGCGAAGGAATTAAGGGTAGAAATTGATATTACTTTACCCAAGATAGAATTTAAGAAGAGAATTTGTCAGAGTGAAGACTATAACGAAGAATCGGTTAAAAGTTTGTTGGAGGGTATCTTGGCGGAAAAACAGGAGGCTAGGGAATTGAAGGAAAGGCAGGAGGCTAGGGAATTGAAGGAAAGGCAGGAGGCTAGGGAATTGAAGGAAAGGCAGGAGACTAGAGAATATGAGTTGGAGCGGTTAAGATTGTCTAACGCCACTGAGACGGTTAGTGTATCGTCTGCCGATTTAGAAGGGCAAGGGGTAAATAGACGTGTTAATTTAAAAGACTTGGTGCCTAAATTTGATGCAAAAAATGCAGACATTAATTTATTTTTTGAAATATTTGAAAGGCAGGCGATAAAAGAAAAAGTGGCTGAGGATAGATGGGTCTCCCAACTCATTCCTTTACTTCCCATAGAAATTGCGGAGATAGTAGCGAAAGAACCTTTAGAGAAAAGCGACGATTACCCCCACATAAAAATCTACTCTTGGCCCGGTTCCAACTCACGCCGATAGCCCTTAGAGATAGATTTGAGTCGCATCAACCCAGACCTGGGGCCATGTGGGCGGATTTAGTATTCGAACTAAGGTCCTACCTGGACAACTGGCTAGCGGGGATGAAAGTGGGTGATTTCGCCGCATTAAAAGAGCTACTAGTGACAGAACAGAAAAAAAAGAGCACCAAGTGAATTAGTAGACCATTTTCTAGATTCGTGGGATGGTTTCAAGGAGGCTAAAAGTTTAGCTGAGAAATTGACCATTTTGAGGCGATTAGAAGAGTGCATAAAAAAACAGGTCCGACGAAAACCTGGGAGCGTAGAACCTTTTTTTGATAAACAGCCTCTCGAAAGTAAAAATAAATCTGCGCATTTTAGTGGTAAGGGTAAAAATATCGGGCCCTTGAACAGGGATCCTTATAAGCATGAGGTAAGCCAGGGGAGTTCTCAAATTAGGAGGGAGTGCCCCAGGGCGGGGATAATCAATTTGAGAAGAGGAAGCCCATAATATGCTACTACTGCAATGAGACAGGGCACATAAAGCCAGTGTGCCCTAGATTAAGGAAAAATAATTTCGAAACGGTAGCTAATTTAACTTTAAATACCGGGAATTACGACCCACTTAAAAATTCAAAATGAACATGGAAATAAATGGCATTGATCGCGTATGTCTAAGAGATTCGGGGTCATCCATAGACGTCTGTTCGCGGAGCTGGATTAATGAAGATGACCTCCTAGGTGAATACGTTTGGTTGAAAAGCCCGTTAGATGAGATTTGCCACTGTTTGCCTCTGGCTAAAATTAAAATCAAAACGAAGAAAGGAGAGTTTTATACCAAGGCTGCAATAAAACAGGATAGTAGTGACAATGATCTATATTTATTGGGAAACCGAACAGCTGAACTGCTGGAGTCAGACGAACAGGGGGTGCACTTGGTTAACGCAGTGGTGACTAGAAGTAAACAAAAAAGATTTTCCCCCGAGAAAGAAAAAGAGGCGAACGAAGCGGAGTTTGAACTTACGGATTCCCCGTCCGAGGGAGGGGAAGACGATAGCTTTATCATTCCCGCTTTTGAAGGAGAAGGGGGAAAGAGTTTGGCGAAAGTGAATGGTGTTGAATTTAAAGAGGAACAAAGAAAATGCCCCGATCTAAAACCATTATGGGATAAGGCCCAAACAGGAATAGACAAAGAATTTAGGGTCATCAGGGGAAATTAGTTAGAGTCGCGAAAACTAAGCGAGGGGGAGGAGGTCAGACAGCTATGCGTACCCTTAAAGTTTAGACTCGACATTAACAAACTTAGCCATGATGAAATAGGGGGCATCTGGGGGTGACGAAAACCAAAGATAGAATTCTAAGGCATTTTTTGGCCGAACGTGTACAGAGACGTGGAGGAGTTCGTCAAAACTTGCGATTCGTGTCAACGAGTAGGGAAACCGAGAGATAAGGCGAAAGCACCCCTGAAATTAGTGTCGATTATTTCGGAGGTATTCTCTAAAATCAATATAGATGCTGTGGGACCTCTCCCTGTCTCAACAAAGCAAAACAGATATCTGATTACGTCAATTTGTGTAGCCTCTAAGTACCCGGAAGCTATACCGGTGGAGAGTATTACTTCCCCGAACGTAATAGACGCCCTCTTGAGTATCTTTTCCAGGATAGATTCCCACGCGAAATACAATCCGACCTGGGGACTTCTTTCACTAGTGAATTGACCACCACCTTTTTCAATAAGTTCGGTATCAAAGTGACGAGGTCATCAGTCAGCCACCCCCAAAGCAATGCAGTGGAGCGAGTGCATAGAACCATCAAGCGCGTAATGAAGGCTTTGTGCGTGGAATCGGGAGAAGATTGGGAGGGGGTTCTTCCTTTGGCATTATTCTCTCTCAGAACGGTTGCTCACGAGAGTACAGGTTTCAGTCCCACCGAGTTGGTCATGGGAAAGAATTTGAGAACACCCCAAACGTTAGTTTACGAGGAATGGATGGAGGAGGGAAACACGAGTCAATCGGTAGTGGAATATATATTGCAGTTAAATAATAGACTCAAACGTTGCCAAGATATTGCGATCACTAGGATGAAAGAATGCCAACTTAAAAGGAAAACGTGGTACGATCGCGATGTCGTGGAACGGAAATTTGTGGAAGGGGATCTGGTAATGGTGTTAGTTACCTCTAAACAAAATAAACTTGAGGTAAATTGGATAGGGCCGGGAAAGGTACTTAGTAGAATTTCGGATACAAATTATGTGATAGATCTACCAGGAAGAAGGGACCGCGCGCGCGCGCGCGTAGTACTATCTATCACGTAAACTTACTAAAACCGTATCATCGGAGACCCGAGCTGGTAAGCCTGGTTGTAGAAGAGGTCTCGGATGACATAGAGGGAGATGCGGAAATTCCTTATCCAGATAAACAATGCACGAAGTTTGACTATCACGAAATATTGCGGGAAAGTCAACTGCAACTTAAACTATCCCTCTCAGATCGACGAATTAAAGCAAGTCATTACTAAAAATAAGGACGTGTTTTCCCAGACCCTGGGACGACTCACTTGATGCGAATGGATATTGAATTGATCTCGTACAAGCCCATTAAAACAAAACCTAATCGGATGTCTCCGAGACAAATTAACATATTGCGAGAAGAAATTAAACGTTTGTTGGAACTGGGTGTAATAGAGATAGGACAGTCCGATTACACTTCGCCCCTTATTTTAGTAGAAAGCCCAAATAAAGACCCTCGTCCTTGTGTTGATTATCGTCGATTGAACGAGATAACTCGAGCTGAATTTTCCCTTTGCCAAATATGGAAGAGATAGTAGAAAAAGTGAGTGCGGCTCCTATGTAACGGTGATGGATTTGTCGAAAGGTTACTTTCAGATTCCACTCACGCCGAGAGCTCAGAGATACGTAGCTTTCGTTACTCCATTTGGCACCTATATCCCCAAGAAAATGATGTTCGGGTTAGTATGTGCGCCCTATTATTTTTACAAATTGATGGCCCAAGTTTTAGAGGGGTTGGAGCAGTTTGCATTGCCGTACATAGACGATATAGCCATTTTTTCCCAAGGGTGGAAAGATCACGTAAAGCATATCGACATAGTTTTAGGAAGATTGAGAAAGGCGGGGCTTAAAGTGAAACCCTCTAAATGTAAGTTTGCTCAAGAGGAAGTCTTATTTCTAGGGCATTGAATTGGTTCAGGGAGTAGGTCTCCGAGTGATTTGAAGATAAAAGCTATAGCAGATTTCCGCGGCCCACCACTAAAACACACGTACGATCCTTTCTCGGTCTAGTGGGGTACTACTCTCATTATATCCCAAATTACAGCACAATAGCTTCACCCTTGACAGACGCACTGAAAGGGAAAATTAAGAAAGAGAAGATCACTTGTGGGATGAGAAATGTGGGAAAGCGTTCGAGGAGCTAAAAGCCAAGCTCGTCACCCAACCCAAATTGTTTGCCCCAGATTTTGCCACGGAATTCATCCTGCAAACGGACGCGAGTGAGGTGGGTGCTGGGGTTGTTTTTATCGCAAAAGAATAGAAGGGAAGAACACCCCATCGTTTTCCTAAGCAAAAAATTTTCTAAGGCGGAGCGAAACTACAGCACGGTGGAAAGGGAATTAGCTGCGATAATTTTTGGTCTAAAGCGATTAAAGCATTATTTAGACGGGCAAAAATTTATTATAGAAACCGACCACAACCCCTTAAGGTACCTAAACAAGATGGGGAGTACTAATCCTAGGTTACAAAGATGGGCGTTGAGTTTACAGCTGTTTAATTTTGAAATCAAACACAAACCTGGGAGGCTCCATGGAAACGCGGACGGCCTAAGTAGATTGGAATAAGTAGTTTGTAGATTTTTCTATTAATTATTATGTATATTTAAATTACTGTTTTATTTATATGTGTGTATGTGTATCTGTGTACATTGTGGAAGAAAATAGATGTGTGTTAGTGAAAATCTCTGATGTCTCTTAGTCAACCGTAGGCCAACAGATGTTTACTTCTGTTGTCATGCGCGATTAAGTGTAGATGGTTAGTAAGAGATTGGCATTTGACGCATTTTGTTTAAAAATTATAATTTAAAGGTGAAATGTAACTTTGAGAAAAAGAATCCCAGATTCGGATATTAAGATCTAATTGTGTGAAGTGTACATTTTTTTTGAAATTTGATTCATGTATTATGTTATTTTTGATTGTGTTTAATACCGGGATTGCTGCCCTGATCAATCTCATTGATGGGACGATCTTTATGTGTGTGATTTCTGGGAACTGAATCCAACTAGGACCAGAGCAGTCCCGTGAAATGGACTTTTTTAGGGGAAGGAGTTGTGACATAGTCTATTGTCGTGAATTCCCATCTTTCGATAAATGTTATGGTTTTACCAGCTGGTCAAAGACAAGTGCCTCACCCATCGATTGTCCCTGAAGTTTTTACAATCAACCAGCTGTGGAATGACCGGTGCACGTGGCCATGGGGCCATTGTTTATTGTCTGAACTCAGGGAGTGGAGTTAGCAGACGGGTCGGCATAATAGACTTAAGAGTTCGGCGCCCCATTGACAATAGGCGAAGCCTATCTTAAAAATAACCATGTTGTCTTTTTTCTAGTGTTGTATGAAAGGGAATACTAGAAACAGGTGGCGTGATGGGCCAGTGTGTCCAGCTGTGGACAAGGAACTATGGCGCCTTGGACCAGACGGCTCGGGTGTGTTTTGGCGTGTTATGCGCCAATAGGACGAGGGAGGTCAAGAGAGACTTTGTTAACCTGCGAATAAGAAGGAGCGAGGGGCGTGTTGTGAACACACCCCCTGTTGTTTAAAAAGGGTTGTTTTTGAGGACACGAAAAAAGATCGAAAAAAAAAAATCTGGAGAGAGATTAAGAGAGAAGAGACCCGGAGAGAGAGAGAAAGGGAAAAGACCGAAAAAAAAAAATCTGGAGAGAGAGTAAGAGAGAAGAGACCCGAGAGAGAGAGAAAGGGAAAAAGACCGGAAAAAACCTGGAGAGAGAGAGAGTAAGCGAGAAGAGACCCGGAGAGAGAAAGAGAAAAGACCGAAAAAAAAAATCCCCGAGAGAGAGTGAAAAGACGATGAACGCCAGTGGCGTTGAGCATGAGTATATGAACTGACCACACCGGCTTGGCATTTAATCTGGATTTATATTACTTCAATTACAAATTGTTAGCAAATAAAGTTTGCTTTTATTTGTATATTAAGATGTAAAGATTTGTTTATTGATGGATAGCTACTCACGACGTTACAGTATGTACATTCTATATTTTTCACAAAAGTATGCTTTTCGACTTGTTAAATTAAATTGGCTGATTAAAAAATTAATAAAATAAGCTTATAATAAAATGCCTTTTCTTATAATGAGCAAATGTAAAAAAGGACAGATGCATTCCTGCTTTAATGGAAATTTTTTCCTGAAAAAAAAGTTTCTCACAATATCCCATGTAAAATATCGATTTTATGTCGAAGATATTAATTTAATGAATTATTTTGAATTTTAATTATTTTTTAAAAATTTAATTGAATTATTTTGTTTAATGTACTAAGTAATTTAAAAACTTTGATTTTATATTAGGTCTACCGGATAGTTTTGTCTGTTTGTGCTAAAGAAAACAATGTATGTTCGACACATCCCCTGAGATATATCATATCCATCTTAAGTTAAGGCCTCTTCCCGTTTGGTATAGTGGTTGTCGACGCTGATTGCTGTGTCGTAGTCTGGGTTCGAATCTCAGAGAAGGCATGGATGTTTGTAAATGTTTAGTGCCTTTGCAGCATGGGGTACTCTAAATAGACGTCGAGACGCACGTCCTGTGCTGAGGTTGGTGGGAGACCCCTGTCCACCCTCAGGGTGTTCTCAAAATTGGGGTAGAGCTTTGTGTCATCGCATGGTGCTTAAGGCTACGGCTAATGACAGGAGTACAATGTAGCCCTTTGCCATGATTAATTTCGTCAACCTTGATCTGGCATATGCCGAGTAGGTGGCATTAGTAACAACGACAGGTCTTTTCCCAGAGTGTTGGTGGTGGTGGTAGCTTAGTGGTCGAGGTATCGGATCGTGGCGGCGAGCCCAGTGCCACTTATGACTCGCCGTGTAAGGGAGCGATGCACGTTAAATTTGTCGAGAGCTGAAATGTCCTCCCATTGAAATGATGTGGTAGTAAGGAGAGGGGGGTGCCAGCACAGCTGTCGTTCTCGTCACTTGACCATGGTTCAAAATGACGAGGTCCGTCGCCAAAAAGCCCTGGTGTAACTTAACAGTGCGATGTTAATATTGACTCATTCATTCATTCCCAGAGATATGGTAAGTTGAGAATTCAATTTCTTTAAAAAAAAACACGCTTTTGAAGAAAAATTCTAAAATCCAGATAAGGTGTCCTTGTCACTTGACCATAGCTCAAAATTATGAGATGCATCTCCAATATCCCTAGTGTTGCTCCATAGCGTGAAGTTAATTAAAAATCAATCAATCTCTTCATTCAATGTAAAATAAGAGATCCAGGTTTCATTTCCTATATTGTGACGTTAAATGGTTTTAAATTTAACATGCTCAAGTTAAAAAAAAAAGTTACCGAAAAATCCGGCGTATACCCCGCGCACCCCTTTTTACGTAGAAACCTGAAATGCACATAAGCAATGCTCGTATTTTTTGAAGTCATTTATTCGAAGTATTATCTCTGTTTTTTGAAAAAATAGTACATTTCTAGAACTACGACTCTTAAGTTCATAAGTTATTTCTTTTAAATAAACACTATTTCGATATATATAGCCTAATATATCGAATACTCATCCGTTTTTTTTTATTTTTAAACCTGTCATTTTTATACCCGGCGTATAACGCGCACCCGTAAATTTCGATCTAATTCTCTGTGTCAAACGTGCACGTTATACACCGGATTTTACGCTACGTATTTTCTCATCCTAGGAAGACCGAGCTCGCCTAACAAGGGCTTCAAAGGGATTCCCAACTTTAGTCAGGTGGAACCCTTGGGGGTCTAGGGAATTTTAAAGAGTCTACAGCAGGGATGGCCAACCCAAATGACCCCGCAGGCCACTTCGGTAAAATATTACAACCCCGCAGACCGCATATAAAATATATATATCTTTATATTACATTTGGACCCGTTACAAACATTTATTGGAGTGAAAGTTTAAAACAGATTTAAATATTATTCTTTTCATTGTTTTTAATGTATACTGACAGGTATAATATAATAATAATAAAACAATGATAAAATAATATTTAATTTAATTAGTTTGATATTTCTTTCTAAACCCTTTCACTTAGTTTTTACTTGTCGATCTCGATGCATATAATTGCGTATCGTAATTGATGTTGCAGGTTTTCGTCTGTAAATTTTGAGCACGATTTATGTTTGATAAATTTCAATTTCGAGAAGAAAAAGAAGAAAAAAAAACCAGATTCGCACAGTAACAGAAGCAACGTGATAAAATAAAAACAGTTATGGGATTTATTTGTTAAAAAAAACACTAAAAGCAAAAATATTGTACAAAGTAGTCACATTTGTAAAGTTGTAATGTATCTCGAGGGCCGCAAAATTATTTACGGCGTGGGTTGGCCACTCCTGGTCTACAGTATTCAAGTTTTGCTGGTGTGTGATAGTTATTTCTGTTTAAACATTTCATTTAAATTTTAAGGATTGTAATTACTAGGCAATACATTAGCTTAAATATGCGTAGATACTATGGTACGCTGCGCTACAACGCTGCAAAAGGGCTATCGGCGACGGGCAGTAGCGCACGCAGGAATTCTTCAAGGGGGTCCGTGGTTGAAAGTTCGCCATTCTTGTATCATGCTCCTTTTGATTTTGTCGATTTTTCGGAACAAAACACGGTAAAAAACTAATTATTGAATAAATAATTAGCATTAATTATTAAAATTAATCATTAATAACAAATAATTAAATTTTACGTACTCCATACTTAGAATTATAATCAATTGAAAAAAATCAAGGGCTTTGGGGGAGGGTCCGGACCCCCAGGACCCCCTTTGTGTGCGCCACTGGCGACGGGTACTTTAGAACCATGCATAATACATATTTGCATATAGGGAGGTGAGATCCCCGCATCTAAAATGAAATGTCATGTCCCTTATGTATATGACCTATCGGTTTCTATTGGAAACTTTAAATCGAATTAATGTTGATAACTTTCAAATCTACACAGACAATTTAGAAAGAATTAAGAAAATATCAATGCTTTTTATAAATGTTTGAAACATTTTACATGTCCTGAACATGTAAAATGTTTCAAAAAACAAGGTTTATGAATCCATTTGAAAGAGACATAACTAATATTGATTTTCCGCTGCAAAAAGAATTGACTGAATTAAGGGTGAATTTGGAAAATCAATTCTTAAACAGGTAGATTGTTAGGCCAAATTTTGGAATTGTAAATATATTTTTAAAAAATACGTCGAATCAACCCTTCGAATAATTATGTTTAGCGTTTTCAAGTTCGTGCTTGGTTGAGACAGAGTTAAAGTAACTAAATTATTAATGAAAAATAGAAATCGATTTAATATTACAGAATCTGCGTTGATTTACACCTAATATACAATCATTAAAAAAAATATCAAACACAAAACTTGCGTTGGTTTTTTTTAAAAAATTACTAGGATGGGGGTGGGGGTGGGTATTTTCTGTCAGGGAAATGGTGGACTAGCCCCCATTGTTTAAATTATACAACAGTCTCCATAATCATTCCCCAATTTGTAAAACTACAATTTACATGTACTATGTAGTTCTATTTGGTTTCAATATATTGTAAGTAGGAAAAAAAAAATAAAATTTCAAGTCTTCATATCTCCACATTTTGATTTGTACTCGTAGTGCCTTTTCAAAAGTAATGTTCCTAATCACCTTTTCCTCTAAATTGCATTGAATTTTTGTTCCGTCTTTGCTTCAGTACCCTAACAGAGCCAGGGGCAATTTTCCATGAGCAAATATTGTTTCCTTCGATATTACACATAAACCGACTTTTTCCAAATTGGGTCTCTGTGATTTGTTACTAGTCATGGCAAATACTAATCTTACAGGGAATTGCATACGTTTCACTACGAATGGTATATCCAAGTCCTCTCCAGAGTCCAGTGGGATCCTTCGTATACATACAATTTCGCCTTTCTGATCTCCTGATAGGGGCTGCGGTAGCCCAGTGGTCAAGGTATCTGATCATTGCAGGCATGTCATGAGTTCGAGCCCAGTACCACTAAAGAGAAAAATAATGAATTACAACATGTATTTGTCCTATTTTATTAAACATTAGTATCTTCTTACTTTTTTAAGCATAAAATAGGAAACAAAAAAGTTAAAATGTTCAGAAAATACATATATAGTATTTTTCAGTTTTTGTTCAACGAGATTTTTTTTTTTTTAGCATTTTGCATCAATTTTCACAAATTATGTAACAATCTGTGAAGAATTTTTAACTTCGATGCATTACAAAAATATCAAATTTGACCTTATAACATCATAAATATAATGTAAACATGCATCAATATGTAAAAGTAATGCATTGGAAATATGTGATTTTAAGACATTGCGAATGATTTTTATATGGATTTGTATATTCACATGTGCAAACACAATTTCTAAAAGTTTCAAAATTTTCTCTAAACTGTACAAAAGATTTCTATCGAGCTAAGTACCACTAAAGACCCACCGTGTAGGGCAGCGATACACGTTAAATCTGTCGAGAGCTGAAACGTCCTCCGTTGGTGTGGTGTGGTAGTTAGGAGAGAGGGGTGCCAGCTTAGGTGTCGTCCATGTCCCTTGACCATTGTTCAAAATTACGTGGTTTGTCGCCAAAAGCCCTCGTGTCGCTTGTGACGTTAATATTCACTCACTCACTCACTGATCTCCTGATAAAATTTCACACTGCAGCATATTCTTTTAAATATTTTTCACTACCAATCTTGTGCCATTACAGTCAGTAATGCACAAATTTTTTTCTGAACGGCATGACGATGGAATAAGCACTGGCGTAGCTAGTTCTGAGTGGGCCCCGTATCAAAACACCTTTGAGGCCCTTTTTTAGGAAAGAAAGCCCTGTTAACGGCACTGTAGTTACACATGTTGGGACCCCGTATCATTCATACGGCCGATACGGCGGTAGCTACGCTCCTAGGAATAAGTGATGATAGATATTCAAGCGGATACTGTGTAGCATAAAATTCTCTTGTGGTCGCTGCCAAGAGAGCAGCCAAATAAATTTATTACATCATCACGAAAAGCTTTTTTATATAGAGAGAGATATTATAATTAAATATATAATTCAGTAAAAATGAAAAAAATACTTAATAAAGTACATATTTGTACTTTTTATATTAGTTCTGGCGATTATACAACAATAATCAATTTCAGGTCAAATATTTTAGGAATTCAATTAGGAATATATAGTTCAATTCAATAGGAATTCAATTTTTTTTAGATTATATTATATGCTGTACAGTAGCGCACACATGAATTTTTCAGGGGGCGTCCGGGGTCGAAAGTTGACCATTCTTGTATCATGCTCCTTTTGATTTTGTCGATTTTCGGGAACAAAACACAGTAAAAAACTAATTTTTGAATAAATGGCATTAATTAATAAAATTAATCATTAATAACAAGTAATTAATTAAATTTTACGTACTATATACTTAGAATTATAGTCAATCGGAAAAAAAATCAAGGACTTTGGGGGGGTTCCGGACCCCAGGATACCCCTCCTTGTGTGCGCCACTGATGCTGTACGTTATACAAAAGAATGTAAAGGGGCCTATGAAGGAAGTTATTCCTTTAAAAAAGGCTAATGTTTATAAAAAGTTTTGGAACTCCTGATTTAGGGCTACACAATCGACCTCCCGGGAATATACCCTCCCCAGCATTTAGAATAGCGCACTGGGTGCCAAGCTGTCAAAAAGCATTTATTTAAATTTCAAAGAAAAAAATAGACTTTATACAATATTTAACAAATATTTTTTACATTACATTACAGGTATATGAGCATTTGAATAAAAATATTAATTCAGAATAAGAAAATCAAATCGGGATTGAGTGAGAGAGAGTTACATTAACATCGCACTATAAAACAACGCAAGGGCTAGTGGCGATGGACCTCGCAGTTTATAACCATGGTCAAGTGACGAGGATGACACCTGAACTTGCACAAACCTTCTACATTAAAACAATTTTGTTTCATGATTTTGTATTTGTGATACCTTAGATTTTATGAAATATTGTTTTCTTCTAGAACAGTGATTCTCAAACTTTTTTAACCCATGGACTCCTTTCTATAGTCAAAATTTACCCACGGACCCCTTTTAATAGTCAAAACTTTCACAAAGACCCTCAAGTGAAAAAGATACATAAATACATATTATAAAAATTACAAATTTAAAAAAAAACATTTTTTTGAAGAATTATTTACTAAAATTATAACCTTTGTTTAAAATTAAATTCAAAGAAATCAATGACTTGGATGAACTTGATAAGATGTTATGAGTGTATTTATGTCCCTATCAATGTTAATGAGTATCAACCGCAAATCCCCACGAGCACTAGTTTTTTTTTACATGAGACTTTTTTTGTGTGTGTGTGCGCGTGTGTAATGAGGTTTTTTACGGCACTGAATTCACGTTCTACCAAATTGGAAGACGAGAAAGTAGTCAACAACTTCTGTACAATAAACCCATAATGCAGGATATAAAATTGGGATCTGTTATTGTAACCATAATGTAGAATATCCTTGTTCAAACATTGGTTAAGTTCTTCATTTACGCATATTTCAATAAGACGTTCCTGTCTTAATATGGATTCATCTGTTTTGGGGATTTGAGTTTGTCCACGCGTAAAAGGGTTCAACACCCAGTCGGGAATATTCAACTGAATTATTGTTATTTTTTAAACTTTCATAAAAATAAAAATGGATCTTAATTTTTAAATTTTATATTAAACCTTGAGCAGACCCCTGACATTGTTTAGTGACCCCAAATCAATTATTATTGTTTACGGACCCCCTAAACAATATCGGAGACCCCTGGGCGTCTGTAGGGACCCCTTTGGGAACCATTCTTGACTATTATTTTATTTTGTCTCCAGCCCCAACTAAAAATAATTTATATACATTCATAAGCGAAGTCGGACTCCAACTTACACGATTATCACTCAGTCTCACCAATAGCGTAAGCTCGTTGTATTACTGTGAATAAACACATTTCTTTTAATCAATATCCTAATTTTTTTAACGTGGTTCATTTTCTCAGTAGAGACTCGCATGTTTTTAATCATAAAACTTTTTATATCCTTAAATGTCATTATATTTTAATAGCAATTGTGTAATGCATTACTTATGCACCTCCCCCTTTATCCCTCTCCCCCTCCCTTCAACCATTCTTATCTAAGAAGTAAATTAAAAGAGGAACCTCCTCTGAAATTAGGGAACGATACCGATATGAGAGAAGCGAATGAAAAAAGGAGATGTAATTATTAAAGTAAATAATATTCGCCCCCCATTAATAAGTCGTCAAATCTCTATTACCCCCTCCAACTCTATCATCCGGGGGTCTCTGGGATTTGGAAGTGGTACCATTAATTACCCCCACTGGAGACGCGGATAAAGAAGTCCACAGGAAAAGAGACATGAAGTTAATTACGGAGCCATACGGAGCATTATCCGGCAAAATCCGGCCCCGGTTTTTGTGGCGTCTCAGCAACCCTCGGACGGGGCACAATCGTCAATTAGCAAAAAGCACGCGCCACTTACTGGAGAAGGTCTCTGTTATTGGCAGAGCGCCTTGACAAACTGCGGTCCACATAATTAAGAATAGGTCCCAGGTATGTGCCTTTTCCGGATCTTTTCCGGGACTAATTATATGCCGGGTGGGAGGGGAAGAGCGAAACCGGACTCGGCTGCCGGATAGAAGTAATGAGTTAATTGCTGAAATACACAGTTATAATAAAAGTTTAATAATAACTGCGGGGAAGACGATCTTCTCTCTTTTATTTTTATTTTTTCCCCCTTCTTCTCTTCATTATTATTATTTCATCTTGTGCCCATGCCTCTGCTTTTGTCACTTCATGAAAATGGAAAAGGTCCTTTTCCCACTCCCCTACCCCTTCTTCTGTGCCGGATTCCCGGATATTCCGGGAGACGAAATTAATTGGGGGAAAAGGAAAGGAAATTTTAACTTCTCTCTCTCTCTTTCTCTCCCCCACTCTGCCACGCGGTAGTCGATGTTTTAAAGGCATTTTATTAATGAATCCCGAGGTTTTCCCCCGCACTCTTTCCACGATAACAGAGCTAATGAAACGGCAAGAGATGCAACTTTTAATGATTCAGCCGGGAAGGGGAATAGTGGGGCGCATTTCCAATCTTTTGGGCTGAGTTTTGAGATTTTTAAATATCCGATCGGTGGTTGCAAAATCAATGCTGTGGTAGCGCGCCAGGGACGATAGCGTCCCACGTGATAAATGGTGTGCAGCACGCTGCGAGCTTCTCTCGTATCTATCAAACCTCTTTTTCCTTCACCCTTGATTGGTCAGTTATGAAGCGATGGCTTTGGGACTTTTTTTCCCCCTCGAATCCTATCGGTCCATTTTTGTTTTGGAGCAACAGTCGTTATTAATTGGTCCTTGCGAAATTTCGTTTTGATAGTTTTCTTTGGAACGGAGAATGTGTTTGGGGGTGATTTTTCGAAACGGACATTAATTCGATGCCAAAAGAGTTCGAACTTGACTTTTCTGATTACCAACTAGTTGGCGATTTTCCAACATTAAAAATGCCAAAAGTTTCATTAAGTTATCAGCACTGCCTTAATTTTTTTTTCAGTATTTCACGTGTAAATGGGGAATCAACCGATAAACGAAAATAATTTTCATTTCATTTTACTTATAATTAACAACTTAGTAATGATTGGAAATCAGTAATTAAGGCGTTCCGAACGTGTCTGCCGAATACTGGGACTGATATATGTAAAATAACCTTTACTCGCCCACTTCAATGGGTGTTTTACGGTCTTGTAAAAATATATGTAGTTTTTATAAATTGATATCTAAGTCCTAGCATTAAGTGTTCGATAGCATTGAAAATCATTCTTATGCCCTTCACATCTTGATTTATAAAAGGGACATGACTTAAATGACTAAAATTGAGGTAGAATTATCTCTCACGCTCCCGTAACCCCCTCCCCCAAAGTGGTTCTCCATTCAACATAATAAACATGCTTGTCAAGTTATAAGTCCTATAGTTCAAAAACGGAATTTTTTTTATCAATTTGCGCTATATAACCTCCTCCCCTCTCACAAATCTCTATTCAACAACAACAGCAACAAAACCACGGTTAACAAATTTTAAGTATGGGAGTCTAACAGCTCAAAAACTGGGATTTTTATCTATAGAACCCCTTAACCCTTTTTAAACACTCGTTCTTAGCGAATCTCTAGTTACCAAAAGAAGCATGCTTACTAAATTTCAAGTCAGTACTTCTAGTACTTCAAAAACGGGACAATATTTATCTATGACGCCCCGTAATCCCTCTCTACCCCCTTGCGTCGATTTTCGCTAGGTTTATGTTTGTCGTTATCCACAGCTTTGAGCACCATGTAGATGAGAGTACGTTTTGGCTCGCCCCTCCAATTACGAGGGGGAAGATCCTAAGAGGTCGTCAGGGGGCCTCCCACTACTCTTACCCTTCCTTGCGACTTGTTCACTATTCAGACTGCCCCCATGCCGTAAAGGGGCACTATCCATTTACAAACATCCATGCCTTCTCCGGGATTCAAATCCAGGCCCTACGGCACAGCAGTCAGAACCATTAACTACTATACCGACTGTATGGCGTAATCATAATGTAAGTCCACTAAATATTTTATTTTTAAATCGTTTTAAATCGTACACTTTTAACTAATTGGCTGTGGAGAATCATCAACCACAGATATTTAATTTTTGCATGACTGGTTCTCTCTGCTCCATAGTTTTCATTTTATAGGTGACAGCTTTTTACTTCATATATTACTAGCCGTTACTCACCCGCTTCACTATGTATTTCATGAAGTTGAATATATATACATATATATAAATTATTGATATCTAAATCCTAGCATTAAGAATCCAATCGTATTGAAAAATATTCTTATAACTCTCATGTTTTGACTTTGAAATAAATCAAATTCCAAATAATAATTTCCAAAATTGAAGTAGAATGATCTTTTACGCTCTCCCTAAGGGGATTTCCGCAAAGCTCTTTTGTCAAGTCTAAATTTAGTAGTTAAAAAAGGGATTTTTTTTATCAATTAGCTCCCGTAACTACCTTTGAGAGTCGATTTCCGTAAGACCCGTTCGTAGCGGACTTTTAATTCGACAAAGGAACACGCACACCAAATTTCATTAATGTAGGTCTAGCATTTCAAAGACGGAATGTGTTTTATCAAAGCTTCCAGTCGTTTTCCGCTTCTTTACATCAATGTTTATTTCCGTAAAATCATTTCTTAGCGGATCTATGATCAATCAAAGAAACATGCCTACCAAATTAATGTCTGTAAGTCTAATAATACAAAAAAGGGAATACTTATTTTTAACGCCACTGAAGCTCTCTTAACCCCCCTTGGTGTCAATTTTCACAAAATCCTTTTTGTAGTGGGTCTCTACTAGATGAAAGGTACAGGTCTAGCAAATTAAAAACCTGTAGGGGTCTAATACATCAAAAACCGGAATAATTATCTATAACACCCCTTGAGGTCAATTTTCGCAAAACCCTTTTCTGAAGCGTATCTCTACTTCTTGAAAGGAAGGGCCTACCCAGTTCCAAGCCTGTGGGTTTAATACTTCAGAAACGGGAATAATTATCAATAACACCCTTTAATCCCTGGTAACGCCTCTTCAAGTTCGATTTACGCAAAATCCGTCCCTTAGTGAATTTTTACTCCAAGAAGAGAATGGGCTTAGCAAGTTCCAAGCCTGAAGGTCTAATACTTCCGGAGATATCGTGATCAGTGAGTGAGTCGCTTTTCTCCTTTTTATACACCCTGTAACAAAAAAACAAAACAAAACAAAAAAAACGACGCACCAACGAGTTGCCCGATCGTAATGAAATTTCGCATGCGAAGACATTTGTGCCGAACATGCAAATGATTAAAATTTGGTGTCCAATGAATGAATAAATAGCGGGAGCTACAGCGCATCGGAACTTCGCACTCAGCAAGTGTCTATAAGAAACGATTCTCAATCTGTTCTATAAAATTACTGCTGCATTGCGATTCAGGATACCTGTCAACCACTGAAAAAACTGCTTTGCCGCAGGATTCGAGCTCATTACGAGCAAGTGTCCGAGCTTGAAAGAGGTCGTATCATTGGATTGAAATAGGCAGGCTGGGCAAATCGGAAAATCGCTCGTCATATGGGTCGAAGCGATGCAGCCATTAAAAGATTCTGGCAAGAATGGGTGGGCAATGGCAAATTTTAGCGTCATGATGGTAGCGGTTGAACTAGGGCCACAGCAGATCGGGAGGACAGACTGATTGTCAGATCAGCTGTCACAGTGCCTGATTCATCGTTATTAACCATCAGACGTGTGACCAGCCCACGAGTGTTCCCCATGACCACTCACAGATGGCTGATAAAGCGAAAATTACGCTCGTACCGACCGCTACGCCATTTGCCACTCACGCCTGCACACTGTGGGGTCAGATTACACTGGTGCTTGACTTGATCAGGTTGTAATCATGCTGACTGGGGACGTATAGTGTTTAGCAACGAATCCCGCTCCCGACTGTGTCCTGATGATAATCTAAAACGTGTCTGGAGACCCCTAGGGAAGCGTGTCGATCCAGCTTTCACTATTACACACCACTGAGGCCCTCAACCAGGAGTTATAGTCAGGGATGCCATTTCTTTTGACAGCCCGACCTCTTTGGTCGTCATTAGAGGCACATTTACAGCGCAGCGGTTAGTCTACGACTTTCTGAGAACTGTTTTGTTACCGTTCCTTTTGCAGTACCCTGGCCTTATTTTTCAGCAGAATAATGCCAGACCACATACGGTACGTGTTGCTACAACTTATCAAACACTTTCTTGACCAGCCAGATCACCAGATCTCTCTCCAGTCGAGCATGTGAGGGATATGATGTGAAGGTGATTACATCCGCCAGGGAATGTTGATGACCTGGCCTGACAATTGGAGCAAATTTCGCAAGAAATACCCCAGGATATCATCAGGGTGCTTATCACTCTATGCCATGTCGTGTAGCTGCTTGCATCGAGGATAGAGGTAGGTCCACATTTTATTGAGCTTGTTACTTTGTAACTATGTAACTCTGAAATAAATCATTCAATTTTTCTGAAATTTAATTCATTTTCTATTATGTGCATAAACTTTCTACACACCAATTTTTGCCTCTATCGGACAATTCGTTCTTGGTGCGTTTTTTTTTTGTTGTTATAGAGTGTATATATAGAGAAAAAGATTCGTTAATTATACTTTGAAATTATTTTTGATATAATATTACCCAAAGACACTGAACCCCAAACTTCATCCAATTATATTGCTTTCCCTTCCCCCTTGAAAGCTTTTAAAATTCGTGACGTAAAATGGAAATTTTAGCCTTGGTAATTTCCCTTATTCATTGCATCCTCTTATGCAGTTCATTGATTATGAGGTTCGTTGCGACGCCAACTAATAATTTTGATCCGTAATCAAGCGGCAAGGACAATGTCTAAGGTGACAACCCTCTATCTCAGCCATACTCAACCTGCGGCCTGCAGGTCGCATGTGGCCCACCGAACCTTTCAGAACCAGTCATGGCACATTCTGGTTCTGAGAAATTCATTTATTTATAAAAAATTGGTAGGAAATTCTTTGTTAAGAAACCAAATATACCAATTTTGCTTTTTGCTGTCGATGTGTTATGGGTGCGAAATGGTATTTTTTTCATCTGATTAGTGATAATAGACAACAGTGGAGTAGCGACAATTTTATGAATAGAACTAATTTTTAACTATCTTTATTATCTTGTAAGTGAAAATTATTCAAAGAAAATAGATTGTTTCAAGACGATTCGGAAGTTAACCATTTTGTAGTGAAAAACAAGCATGGTTCAGTAATTGTTTGATTTGTCACGAAAAAAAATACGAATAAACAGGAATCGTTCAATGACACTTTTCCTCGAAGATCTCTTTCTAGAGATGATGGGGCCAAGACAACGTAGGGGTCAAGGTATAGATCGTGGCTGGCTTGTCACGAGTTCGAGCCCAGTACTACTAAAGACACGCCTGTGTAGGGAGCGATGGACGTTAAATCTGTCGAGAGCTCAAACGTCCAAATACCTCAAAATGTGGTGTTGTGCCAATCTATTGGTTTGGATAAGTAGTAAGAGAGAGTTAGGTTAGTGCCAGCCCAGGTGTTGTCCTCGTCACTAGACCATGGTTCAAAATTACTAGGTCCATCGCCAAATAAAAAGCCCTCGTGTAGCTGAACAGTGCGACAGTTAATATTCACTCACGTGACACTCATTCAATAGATGATAAATAGTTTAATTAATTTTCTCTTGAATAATCTTTACAACAGCAACAAATGTGTTGTTTTGATAAGTGATAATGCTCATAGCGATAACGAAGGCAATCTCCCTCCCATGAAAGCCTTGTTATATCATTGAACGTAAATCATATGAAACTTCGTTTACTGATGCAAAAGCGGTTTTGGTTTCGAAAAAAGTGGGATTTTTAATTATTCTAATCTTTTAGTTTTTAAAAATCTTTTGGCAATGACAAATATTTTGGTGAAAAAATAATTAAAAAAGCAAAATAAGAGTTTTGAGATTTTTTGTTTACCTCATGTCCACACTTGGGCCAACTAAAGTTTCTAGCCTTAGCCACTTACCATAACTTTACCAATCTGGTAAGCATTTAGGATCAATACATGTGGCAAGGACTAGACCATGTCTCCAATGCTTTGTAGGTAACTTTCATATTATGTTCTTTTGAAATTTTCACCTATTTTAGAATCCAAGGAATACATGAGGACGATTTAAAGTTTTGACAACTCCAGTAATAGCACAGGCTTTGAATGTTATGCAGGGCTTTGAACCAGCGATGCACGTTAAATGAGGTGTTGATTGCATTAAAGCTTTTGAAACGTCCTCCCGTTGGTGGTGGTGTGGTAAAAAATCTTCAGAATACTGTACAAGGGGGTGCCAGCTCATTGGGTGTCGTCCACGTCACGATGGTTGACCATGGTTCAAAAAAAAGCCTTACGTGGTCCGTCGCCAAAAGCTATGTTCTGAAAATTGAGCGAAAATTCGGTGAATTCCATTTTCTTAAATGAAAGCTGCAACAGTGCGACGTTAATATTCAATCAATCTTCCTGTAAAACAGGATTATCTTTATCATCGAGCGATTTGAACCTAGCGACTCGACAGAAACAATGTTTTCATGGATCCACAGAATTTGTTGGTAGTTCACAAATACCGTTGGTATTTTTGATCATTTGACGGTTACTAAAATTTGACGTACATTTTTAACTGTAAATTTTATTCTAAAATTAAACAATATTTCAAAAATATCCCCTTTGTAAGATAAAATTTTGACCATTTGGTTCAAGAGAGAGAGAGAGAAAATTCAAAAACTACTCTTACTGTTGTTGGTCCTTGTCGCCTGAAAAGCTGGAATTTACCTCGAACAGTGACTTTGTATTGTTTTTCAAAATCTGGGGTTATTAACTCAATAAGCACTCAGTCTCCCAATTCTGAATTTGATAAAAATTTTAAAAAGTATTAAAGTATTTTTGAAAATGTGTTCCAGAAGTTAATAATTTATCAATTTCTTCAATTTCTTTAATACAAAAATATTTATTGTTTATACATTTAATCAATACAATAGGTAACTTTTCCGCCTAGAAAAAAGTGGTCAGATCCGAGAATCATACGATATAATATTTTAAGCATTTTTTAAAGAAAAACACAGTCAAACAAAAATATAAGAATATTGATTTCAACACACCCTCTAATGTTTTAAAGCAACCCTTTTTTGAAAATTCTTTTCACCAGTTTTTAAACATTTTGAAATGAAGTTAATCGCTGTCCGAGAGAATCAACAAAAAAAAAAAAAAAAAAAAATATGTTTGTAAAAAAAAAAGAATAAATTTTGGAAAATTATTTGCTAACGTAATTTTAAAATTATTATCATGTTACTTTTTCTTACATTGGCACACGCACATGCAGACGCACATTAAATTTTTAAGCCTATTCAGATACAAGAACATTTTAAACTATTGTTAAATTTCGATTTATTAATATAAGGTTGTTTTTCATAAGTAACATCATTATTTATTTGAATATTATAGCTGGTTTCGTAATATTTATTATTTTTTGAATAATGCTTTATATTCATTATTAACTTTGTTGCGTATATCATTTTTGTCAAAAAGTTTGATCATTTTTTACAATGAAATTTAAGTTCTTGTTCTTATAAACATTTTAGTCACTCAATCCGTGATAGTGATTAGTGACGCTGACGGTGCTGATGCCGTTGGTAGATCCAGAGATAGGTTCAAGAAAATAAAATTTCCCGGAAATGGCATGGATGTTTGTAAATGCGTTTCAGTTTAGTTACCGTTTGGGGTTGGAGGCGGGAAAGTCGCGCAGTTAGTTAAGTGAGGAGTGTAGGAAACAGTACCTTTGCGGCATAGAGGTACTCTAAATAGCCATCGAGCCGTAATCCTCTCGTGAAGCTCGTGGGAGGTCCCTGACCCCCTCCAAGGTGTTCTTCCTCAAAATTGGAGTGGGACCGACCCAACACGTACTGGCCCCTGCATGATACTCAAAGCCACGGCTAATGACAAGCGTACAATTCAGCTCTTTACCATGATGAATTTCGTGGGCTCCGATCTGGCCTTTGCCGATCAGGTGGCACATTAGCAACAACATAAGCATTTAGACTCTAAATATTATGCCTTAAAAACATTTAAATATATTCGGGCCGTGGGTAGCCTGGTGGTTAGAGCTCCGGTTGATTGATTGATTATTAACGTCGCACTGTTTAGCTACACGAAGGCTTTTGGCGACGGACCACGTAAATTTGAACCATGGTCAAGTGACGTGGACGACACCTGAGCTGGCACCCCCTCTCCTAACTACCACACCACACCAACGGGAGGACGTTTCAGCTCTCGACAGATTTAACGGGCATCGCTGCCCTACATGGTGGGTCTTTAGTGGTACTGGGCTCGAACTCGTGACAAGGCAAGCCACAGTCCGATACCTATAACACTCGGCTACCACGGCCACCCCAGGACTCCGGACTGGACGGCTTGGGTTCGATACCCTCCGAGTACACACGGGGAGTACGTGCTCATTAAATCAGTGAAACCGAAAGTCTCTTGTGGGCTGAATCACGAGGGCAGGGAACTGGAGAAAATTTTCCTCCACTCCAGTACCATGCCTAAATTGTGGAGGTGGAGATAGATGGTGGCGCCATCTATCGTAATGTTCTATCGTCCCTTCGGGAATTCCACTGAGCTAAATCGTACTGTCACCTGTATGGTGCTCAAGTCTAAGACCAACAACAGGCGTACATCTAGCCCATTGCCGCGATGAATTTCGTGGGCCTCGATTTGACTATGTCAGACAGGTGGCATGAACAACAACAACAGATATATACGACTAGATGTTTCAAATAGCATAATGAAGAATATTTACATAATTGTTCTTAAATATATATTTTTCGAGTGAGTGAGTGAATACTAACATCGCATTATTCAGCTACTCGAGGGGTTTTGGCAAAGAAATGGTCAAGTGACGAGGACGGCATCTGAACTAACAGCCCCCTTTCCAAACCTTCACATCACACCATCGGGAGGACGTTTGAGCCTCGACATATTTACAAACATTGGCCCCTTCTGCAAGGCCGGTCTTCAGCGTTAATAGCCGCGAACTCATGATACGCCAGCCACGACTCCGCTACCTTGACCACTAGGCTACCGCGGCCACTGTATATTTTTCGAAGTAAATCTTCTGTCGGACGATGTGGCCACGGTAGCCCAGAAGTTATGGTCGTGCGTTAAAGACCTCTCCCCGTGAAGTTTTTACCGAAATAATTTTTTTCCCTTCATTTGACTTCCAAGCAATTGTAATAACATGTGTTGATGGATGAAGGAAAGCAGATGAGCTTGGGTGTGTTATTCCTCATTCAACGAGAACTTCGTTGAGAGTGAGTAATGTATTTAGTTCTATTTGTCAGAGAAATAATTTATGTCTATATTTTTAAGTTGAGATTAGTAGTTTTATTTAGCAATGAAATAATCCGAAGATGGATTTAATGAGTTGCCTCAGGATTGTCAGACCAGCTAGTAGAAATGTAAGGTAATTACGGCAGCAGAATAAAAATGTTTAATATTTTAACCTTCTAAAATTATGTAACTTTTTCATTTTATGAGAAATATTTAATCACGGGGTGCAATAATTAATACCATACAATAAAAAACTAAACATTTGGCTATCGGGAAGAAAAAAGACTTTTTTTGACAAGCAGTGTAATAATTACAAAGCTGTCGTGCTCGGTGTTGTCCTCGTCATTTGGTTCAATACTATGAGGGTCCGTCGCCAATAACCTCGTGTTTTTTTCTGCGAGATGTTAATATAACTCTTACTTATGCCACAGAGTTTGTGTTATGTAAGATTTATGCAAAAAAAAAAAAAGTTAGAAATGTAGTGTAACGTTTTGTTATTAAAATATATTTATACAGCTGTGTAGCATTATAAGGAGGGAAGGTTTCCATACACAGTTCTGCATGTGTGTCTGTACTTAATAATGAACACTGCATATTTTCCTCGTCCCATTCGACTGCGCTATCTAATAACAAAAATTTTTTTATTATGTTTTCTGTTTGACATTTAAACAAATGGTTTTTCTGTGTGTGGCTGTAAATATAATGTTAGAGATAAGAAGTTTTTTTTTCTGTCTGAAAATGTTAAATACAGTGAGTGAGTGAATATTAACTTCACACTGTTTAGATACACGAAGGCTTTTTGAACTATGGTCAAGTGTGTTGAGGACAACACCTGAGCTGGCAACCCTTCTCCCGACTACCATACCACACCACGGGAGGACGTTTGAGCGCTCGGCAGATTTAACGTGCATCGCTTCTTTACTTCTTCAGTGGTTCTGGTACTTCTATAGTGGTACTGAACTTGAACTCATGACACGCCAGCCACGAGTCCGTTACCTTGACCACTAGACTACCGCGGCCTCATGTTAAATAGAATAGGGATGTGCAAATATATTCCAACCAAAGATTCATAACTTAATTACAGGACAGACTCATCAAAATGAAGGTTGTCGATTCCATGTCATATCTGTACACTTAGCGTTATTTTTATTAAACAAATATTATATAATAAACAAAGAATTAATTTCGAAACTTTACTATGTATTGTTTTAGAAACTATTTCACTTTTCTGATCTGATTTCTTCTGTAGATGAGTGTCAAAACTATAACCAAGTGAACTTAAACTGCACAAATACTTTTTAACTAGAACCAACAGAGATTATTGTGTAACGTGGAGTGCAACGAAATAGAAAATAAATAAAAAAAATTTGTCTATTATCAATCATTATTTGAACATTTATTTTCGACTATTCTAGCCTTTTTAACCCGGGAGCGGTTAATTCTGGGAAAACTGTTTATTTGATACGAATGACATTGTCAGTATCCTTCTATATTTCGGTCTTCATGGGAAGTAAAATGTATTTATCACATATCTCCCTCTTTTTTGGGAGTGGCAAACGTTTTCTTACTATCTTAAGGTACTTGGGGTGACTAAGTTTCCCATGTGACCACTTTTATTCCAAAATATTTTCTATGAATAGGCTACATCAGTGGTTCCCAAACTGTGTTCCATGGAACCCTGGGGTTCCATGAGGCAAACCCTGAGGTTCCTTGAGTCACATTGAAAAAATCGAGAAGAAATAAATATGTATTCAAAATGGACTCACGTTCTCCATCAAATTTATATAGTTACAAGTATCTATATGCTATGAAGGACTCCAGGGTAGGGCCATTTCCACTTTGTGCTTTTAAGACTGTTTTTATTTTATTTAAATTAATGTAATTTTTTTTAATCAGTTTTGGGCTGTGTGTTTTTCATTTTTCTATGATTATTACTATTTTATGAACTGCATGAACCTATTCATGTATTTTTTTGCATTTAATTTATTATAAAAATTACTTCTTATTTATTTTTGTGATTTGCATTTAATTAATTTTTGCTTATGATTGTTTCTTATATATTTTTGGGATTTCATTTGATTTTTGTTTATGATTATTTCTTATATATTTTTGTGATTTTTTTTTTTTTTTTTGCAATGCATTTCATTGTCTGATTAAATCTTTAAATTCTTCAAAATCACCCAGTTTTTCCTCGTGTTTTGAAACTCAAATCAGTTTTAAGTTCTCAGACCTCCATTTTTGTAATTAAACCAGAATATCCATTAAGAAAATTATGCCCAATATAAGATTCACAATTTGCTGGATGGACCAGCAATTTAGTCAGCTCCACTGACTGAGTCACAACAACGCGTGGCAGGGTACAGCTAGTATATAACTTTATTATGCAACACTTTTTAAACTTTGATTATAATATAAAAATTTAATATTAAAACGCTGTATGTATATATACTTGCTACTAGATTGAGAATATTCTATTGTTTACTATCCCGAGTTCCACGAGATAATTTCAACTCGTTAGTTAACAAAATGCCTTACAAAACTAAGTAGTTTTCTAATGGAAAATTCAAAAAGCCCTCGTGTAGCTGAGCAGTGCGACGTTAATGTTCAATCAATCAATCAATGGAAAATTCACCTTTTTGTATTTGTGGTAAAAATACCTATAATGAAGGAAAAGAAGCAACATTGTCCTGTTCCATTAAGTAATTCCTGTATTATATTTACCGCAGAATTCCTCAGATAGGATGGTTTATCTCAAATATTTATCGCTTTCAAAATTTATGAATTTGTTATTTAAAGGTATCTGTTTGGATGGAATTGTATTTTTGAAATACAATTGAAACGACGTTGAAATTATACTTTTATTACTATTCAAACTGTATTTTTATTGTTAACTAGCTGGTATACCCGTTCTTCGCACGGGTGAATTGAAAAATTAAACAATACAGACTGAAGAATAAAGAAGTTTTTAATGAGTTAATTTTACGGGGATTGTAAATTAAACAAAAAAAAAGCTTTTTGCACATCTCAGCTGAATAAAAAAACCATGTTTGCTAAATTTTTAGTCTGTAGATATAACAGCTGATAAAAAAGATTTATTTTTAATTTATAATGCCCCGTAACTCTCTCGTGGGTTGATTTTTGAAAACACCTTCTTCTGCTCAGCAAAAATAACACATTGTTACAAATTTTGTGTAATAAGCGCTTAAAAAGTGTAAATAATTTGTATCTTGATGTGTAATATACGTTAATATTAAATCTCCCTATATACAATATTGAAAAATCTTTCTATATACAATATTAAATTTATTGAAACAGGTCTTAGTAACAATAGGGTGAAACGAATCTGCAAGCAGGGGGGGGGAGAGGGACTCGTGACCTTTGACACTGTCAATGGGGTGAGGACTGGGTAGGGTGAAACGAAGCCGCTAGTAAAGGGAAGTGAAGACTGTTAAAATCATTATGATCGGAGATGAACGGGAAATATCGCGAGTATCAGTAACCTTATTGGTTTTAATTTTATTTTTGCGAGACTCTTATTTCTTTTTCTATAATAAAAGAAGCCTAAGTTATTCCTTATAAAATTAGCTATCTGCCAGTAAAAGTTTCGTCAAAATTGGTCCAACCGTTTCAGAGATTAGCCGGAACAAACAGACAGACAAAAGACAGACAGACAAAAATTTTAAAAATTGATTTTTTCATATAAGTACCATATATACTTTTAAATGCATTTAGTAAAAAGCTGTTAATTTCAAATTACACACAGACACATCTATACATCTATACATTTATGTGTATAGATGTGCTTTGTATGTTAATTTATATATGCTATGCTTTATTTCTATTCAATTCTTATTGCTTACATTTTCTATTTTATGTGTATTATGTGTAAGACAATTACTTTTACTGCCATGCCTTTTACCAACGGCATCAAGTGTATTTATCTTTCACGCGACGGCAACATGTTGTTTGTTTCGAGTTGTTCGGGTAACGCAATCTCTGTGGAGTGTTCAGTTCCTGTACTGTCCCTCGCTAAGGGAGGTTATCGCCGCAGAAAGCTGCGGCATTTGTTTATATCTTTCTACCCAAAATTAAAGCTGTTAAGTTTTAAAAGCAAGAGTCCACATTTAGTCCTGTGTGGCAGACAGTATCGAAAGGATATTGAATTAATTATATTACTCATATTTAAATAATTTAAATATTTGAAAAATCTCTTCACTAGCGTTTATTTAATGCATATTAAAAGATAAGGAATGTTTTTAGGCATGGGCTAATTGGGATAAGGCCTCGTGTGTGTGGGGGGGGGGGGAGGAGGAGCACATTTCTTTCGAAACTTAGCCTCAATAAGATGAAGATCCGAATTATTTAAATTGTCCAAATTTATTCCCAGACAAATTCTTCCAAAACTGTTACAATTTCGAACTCTATGCCAACTAGCAACGGTGTTATAGAACTAGATAAGTATGTCATGTCATTAATATGTCATCAATATACACCATCATTACTGCTATTTAAAACCAGTGTTTCTCAAACTGTGGGGCGCCCCCCCTAGGGGGCGTGATAACCCAACAAAGGGGGCGCGAACATATTGAAAAGTCGAAAATAAAACATTATTTAAAAAAATTTATCAATTTACTAAAAGGAAGCAAAACAAAATATATTCTGACATAACAAAGAACAAAATACACATTTACTCTGATATACTATAATCAGTGGCGCACACAAGGGGGGGTCCTGGGGTCCGGAACCCCCCCAAAGCCCTTGAATTTTTTCCCGATTGATTATAATTCTAAGTATATAGTACGAAAAATTTAATTATTTGTCATTAATGATTAATTTTATTAATTAATGCTAATTATTTTTTCAAAAACTAGTTTTTTACTGTGTTTTCTTCCCGAAAATCGACAAAATCAAACGGAGCATGATACAAGAATGGTGAACTTTCGACCCCGGACCCCCCCTTGAAAAATTCCTGTGTGCGCCACTTACTATTATTATAAATGCATGAGGAAGGCACACTTTATTTGATATTAAATATCAATACTAAGTTAAGAACAAGTTTAATTATGTACAAAATTATGTACTTATATTATGTACAAAATTGAATACAAAGTTTAATACTTATATTAATAATTTGCATAGTTCATAATCAAGATCGAATTGTAGCTTTAGAGTCAAAGTATTATACATTATTACTGCATTCAATACATTTTTATTGTATGTGGGGGGGGCGATGAAATTTATGATTGAAAATTGGGTCGCGAATATCGAAAGTTTGAGAAACACTGATTTAAAACGATTGTATACGGAGCCTACTTACGCTTAGGAGTCCAGGCGTTTTAAGATGACATATTAAGGAGTCACTGGAAACTAGAATAATGTACATGGCGTTATTGGTTTAATGCCATGTACATTAATGTTTGTATTAATTTTTTTAAAAAGTGTCAGAAATAAAAATTTAAATTGTTATTATTATTATTATAAGAATGCTTCACTGCTTAAACAATTTGGAAAAAAGCTTGACTACTATAAACTAGAACAGTAATGAACACATCCCACCGTATATTTTAAGGCTGTTTTCGCCATACGCACACGAGGCCGCGGTAGCCGAGTGGTATAGGTATCGGACCGTGGCTTGCTTTGTCACGGGTTCGAGCCCAGTACCACTAAAGATCCGCCGTGTAGGGCAGCGATGCACGTTAAATCTGTCGAGAGCTGAAACGTCCTCCCGTTGGTGTGGTGTGGTAGTTAGGAGAGGGGGGTGCCAGCTCAGGTGTCGTCCACGTCACTTGACCATGGTTCAAAATTACGTGGTCCGTCGCCAAAAGCCCTCGTGTAGCTGAACAGTGCGACGTTAATATTCAATCAATCAATCAATCAATCAAGCCATACGCACACGAGTGTGAACTTAACACGGAGCACATTTTCGGTAAAAAAAAAAAGCCTCAATTTTTATAAAAATGTGTGACATTGTAACTCGTGATTTTGTTAATAATAGTGTTTTTAAAATTTCAAAATATTTTATAAATAATTAGTTTTTCCTTTTAACATGCAAAGAGATAGCTCACTTATAATTATGGTATAGGAGAAAAAATGCGAAGCACATTTTATAAAAGAAAAAATCTGTTAATTCGAATAAAAATGAGTAGTATGATAAAATAAGCGATTCTCTTCAGGATAGTGAAGCCAGAATATAGTATTAATGTTTGAGTACTTTTATATCTGAACTAATATTCTGAATTTGAGTCCTATTCTTTAACATTATCCGAAAACAGCCTTAAAATAATCTCATGGAAATCTTCAATTTCAATGTCCCGATATTATGTATATATATAATATCGTGATTTCTTTTAATATCATTATAAAAATATTTTTGTGTGAGAATTGATCGATTCTTTAGTGACGCCAAAGTGAAGCGCTGCACGAGGATTATTGGCGACGGATTTAGTTAATTATTTGGCGTCGTATTAAAAAGCGTTAGTATTAAACAAATTATGGGTCTAATGAAAGAATAGGTTATTTGACATTTTTTCCGAGTCAGATATTACAGATTAAGATATTCATTACTTTCATGGCTTAAGTAAACTATTGAGTTCCCACAAAATTAAAAAAAAACATTTTTCAATGAGTATCTTAAATATTGATGGCGATCTATTTTAAAATGTTGACAATGGATAATCTCATACTCGAGGTTATAAAAATATTATATAAGCATCGTTAAACAGCATTACGAATTTTATTTATCTCAGGTTTCCACCCCCAATGTTTTAGATATCAGTAACTATAATAAAAGTGTTTACTTTTAAATGGTATCGTAAAAAGTTTATCTGTTAAATATTTTATATGTTGGTTGCTGTAAAAAAATCTTTATTTAACATTTTTTAAAAATATTATTTAAGTTGCATTTTTTAAAAGAAGGTATTTAAAAATACAATGTAAGGAAATGATTTAAATTTTATCCAATTAAACATTTAAACGTACGACGTGATCATGAATGTGAATATTTCAAATTAAAACTATTTGATTCAAAAAAAAAAGAGAAGCAAAATATATAATATTTTTCTGTTTGTGTCTTAATTATTAGCATTAGTTTCTGCTAACCAACTACAATTTATTAAACCTGTGAATATGTTGCTGATAATTTATGCATTGTCCACAAACATTGTTTATTTTTTAAAAATATAAGCAACTGAATACATATGTAAAGCCTCTTTTTTTTAAAAAAAAATGTTCAAACTTGTATGTATTTAATGCGCGCAACACATACATACATGTGTACAGTCTAAAACAATTTAAATCGTGATTCAATTAACTTATCAACTCACTCATAAGAATTATTTTTAAGCTGATTATAAAAATCATAGCAGTAAAAATCGAAATATAAAACAAATTTTAGAAAAAAAAATTTCCCTTTGACAGTATTTCTAAAATGGAATAAAGTTATCTTCAATTTTTAATATGAATTTGATGTTAAAAATAAATATGTTGTTTAAAATTTGAATTCAATGATTTGTCCCTAATTATTGGTGTTAGTTTCTTTATTCCAAAAAAAAAATTGAAAATTAAATCCGTTTATGCTTAAAAGTTAAGCTTAAATATTTGTCTTTGATTCCGTGTCGAGTGACCCACTGGAGGAATTTCTAGAGGAACAGAACATCCCAAATCCGTTTCCCTGGCTTGCCATTCGTCCAAAGTAACGCAGGCCCGCGCCGAAACCGAAACTTTTCGCTCCCGACGGAAAATACAGCGCCCTCTATAACCGCGTGGCCGGACGGGGAAACGTGAACTCTCCTCTGCGCAGCCGCGGAGAGGAGGCGCGTACGAAGCGCTCCGCCCATTCAGTGATCGTTACACCTCATTCAGTGGCCGTAGTATGGAGGTGTGTCTGCGTGCCATCGCTATCGAAACACGCGAGGCTGGAAACGGTGGACAAATCAGGTGTTGGTAGGAAGGGCCGAGAGTGAACAGTGGGCGAGAACTCGTGCTTTCCCACTCAGTCCACGGCTCGAGCAGCGAGAAAAGGGACGGCTATCGGGTCACGTTGGCGCGCGAAGTAGACCACGGGACGACCTATCTGGACAGGACATTCCTTGAGCGGTTTTCCGCCTCGGACTGTATGAACATGCTGGACGCGTCCGATTTCCGGGCGCTGGCCGAGCCCACTTACCAGACTCTGAACGGGAGGATGTCCCCTCCAGGATTTGCAACGGCTGTACAGGCCAACAGTTACGCCACCTTAACGCCACTGCAACCTCTGCCACCCATATCCACCATGTCCGACAAGTTTTCTCACCATTACGGTCACCATCATGCTGGCAATGTCGGTGGTGGATTTACCTTGATGCAAAATAACCTCGGCATGGCTGGTCACATGGCCAACAGTTATCACCAGTACGAGAAGCTAAATAGCATGGCCGGAATGAACATGAACCCTCACCCATCTATGTCGGCCATGATGACGGCAGCGAATGGTTTGGGGGGTCCACAACAAAGCGGCATTGTACCATCCTCACCTTACTCCCAAAACGGACTCCATTCTCCACCAGAGAAGAACATGTCCCCTAACGGTTACGAATCATATGCCCACAGGGATCTGACGAGGGGTCTGGTCAGCCCTCAAAGCCCAACGGTTAGTCCCACGTCCATGATGTCCACCCTAAACGGACTGACAGTGAACGGAACGCACATGGGGCACCAAACGCCCAGCCATCATTTGCAATCGACGGGGTCCATCAGGGACGTGAAACCAGCAGCCACCACTTTGACCTCCCCAACGATCGTTCCTCCAGTGAGTAGTCTGACGGGGACAGCCCCCACGCCGACCCCTACAACCCCTCTGACCCAACCCAATGCCCCCATCCAGGCTTCGGTGCCCAATTCCATGAACGGTTCCATGGTGTCGATGGCGAGCCACCACGGTGGGGGCAAGCTGTCCATGCAGCACCAACAACAGAAGGTCAACTCTGCAGAAGAGGTGGAGGAGATCAACACCAAGGAACTGGCTCAGAGGATCAGCGCGGAGCTGAAGAGGTACAGCATACCACAGGCGATTTTCGCGCAGAGGGTCCTGTGCAGGTCTCAGGGAACGCTGTCCGATTTGCTTCGAAATCCAAAGCCCTGGAGCAAGCTCAAGTCCGGCAGGGAGACCTTCAGGAGGATGTACAAGTGGCTAGAGGAACCAGAGTTCCAGAGGATGTCAGCACTTCGACTGGCAGGTCAGTGGAAGATTTTCATTTTCAAATAGTACATGGCATTTGCACTTCTCTTTTTACTAATCTCATGTTTGTGTATTTGAATTTTCATTCACCTTATTTGTCATTATGGGACAATATGGTCTAATGAATCCCTAGTAATTTGCTCATTTAATATTCATTATTATTCATACCTTCCAACAGGAAATAAAGTGTTACGACAGAAACACATGTTTGGATGGCACCCATTAAGGCATTACTGAGAGAAATTACGCTAACCACCATTATTCATTTTTGTCAAACACATAAAACGCAGTTATAATGAGAATTAGACTCATAATTGTCTTCAATATTTAGAAAAAGTAACTGTCTCTGTTTATGATTGTAAATATTACCGAAATTCTTTCCATGAGTACTAGAGAATCTATTTGATTACTAAAATGTAATTTTTCATAATTGCAATGGGGAAAAATCGAGAAATTCGAGAAATTTTTTAAAGAAACATTATTCTAGAGATTTCTAACACTTTGTGTGCAAGAATGAAATTGACTTTACACAAAATTATTTACTATTTAAAGAGGTGTTTTTTTAAATTCTCAATAAGTAGATATTCTTAACTAAATAAATAATTTTTTTAATTAAAAATTTAGATTACTGGGGACATTTTTTAAAATTATATCTTACACATTTACAAATTCACAGCACTAAATTACAGCTAAGTAATGATCTAAGCAGACTTAATAAATCTTTTAAAAATAAGGTTTTGTGTGATAAAAATTTCACATTCGTTTTAAAGTATACATTCATCGCAGATGGCAAAAACACATGAAAGCATTAATTAAAAATAATAATTAATTACTTAATCTTGTAAAAACAAATTACAATTTTTGAATTTTTTTTCTTTTATGTAGATTAATTTTTTCATCGTTTATTTTTAGTATTCATAGTTATCAGATTTTAGGGTATAAAAAGTATTCATGGCAAATAAAAGAACAATGATTAATACTAATTTATTTATCTGAAACTTCGAAAAAAATATTACATCACTCAAATAAGATTTCAAAGTTTTATGTTACTGGATTAATATATCCTAGGTAAAACATATTTTGATAAAAAAATTTATGTATTTTTATTTTTTGTAGAATATTGATTCCTATTAAATTATATAAAACATATTTACAAAATTAAAATGAAGGAAGCTTAAATTAAAATTTACTTAATATTAATGCAATTATTATATTTTCCAACGCATTACGTTAATGGTAAACATTTGATAGAACATTTTTTTATATATATTTAAATATCAAAAAAACAATTAATTTTCAAACTTAAGGTATAATTGCATAACATTCCATCAAAAATGAAATTTATTTCTTAAAGAAAATAACCGCCTTTTTTAATTATATCAGCCTTTAAAGTATGTTTATACAAGAAGTTATCAGAGGAATTAGCACAAAATGCCGAAAATTTTTATTCACAAGTATTAACACGGTGTCCTTAAATCTCCGTACCTTTTTGTGGAGAATGAGCATTTAATAACGTAAGGGATTTTCAAAAAAGCACCTTTCAAAGTGCTCTTGAACGTAAAAAGGACTCTTTAATCAAAAGCACCCCTTTTTATTTTAAAAGAAACTGCTCAAAGCGCGAGAGAGAACCCCCCACATATATTCAAGAACTAGCAAAAAGTGTCTCTTTGAGTATTTACTCAGTAAAAATAACTTTCGAGAGAGCGGAAAAAAAGTATTTTTCTTTTCCGTTGACATTTCTGGATGTATTCTGAAGAAATCTTCAAATAACGTTTTTGATATTCTTTTTTGTCGTGGGTGTTAAATTTATTCAAGGTAAAGAGTTTAACTCAAACTATTTATTTATCAGTTGTTCATTTTTGAAGTTACATAATACAAAAGAAACTTTTTTTTAAATACATAATTACGAAAGTTGCTTAACTGTGAATTTCAAAGGGGAAAAAATGCCTATAATGAGCTTTAGTTCTTGTTTGTCACTTTAATATTGGTAATTAGATTAATTTCTGAGTGCTGTTATAATGAAGGATTGCTGAAATCCCCGATAATTTGCGTTAAAAATAGAGAGGTTATTATTCACGAATTTTTAATTAGTTTTTAAATAAAAAACGATGTTTTTTTTTGTGCTTTGTTATATAATTTGCGTTACGACATTTTAATAATAAAAAAAGATTCCTTTAAAGATGCTAATCCATTACATAAAATATAAGAATTTTTTCTACATATTTATATCCCTTTAACATTTGAGAGAGACTTCAAACTTTTAGTTTAAATTAATTTCATCAATCCAAATTTTGATTTACATTTTTAAAGTTAAACAAATGCCAATCAATGCTTTCGTTTTGAATATAAATGGCACATTAGGTCTTTGTGTAATTTGTTAATTTTGATTTTTTGTGTCATTTCAAATGAGCTTTTAGTATTGATATGTTCACAAATCAAGAGTAAACATTATTGCTAAATTATTTATACTATATATATATATGGTTTCACCTAAGAACACATTTTAGTTCAATATTGTAAAAATTTAAAAATATTTTTCTTATTAGATTGATAAAAAATAGAATATATGTTCTACTGTTATTTCTACTTGCGATTGGATTACTAACAGGATTTTTTTTTAATAATGCGATATTAATATATCTCCCGAAATGTTGGTTAAGTTATATGATACTCAATCAGTTAATTATTCTATTAAATAAACGAAATTTTCAACCCACGAAAAAAAACCCAGACTTTTAGAAGAAAAAAAATATAAAATACATTAATTTTCGAAATAGGCCTCCCAGATTAAAAAAAAAAATTGTAGAATCTATTAAATGTCCGTAATTGCCTCTATGCAAGATTTAAGCGGAAGAGTGTTTATAGAATCTATAAATTTATCAACTCAGCATTAATATATTTATATTTGAGATTTATATTAAAGAAGTAAATAATGATGCAGAAAATGCAAATGATTCCAAACGAATATATTTAATTATATATTAATAACAAACTTTTAATTATACGTTAATCGATGTGAGGAAATTTGATTTTTTAATAGAGTATTTTTTCACACACACAGTAAGATAAAATATAGTCACACATCATATTTAAGTATTGTGTCCCAACTGGTATCTACAAAAGAAATTGTATTTCGACAGCCCATAATACGAACTAAGGGATTAATGATAAAATATTTTAAAAATAATGCCATAAAAATTCGAGAAATTAAGGGTTAGGGGGTATTTTTGTTTTTTGGAATCCCTTTCTGTTTTCAAAGAGTGGAGGGGAGATTCCGTGCAATGAAAATTTTCGAAGAAATCATTATGCAATCACCAACTAATAAAAAAAAGCCAGTCAGAGGTAATTCTTTTACTTTATTGTGACTTATCGGTATCGCTGTAGGAACTTTATTATTAGCATTATTGAACGTTATTGTTTTAGAGAATTATATTTCTTTAAGTACTTATACCAGCATTGGTTGCAATGGTATGAGTGAGCGCGCACACACACACACACACACACAATGGTACTCATATCCATGCAATAAAATAAAAAATTTCGACTTTAAATTAATTTTTTCCTTTTTATTTTAGTATCCTTCTAATAAATATTTCATTTAAGTATATTGCATAAGGGAATCTATAATAAGGGAATCTACATATGGGGGAAGGGAACACAAGCCCTCCCAAAAAAATTAAGCTGTCATGGAATCCTTCTACGGTACATAATCAAATGTTTGCAATTAATTTCCTACAAACACAATTATTAAATCTTCGAACAAAAATCAATCTATGCTAAATAACAAATCTCTAGATCAAGTAACTAAAATTCCCCCGCACCAAGGGAAAAATGAGTTTAAAGGGAAGTTTAAATAAAAATTAAACAAGAGGATTCTCTAAGGAGAATAAAATCCTCCGGAGAACTATCACTCTAGCTCCATGATTATACGAACCACTTAATGTAATTAACGGATAATAAAACCACGACCCCCCTAGTAGGAAGAGGAAAGGGACTCAAGGAGGGTCGAGCCAGTAGGGAGAATATCATCCTCCGGTTGTCAGAGACCATGACGTATGAATCAGTCTCTCTGTTCCTGACCCCCTCTTTCTTATGGTAGCAGGTGCCTCGGTTAAGTGGGATTAGGGGAAAGGAGGGCAGTTCCCTCCCCCCTCGGGCACTCTAATCAAAAGACCTTCAAACGCATCGCTTAGGGAAGGAAGAGGATTGTCGGGAAAAGTTCCCCTTTTCCGCGCGCTGGTGGGTTGTCTTCCCCGCAGAGTGAATACCCATGCTGGAATCTGGGTTTTACAGGAATAAAAATTGCTATGCAGTGAAAACTGCAAAGTAGTAAGATATGAGTTCGGTAGAGGCAGTTTACAATAGCTTGGGTGACAAATGATTGCACGTTCTGGCAAATGATTGCTGTAAGACATCAGGATTTAAAGTGATTACAACGGGTAAAAGAGTATACGGATTTTAATTCAATATTTAAAATTATTCATCTTATAGGGCTCGACCTAGAATGTTGTAATGGAACAAAGCGAAGTTGATTTGCGACACAAATGAAGATAATTTTTATTTTTTCTCTTTGAGGTTTTAAACCATTATCTTTTAGAATAGTATTCAAATATTTTGTTATCATTTTAAACTGGTTATTGGCTGTTAGCAGTGGCGCAGACAAGAGCGGGGGGGGTCCTATGGGTCCGGACCCCTCCCAAAGCCCTTGATATTTTTCCAATTGATTATAATTTTAAGTATATGATACGTAAAATGTAATTAAATATTTGTTTTTAATGATTAATTTTATTAATTAATACTAATTATTTATTCAATAATTAGTTTTTTACTACTTTTTGTTCCCCAAAATCGACAAAATCAAAAGGAGCATGATATAAGAATGGTGGACTTTCAACCCTGGACCCCCTTGGAAAACTTCTGTGTGCGCTACTGGCTGTTTGTGTTTAAGCAAATAGTATTTACGTTAGGGTGGATAGCTGTTATACGGGGGGATATTATTGAGCGGAATTTATCTATGGGGACAGGATGTTCTATGGCATAGATATTATTAATAACAAAATATTTGTTTTCCTCAAAGTGGTTATTGGCTATTTTCTTTTAAAGTTAGTGTCTTAGCAAATAGTATTTACGTTAGGCTTGATAGCTGTTATATAGAGGAGGGGGTATACTATTGAGCGAAATCTACCTATGCGGAAAGGATGCTCTATGGCATAGAGATTGAGACAAATAATTAAAAGAATTTTTAAAGTTTATTATTGCTACAAAAGGAATGAATTTTTTGAAAACACGGAAAAAGACTTAATTTTGGTTTGATGATTTTAAACTCTAACTAACTATAACTCTAATAAACTATAATTATTTTTCTACAAAATAAATAACCAAAAATGGGGATTAATAATAAGTGAGTACTGAGTTGTGCAATGTACCTTTCAATATTTCATAACCCAGCTCTCTGTCCCCGCATCATCGAACCAGTTCTATCCAATCTTCTTTCCATCTTCCACTTTATCATGCACTGTAGTTTCTATAGTAGGTTTTTTCATTTGACACTAAAAAATTTGTTAAATGTACCTGATGTTTTTTCCTGTAACTATTTAATACGTGTCCTCTTACCGCAATAAATGTTAAAAAGTACTAAAATGCACGTTTTATGTTAACAAAAATTTCTCTGACCATTTACCATAAAAGATGCGGAAATACCTAAACTTCATTCTCGTTATTCAAGTAAGCACAACTATTTTTTTATCTTATTTTCCCCTTCATCTTTAAACCATAGAACATTTTCCCCCGCTTAAGTTAGTTTTGAAATTCTGAATTTTTTTTGTACGTCTTATGTTACACGTAATATATACGTATATTATTAAAAATAAATACATATTATTACCTTAAATGAAAGTTATTTTTATGATCCATTTTAAATCTGGAGAAATCAGTTATTTTTTATTGTATCTGTGAAATTCCAAACATTTGCAAAATATAATTAATAATAGCTAACTCTTTATACGAGAAAAGCTAGCTATACGCGTAGCAGCATCAGTGCTGTAACATTAATTACATGAAAAAAAAACACACATGTCGAATTTTACACTCCTTTTAATTAAATGAAAAGGTAGCTATGAATAATTTGATTCAATTGCTCGCACTTCCAACACTAATATTTAAATTTGAAATACCTTAAATTACGTCATTGAGATAACTTACAGTTTTTTTTGTGATACAATTTAATTGATGCTAGTTGCAACGAAATTTTTCTCATTATGGAGGATAAGTCACTTTTAAATTCTCATTTAACGGTGTAATTTTTCTAAGATGTTTTAGGTCATTAATTAAGAATTAAAGCTGTAGTTATTAGGTTTAACTCCTTGATTTCAATTTAATAAATTAAGAATTTTCCTCAATTAAATTGAAAAAATTATTTAATGGAATAGCTATATTTTTTCTGATTAATATTCTAATATTAACTTATTAATAATTTTATAAGAGGAGAGGTATAAAATTGGCAACATAATTTGAAATTATATTAGTGGGTGTGTTTCAACGTGCGCACTTAAAAGGATAAAAAGAACAATATGGTTAATTATAATAATGGTAAATTTAAAATTAAATAAATAATAAATTTAATAGAAAGATTGAATCAATTTCTTATGCTTGCTTTCAAAAATGGAAAACTGAAATTTGAATAAATTTTTTTCATGTTAGATTTTAAATTAGGATTTCTGATATTGATTTTCCAATTTTTAAATAACTCAATTAAATACTTGTTATTATATTGTGAACTTTCTCAGAAAACTTAATTTTAAGTACCAAAATTTTTAGTTTAATTTATGAATTTTTTAGAATTGCTGAGATTATTCCTTGTTTAATAATTTTTAGTAACTGCAAGAAAATTATTTCTTAAATAAAAAACTTATCCATTAATCAAAGTTATAACATTATCCATTTATCAAAGTTATAACATTATTCAAAATAGCTTAGAAATAATAACAAATCTCCATATTATTAAAATTAATACAGGAAAAAAAAAGATTTACGTTACTCTAAATTGTTCTAGATGTACACTTTAAGTTGTTTGTATACAGTGAACCGGATATATAATAAGTTATATTTATATGATTAAACAAAATGCAGTGGTTATAAAATTACTTGTGTTTTCACAGACATTCATAATATAATATACTTAATTATTTTTCTTATTTTATACGTTTTTCACATTAATATTTCTTTTTAAAATATTAAAGAATGTTTTAAGTGTCTCTAATTTTAATTTAATGAAGTTAAGAAATAAAACCGACTGACTAATTTCGTTCATAGAAATTTTTTATTTAAAAATAAAGTGTGAAAATAGATAAACTTAAACCATTGATTCTTTGATTTGTAAAAGAGATATTTGTCAGTTAAATCCCAAAGGTAACTCAGATTATCCTGCTCTGTGTTTGTTCCATAATCATATTAAATTCCAAACACAAACAATATGCAAAACAGCTGTACACTAACACATATTCCTAACACAAAGGATATAATACTACAGTAATAATTCGATGTTATATATCCCACATATTTGCATAAAAATACGCGTGAAGCATTTTGCAATCACCACAAACGCAGTAAAAATCCCCGGTTTTTCAAAATTGTCTGCACTTTTAACAAAAAAAGGAAGCAAAACATTCGAAAACTTCCCTTTCCTATTTAACCAAACTCTTCTTTCAAATTTTCAAAAATCGTTTCCGTCGTTGGTTTCCAACGTTCCCTCCCACCTTTCCCATCAAACGATTCCCTCGATTCAACCCCTTCCCCTGTGGGAAAACGATTCTAAAACAAGAGGTGGCTATGCAAAAAAACGTTCGTTTCTCCCTCCGGGGTAAGAACCCCCGTGTCCAAGCGAAAGGAAAGCACTCAATTCCGCTGCGGCTGCCACCCGAGAACGGTTTTCCACCCTCAGCCGCCCGGACTTGCTATCCGGGCGGCCGGAGAGGGAAAAAGTTGTCCGGCACTTTTCTCACCGGTCGGATTTGCTTCGTTGCTCTCTAACTGCCGTTCCTACGGCCGATTTTTTTTTTACTTTGTCTGCGTGGGATATTTAATTCAAGTTCCGGTCTCCCCCTGTTTTTTGAAATCCGGTGAGAGTTTGAAAAATAGGAATGAGGGGAAGTGTTTTTTAACTTTTCGAATGTTTTAAGCAAAGAACTATATAGAGTAGTACTCTTTTTTTGTTGTTGTTCAGTCCGTTGTTGAATGTCTTTGTTCTTTCTTTTATTCTATGTAAAAAAAGGACTTTTTTAAACGTTTAGTCCTTTCTTATACTTGTGTGTGTAACTTTCGTAACTTGATTTCTTCATTGTACTAGCATTTTAAGGTGACTGACTAGGTGTTCGAAACCATGATTTTGAATAAGCAAAAAATGAGTATATTTTTGATATTTGATGTTTGTTGAATTATAATATGCATTTAAGACTGTTTAAAAAATATTATTGCAAGAAAAAAATTACTTAAATGCTATATTTGGTAAAAATATGAAGAAAGAATGACATTTTAAAAACTTCCTTTTATGGAAAAGGATTCTACAATAATATGCCTATATATATTGTTAGGACATCTATAAAGAAAATAAACTAAAATTTTTGAAATATATAATTTATAATTGGATTTATATATATATTCATATTTTTTTGTATCAGAAAACAGAGAAATTTTAACAAAAAACAACTCCCCCGTTATTATTTAAATTTATCGTAACTCTTAAAATAGTGTGAATTTTTCAATAATTTTAGTTCAATCCCGGTATAGAAGTCCTAGCTATGTACGGTCGAACCTATTTTTATGCGATTTTTTTGTGCGATTTCCTTTTTGTGCGATTTTTTTGTGCGATTTCCTTTTTGTGCGATTTTTTATGTGCGATATTTTTTTATGTTGTGTATGAATTTCAATGGCTTTGGCGCCACTGGAATGTTTTCTATCTATTTACTAGTTGCGTAACGAAGAATGTTACGACCCTTTCCCCCTGAAAGGGAGGTTTCGCCTTTAATATTTTATAAATTGGGTAAATACGTATTTAGCGTTAGTGAAGCCTTGGACTCATAGAGTCCTTCCCCCCCTCCCCCGTGACAGGATTCAACGGCTGTGGCTCCACTGTAATGTTTTCTATCTATTTTCCAGTGGTATAATGGATAATGTTAGGACCTCCCCACCTGAAAGTCAGGTTTTGCTTTTAATATTTTATAAATTGGGTCAATACGTATTTAGCGCAAATCAGGCCTTGGGCCCCTAGAGTCCTACCCCCCGTGATGCAGAAGTGTACGTTACGCCACTGAAATGTAGACACTTCAAGACGCTCTGTTCATTTGTTATAAACAGTCTCCCGACAATGCGCATTCAGTTGCTTTCTCTCAACGCTTCAGAAACCCGCGCTTGATTGAACACGAAACTTTCAATGACAGTGACATTATCAATAATTTGATAGATTATGAAGACAGACAAGAACCGGATTCTTTGAGAGTGGATAAAAATATGCAGGGGGATCCAGCTTTCCAGCAAAACTGGAAAAGCATTTGCTTAAAATAGATACCAATTAAGAAAGGAGTATAAAATTCCAAAAAGAGCTTCACTCATGTATAGCTGGTTATCGTGACAATTACAAGCAATTGACCACCCGACCGTCGACCAAAAACTTATCTCTTACTTTATGTTGCCAAAAAGTAAATCAATTGAAATTGTACCTTCAACTGACGAAATCGATTTTGAACTTATTCATTACAGGACTTTGGATTACGATGAATAGTGATGAATTATGTATGTGCATTTTGAAAACTTATCCGTGAATACAATGAGAAACTATACGTTTTAAAAATGTTTCCATGAGTAATACTTAATTATTTATTTTGTTATATGGAAGTATTCATACATAAATTTAGTAAATAATTGACACACTTTATGAATGCGACTTTTTTTATGTGGTCCCTATCCACCGCATAAAAGTTTTTTGTAATATTTCCACGAATTGGTTCATTATATGTAAACATTTATGAAAATTTTGAATTTTTTTCGTGCGTTTTTTCATGCGGTCCCTAACTACCGCACAAAAACAGGTTCAACTGTATAGGCAAAATATTATTATGGAACATTTTTTATGAAAGGAGAATGTTTCGAAAATAAGCCATTCTATCTTCATGCTTTACCAAGAAATCCTATTTAAAATACTTTTCTTGAAATAATTCCTAAAATAATTTATAGCATGTATATATTCTAATTCAAATTACTCTAAATATAAAAACATTATTTATTTATACTCTTTTTCAGTGTTCTGAGTCACTTTAAGATTATAATGGATTCGATAATGTATTGTTTTTTTAAGTAGTGTGCTTTAATAAGAGGATATAGTATTTTTAAAGAAATTTATATCCTTAGGCATTTCTTTTCTTTTTTGTCATCTTTTTATCTCTCATTTTCTTTCTCGTTCGTATTTTTACATAAAATTTTTGCTTTTGAAATAAATAATTGAATATTTAGGTTTTTAACGATAACCTTATAGAATTGCAAATGTGTACATTTCAATCCTTCATTGCCATGTTATTTAATGATACAACGCACAGTACGTTACGTTATCAAATAAGTCTGAAAATCAATGTTTTTAAGGATAAGAAAGTTGGAATATGATGTTAATGTAACAATCATTTTTCGAATGAGTGTTTTGAATTTGGGTACTATTCCTTACCATAAAGTTAAGAATCGCCTTAATTTTTTAAAAACAAGTCATAAGAAACATTACAATGTCAGAAATCTTTTTCAATGTTCTTAAAGTGTAATACTCTGTATTAGAATGAAATGTGTGGGGGCTTTAATTAAATAGAATGTATAATTTATGATTAAGAATAGCTTAGTTAAAATCATTTATGGTGAAAAAAATAATTTTAAGATTTAATAATGGTTTTCGGATGAAATTGTTTAAAAGGGACTTAATTTTTTCCCCTTAAAATTGTTCGTAAATGATTTTATATATATAACATTGCAAATTATATGAATAATATTACAAGAAAAAAAGTTACATTATTATCAATCACAACTTTTGTGTATTATATCGTTGTTGTCAAACCAATATCTGCTATGTGCTATGTTATTATTCATTCTTATTTTAAACATCATATATAACCATTTTTATACTTGAACGCTTACAAATGTTCTGCATTTGTTAGCGATGTCACTAATCATAACAAATTTTTATGCATTTTACGTTAATTCACATATTATATCAACTGATTTTAATTTTATTTACGGTAAGAAATGCAAAGTAAATACATTAAAAGAAAACTATAGAGATGATTGTAACTCGCTTTTGCAATAGGGTTCCTTTATCTTTGTAGATGTTCCATCATGGTTAGAATTTCCATTCATCTTTAAAAGATGTTGGAGAAATTATTAGTCGTTGTTTGCTGAAGTAAATTGGATTGTGAAGACATCGTGAGGTGTGATGAGGTAATTTGAATGGAGGGACAATTCCAGTTGTCACTTTCATTATTGCAATGGTTAAAAAAGCAAGATACCACAACAGTGTTTGCTTATGTATGCTATTTATTACGCAAAACCGGAACAGTTAATAGCTATTTGCACACACAGGACTTTTTCCAAGGGGGGGATCGAGGGTCAAAAGTCCACCATTTTCGTATCATCCCCAATACACCGCCAAACATACTCTTGATTTTCTCGAATGTCAGGAACAAACAACAGTAAAAAAATAAATTATTGAATAAATAATTAGCATTAATTAATAAAATAAAATATTAGTAATAAATACTTAATTAAATTACCAGAAAGCCCAAGAATTTATATATTTACTATTATTAAAAAATATATATTATAAAGATGACCCATTTCCTGAAGAATACACTATAGAGTATAATAGGAAGAAAATGAATAGTTCAGTTCTGAGGATAAGAGAGAGAGGGGGGGGGGTATGTTCGCATGCATTTCAGTTTTGGGGAAGAAAAAAGAAATTTTATTTTTGCATTTATATTACAACTGAAATTATTCTTACCTTTGTTTGGAGTTATTTTATGTACTATATGCATAGGTTTATAATCAATAAAAAAAAAAACCCCAAGGGTGGAGGGGGAGGGGGATGGACACCTGGATCCCTACCCTTGTGTGCGTCATTTCTCTCAGAAACTATGCTAAAGGGAAAAAAATATTTTTCTTAACTGCCTTTTTAATATGTATTAACAAGTAAATTATAACTACAAAAAGAGGATCAAAACACGGAATTAATTTCTTTTTCTTGTTCTGTAAATTCAGTAAAATATTATTTTATTTTAAATGCCGAAGGGAGTGGAAATAAAATTGAGATGTTCCTTAAAGTATAATATATATTTATTTCATTAAGTTAATTCATTTTGAAAAACTAAAGATATAACAAACGGAAGATATTATGGAGTTAATTGTTATTGTTCCACTGGAAAATAACACAGGGTTTTGGAAAGGGACTTAGTAGTTTTGAACCACTGCCAAATGACGAGGAGTTAGGTAGTGTCCCACTCTCTAAACTTCCATGCCGCACCCATATGAAAACTTTGAATTTAGACAGGTGGCTGAAGTAACCTTGTGGTCAAGGTCACAGACTCGTGGTTGGAGTGTCAAGTTCGAACCTAATGCCACTGAAGACCCGCCATGTAGAGGCAGTCGATGCACCGTAAATCGGTAAAGGCTCAAATGTCCTCCATTTGGTGTGATGTGAACGTTAGGAGAGGGGGTATCAGTACATATATCAACCTCGTCACTTGACCATGGTTCAAAATTATGAGGTCAGTCGCCAATAGCCCTCGTGTGATGCTAATACTCATTCAGTCTCAGTCAAGAGACCAAGTGTTAGCATCTCACTCTGAAACTTCACACACAATACCGCATCAACATAAAGACTTTGAATCTAGTCAGATTAGTGGGCAATATTCCATCTATAAATATTCCATCTGGGGGTTCGAACCCTGTACCACTAAAGACCCGCCGTGTAGGGCAGCGATGCACGTTAAATCTGTCGAGAGCTGAAACGTCCTCCCGTTCGTGTGGTGTGGTAGTTAGGAGAGGGGGGTGCCAGCTCAGGTGTCGTCCATGTCACTTGACCATGGTTCAAAATTACGTGGTCCGTCGCCAAAAGCCCTCGTGTAGCTGGGGTAGATATTCAATCAATCAATCAAATCTATAAAGTGGGTCTTAAGCAACACCAGGACTCGAACCAGTGGCGTAACATACACCCCCGCAATCCCCACATTGCCGGGGGACAGGGCTCTAGGAGGCCCCAAGGCCTGACTGCCGCCAAGTACCTACCTTTGTAAAATCCAACTTGGGGGCCCAAAACCTGACTTTTCAGGGGCGCCTAAATGTTCTCCGATACGCCACTGACTCGAACTCTCGACTTGACCGAAACAACGATTTCGTGATCATTACCATTCAGCTCTGAGGCAAAAATACCATGAGATAAATTTTCGGAAAGAATTATTTGGCCGCGGTAGCCGAGTGGTATAGGTATCGGATCGTGGCTTGCCTTGCCACGAGTTCGAGCCCAGTACCACTAAAGACCCGCCGTGTAGGGCAGTGATGCACGTTAAATCTTTTGAGAGCTGAAACGTCCTCCCGTTGGTGTGGTGTGGTAGTTAGGAGAGGGGGTGCCAGCTCAGGTGTCATCCACGTTCCTTGACCATGGTTCAAAATTATGTGGTCCATCGCCAAAAGCCCTCGTGTAGCTGAACAGTGCGACGTTAATATTCAATCAATCAATCGGAAAGAATAATTAGTTGAAATTAGAATGAGGAACATTCATCCTGGATGGCTAACTAAAATTTTATGTACGTCATACAAAAGAAAAACGCAACATTTCTCCAAATTTATGCTTAGAAACAGATTGTCATTCTACATTAATTTCTATTTCATTATATTAAGAATAAAATAGCTTAAAATTCTTAATAAAGCAGTTTTTTAATATTTCTTCTAATGTATTGATGTGGAATATATAAATAGCGATTTATTAGCTTTTTAATAAATTTTATTTAAGGATGGCTATACCTAGTTAGAGAATATAACAGCAATGTATCAAGAATTTATCTACACAGACAACGATGAATATTCATTTGTTCTTTCTTGTCGAAAAAGATGCAATTTTCTATGGCCGAAAAAGAAAAAAAAATTCTATTTTACATTAAAAGAAATAGAACATAATGGTATAAATCTTTCATATAGTTGGGTAATGTACATTTATTTTCGCTTATTCTATTTCTAATATTTGCTTTGCTAATGCCTATTGAAATTAGGATATAGTTCAGATTCTAGCATTAGCTTTCTTGCATAGATTTTTTCCAGCAAAAGAAAAAGTTTACTCCTTAAAAATAAGATTCGGAAAATTTTCAGATGATTTAATTAGACTTTTTTTTGGGGGGGAGGAACGTTTTTGAATATTTTAAAAAGACAGTATTTAAAATATTTTAGTTGCATTTTAAATTCACAAAAGTTTAACTTATGTCTCCCAAAACCTCAAATAGTCTATAATTTCTCAAAAGAAAGGCTAATTTTTTTGAAAAATTTTACATTTCTTTTTTTAAAAAAAAAGACCGTGAAAATAATAGATGAAAAATAATTTTTATCCTGTAAGTAAAGTTTCATGTGTGTGTGTTTTATTATCAATATTAACTACACACTTAATTCTCTTTTTTTCTACTATAAACAAAATATTTGAAAAATTAAATTTTTACAGCTCGAAAATTTGTTATGTACAAACTTTTGATATGTTTTATTAACATAATGCATAAAATATTGGATCATTATCCATTATTTTATATATGGTATATCACACAATATAATGCTGGCTATTTACGAACAATCCCCAGATACCCTTTTAGAATCTTAACCAAACCAAAAATGATTACTTCATTGATTGATTGTTTAGTAATGTCGCGTATTCCGAAGTTACATGGGGGCTTTTGTCAAAGAACCTCATAATTCTGAGCCACGGTCAAGTGCCAAGGAGGCACTTGAGTTAGAATTCACTCTACAAACTTCCCCAGCCCGACAAACGGGAGGATTTTGACAATAGATTTAAAAGGATTCAACCCCTCTACGTAATGGAGTTTTTGGGGTATCAGGATTCAAATCCATAATTCGACAGTAAAAACGTCGAGCTAGAAAGTTATAAACGAGAGAGATAGACATTTTTCAATCATTATAATCGTAAATATAATTTTAATCAATTAAAAATGGACTTATGGATGCTTGGACTAAAAGAAAGCCAAGCAATTTTTTTTTTAAAAAAAATCAACCATTAAAATTTGATTAGGTTGATCAATGATAAAGTTTTTCAGTGATAAATTTTACCACTTTTTTAACAAAAGCAACTAAACGGAGTGTAGAAACAAATTAAATGCAGAATATGAAATGTGATGCAGATAATTTCAATAGACCTAGCTTCCGACAGTTTGTGTAAAAAAATGTAATCTGATATTGTAGTAACTAAACATAATGAAAAGGTTACGTCTGAAGTACAAATAATTGTTGTGGATGACTATGCAATGCATTGATATATATATATATATATATATATATATATATATATATATATATATATATATATATATATATATTACTTGAAAAGTTTAAATAACAAATACAAAACATTTTTAGCTGTCTTTACGTAAAGTAACTATAAATTCTATAACATGTTGATTTATTTTAAATATTCTATTAAGATATGTTCTTCTAAGGTGTGGAGATGGGGTTCCCTGAAAACAGCTTAGAGTTTTAAGGGTCAATCGATAAAATTTGAAGACCACTGCTTTAGAAAATCAAGACACAGTGCTTCTCAAACTTTCAACACATTTGTGACTCAATTTTCAATCATAATTTTCATCACTCCCCTCCATAGACTAACAATGCATTGAGTGCAATAATTATGTATTTTGATGCTAAAGCTACAATACGACTTTAATCATAAGCTGTACAAATTATCAAGATAAGTATTAAATTTTGTGTATAATTTTGTATATGACAAGCCCATGAAAGTCACTCATAATTATTAAAAATTCTTACCATAATATTGATAAATTAATTATTGAGCAGTCCTGATACATATATAAGTATATTATATCAGTAAGTTGTTGCTTATGCCACATGATCGACAGTAACATCAGATCAAGGTTCACGAAATTCATCGCGCCTAAGGGCTAGCCTTAGCTTTGAGCACCATACAGATGCACAGTACGATTTTGCTCGGTTCCACCCCAATTTTGAGGAAGAACACCCTGGGAGTGGTCAGGGATCTCCCACCTCTCTGTCTCCCTCTTCCACTAACCACTACACTGGATGGGCGACAATCGTAATTATTAAACGTTCTTAACATAGTACTGATTAATTAAACATATTTAGCAGTACTGCTATATTTATAAGTATATTATACCAGAGCAGTGGTGCACACAAGGGGTGGGGGTCCTGGGGGTCCAGACCCCCTCCGCCCCAAAGCCCTTGATTTTTTTTTCCGATTGATTATAATTTTAAGTATATAGTACGTAAAATTTAATTAATTACTTGTCATTAATGATTAATTTTATTGATTAATGCTAGTTATTTATTCAAAAATTAGTTTTTTACTGTGTTTTGTTCCCGAAAATCGACAAAATCAAAAGCAGCATGATACAAGAATGGTGAACTTTCGACTTCGACCCCGGACCCACCCCCCTTGAAAAATTCCTGTGTGCACTAGTGTACAAGAGTAAATGTGTGTATTTTATTTTTTATTATGTCAGAATGTATTTTGTTTTTCTTCCTTTCAGTAAATTATTAATTTTTTTAAAATAGTCGTTATTTTTTATTTTTCGATATGCTCGCCCCCCACGTAGGATTATAACCCCCCTGGGAAGGTGCACCCCACAGTTTGAGATACGCTGGTATAAGAAGATTCTAAACTGTAACATTAAGTTTCTCGTGGTAACTTGAAGTTATAAAGTATTTACTCACAAAAATTTAGACTAGTGTGTTAGAAGTTATGTTTTTTGTTTATTTATTTATGTTTATCTACTAAAAATTATGTTTATCTACTTCATGGTTCCTTAACATTACCACCTAAATCTTACAAGAACTCTATTCGATTTTGATCATTAAGAGAAAACCCTGTTCTTGTTCATCTTTGGAAATCCATCACTCATAAGCACAACTTTTGTCATCCCCCCAAATCTATTCACAATCTACCAGGAAATTTTGCGACTTACAACACAACAATTTGTAACTTATCATTTGTAGAAGTTGAGGTGAATCTAAAAGTGATACCGAAACACCCCACACGCACACAAAAATAATCCTCTCCCCCTCACACAGAAAGTTCTTCCTGGCAAAGTTCAGACCCCACAAAGCCCTCTTTCCACCCACAAAAACACCGCATTTCCTGCGAGAAAAAAGCAGTGCATCTCAGTTGAGTGCAGAAAAAGACGTATCGGAATTTATGAAATTCAAGTCCGCCTCTCATTCTAATGAGCTCCACGCGACACCTGTCCCGTTGTACCCCCTTCGGGCACAACTCAACTCAACTCTTTCTGCACCCCTCCCCCCTCTTTAAGTCCCTGGTCTCCTAAATGCGAATGTATAATTCATTTTTCTTCAATTCTTTTGAAAGGTATGCCACCATTTCAATTCCTCGGCCTCCACTTTGGTAGAGTTGGCGTTTTTCCTCCCCTCTCACTCTCTTTCCCCTTCTCTTTTGAATTTTCCACCTCTTTTCTTCCCTCGCCCCTCGTTTTTCCCCTACTCTCCTTCAACCCTGCCATGGGCTTTATAAGTATAAAAGCTTTATCAGTTGCCCTGCGTGCCAGTATACGTCATCACACCTACTATTTCTGATCTCGTGGTCTTAGTGGACTATGAACTGAGCCGGTTTTGAATGTGTTGAAAGGAGGAAGAGGGGAAAAAGAGGGAAAAAACCGGAGTGTCTGGGAGAAAGATTTTGCATTTCGTGTATAGTGGAGACCTTATATTTTTGGGAGACTTACTTTATACGGGAGTGTATTATTTTATAAAATTTCTCAATAAAATTTTGTGATTTTTCATAAAATCTAAAAATATATTTTGGAATTCTGTGCTGAATATAAAATATAATTATTTAGGTGTAGTCTTTTACCAGCTCATAGAACTATACAATAATTTTAAGGGAACATGGTTCAATTTATAAAAAAATCTTTGATTTAATAGTTATTACAAATTTTTTGAGTGTAACCTAGGCTACAGTAAAACAGTTTTCGTAATAAAAAATTTACAAAAAGCTCACCATTTAATTTTTTAAAGAAAAAATTTTAAAATTTATCTAGGGATTTTAAAATGTTACTCTTCCTACAATTATTGACGTACGCACATGAAATTTGATTTACAAGTACGTCAAACTAGGTAGAACAAAAGTTGGTATGGGTTTTCTACTAATATGAATGATATTTGTGAAATACTGTAAGGGCACCACCTCGGGTGCCCTTCTCTTAGATTATCAGCGTGAGCTTGAGGTGTAGAAATATAAGAACTAGAAGCTCATATGATCGTAAGGTATCCGACTACTTTCGACAACTTTTTTTTTAAAAAAAAATAATGGATATATGGAGATTTTTTTTTGTGGTTTTTAGATTTACTTAGTACGTTTTAAGAAAAAAAGACTAAAATTAAGAATTGAAAAATAAATTATTACTACTAAAATGGGTAAAAATTAACAAAATAATACATAAAGGGTGCCCGCTCTGTACAAATAGTAAATGAACAAATTCTCAATTTTTCACTTTTGATGTATAACTTTGCTATTCCTTTTTGAAGTGACCTTCAGAAAAAGAGATATTTTAATTTCTACAAAACTAGAGCACTTTATCTTAGTTGTTATATGAAATTGCTGAAAAAAGCAGTGATTATATTCACATATAGAACTGTAAATTTTGTAATAAAACAGTGATTGATAAATCTGAAGGTTAAAACACTTCTGCTGTTATACAGAATATACACAAAAAATTTCAGCAAATTATTTTAAAAACTCTTTGAGCAATCGCTGTCCCCGTTTGAGTTTTTCGAAAAAAAACACATTTTGAGTAAAACGCATTTTAAAATTTGACATCTTATGTAAAGTTATGGCATCTGCTTTTACTAAACCTCCTGTAGTTTTTGTTCTAAAGAATGGAAAATAAAAATCTCGGTGTTTTTCTGAAGCTGATAAGGATAAGATGTCCTATAAAATAAAATCATAGAAAAAATTTGTCCATTTAAAAAAAAATCATGATTTTAGGGCAGTCGGATACCTTAATATGACTTAAAGGTTTAAGTTAAGATCTAAATTAACAGATGAGATAATAACATGATATGTGAGAGAATCTACGGTGGCTAAACACACAATATATAATACCGAAATAACGTAACTCGGACCACTATCAATAACTAACCCGCCTAAGCTTAATTCCAATGTGATCACAGATCCGAATATTTAAATAGTCACTCCTACCTTAATACCTATCGACAACCTATCAGATCCTAGTTGAATTTGCGGTTCACTGGTGTGCAATGGTATGCACCTTGACCTAAGAGCTCTTAGTCACGGGTAACTTCTGTTGGCTGTCACTTAACTTCTCGAAATCCTTTTCTCACTTGAAACACTGACTATCATAACATTCCCCAAATGCCACCTAGCTTGCTCTAAACTTCTGTTATTTAAAAAGCTTCCTAATTTGCATTTTTCCTTCATGCTTTACTTCTTGGGTTGGTTGGAAAAGAGTTGCTATTCATTCCGGCCCCAAAGAACCCAAGAGGACATGTTAATGAAAAAACGCGTGAGCCCGTCACAATATTTCTTTTTTATGAATGCCTATTGAAAATTTCTAGAAAAAATGTATAAATTTTAATTTCAACTGTATTTTTTAAAAAATAAGAACAGCTTCGATTCCAAAATGCATACCAACTTTTGTTACTTGTACTAATAACAATAGGTAGAAAAAATATAAATACATTTGGTAGAATAAAAAAAAAAGCTTCGGCATTTTAAATGAAGATATACTTGTGATATTTTTTCGAGAAAAAATTCGTTAAATAGAAAATGAACTTCGCTATTTGGAGACTATTTTACAAAGAAAATAATAAAATGTTCTTGGTTCCAGGAAAAAGTTCCCAAAATATAGAAATTTATAATAGGTGTAAATAGTAATAAATTTGCTAGAGGTTCGTTATATGGTGGTGCACTGAATATTAAGGCTGTCTTCACTGAATGTCAAAGAATAGGACCCGATTTTGGAATATTTTTTTCATATAGAAAAGTACTCCAACATTAATATGATATTCTGGCTTCGCTATCCTATAAAGAGCTGCATGTATTTTATCGTACTACTCTTTTTTATTGGAGTTGACCCATTTTTCTGGTATAAAATGTGCTTCACATTTTTTCTTTTATACCGTAATTCTAAATGAGTTATGTTTACATGTTAAAAGGAAAAAATAATTATCTATAGAACATTCGAAAACTTTATATTGTAAATAGCGTATGGATTATACAATGTTGCAAATTTTCATGAATATTGAGACATTATTTGTTTGTGTGAAAATGTCTTCCGCGTTTAGTTCTGTGGCTCCAGAACTTTTCCCAAGACAATCTTAAAAAATGATAAATTGTTATTAACTAAAGCTGTAGTTATATTTATAAAACAAAGAAAATTATTTTTATGTATTTTAATTTAAATTATTTCTATGAAACAGAAAATTACGCCTGCTATGTGTAAGTTTAATATAAACGTACTTTTCTCCCATCGACTAATATAGGAAAGCGCATTGAAACCATGTTTAACTCTGGAATCCGAGTCCTAAACCTGCTATTATATTACTGTGTGTGGGTGTTTTACATTGTCCTGTACTATCTTCCCGTTTTCTTATCTACTTGTTAGTATTAGGATGGAGCAGTGTTTCGCAACCAAAAAGCGGCAAAAGTTTTTTAAAGCTGTTAATTTTATTCTGCGAAAAAAAAATCGGAACAAAATCATTCGGTCATTTTTAAGAAATATATTAAGTATATTCTTGGTATATTTAATTTATCCTTTTGTGGATAAAGATATATAAAAAAATTTGATCGGGTTCGTAATCCATTTTACGGACACATCTGTATAAGAATTAACTCTGAATGTAGAGGGAAAACTAATTTAGAACTTTAATACTCGTGATTTAATTTCAAAACATTTGGAAGAGTCAATTAATTCATTTTGGATTAAAATTAGTGGTGATTATCTCACAATAGCCAAAAAAGCATTAAAAATGTTGTTACAACCTTCTACGTCACATTTGCAAGAATTCAGATTTTTATATATATAGTAGTAACAAATCTAAAAATGAAAAAAAAAAAAAAAAGAAAAAGATATAAACTTTTAAATGTAGATGACGAAATGAGTGACATTATCATTTTTACGATCCAATATAAACGAAATTATCAAGAATCATCAAGCTCAAATTTCCTAATAAATGTATTCTTATGATTGATTTGGAATTAAGTACTCAATAAACATTTTTTTTTGTCTTTGTCGTACTTATTATTTTATTTAACATTGAAAATTATTATCGTGTAGACTATTTTACATAGTTTATTTATAGATAAGTAAAATTATTTCAAACTTATTTTATTGTTAGTGTGTCGCCATATTTTGAAATTGTTAAAAATGTACCGCAAATAAAAGAAAAAGATTGAGAATCCCTGGTTTAGAATATTATGTCTATGTTACCATTAAAGTTCAAAAACCGTTAATGTGCCGTTAATTACTATTATAATAAATATAATTATCTTTATATACAAAAATACATAAAAAAAGTTCCATACTAAAATTAACAAGCATTTATGGAACTAGATTTTGCATAAAATGTCACTTACTATATGGAATTAATAAGCATTTGCGATGTTAATTTACCAAATAAATAAAAAGAGCGGGGTGGACGTAAAACAGGAAGCAGCAGTAATTTCCTAGCAGTGAAACTGATTGTGTGCAACATCTGTCCGGCAATCACGAATGCATATAGCTACATTGTTCAACGTTTTTCAGTCACCCATGTAGAGATACAAAAGAAGTGAAATAAAAAGCTCCAAAACTTTTCCATCTGTTTCATTAAGGCCTAAATGTATTGAGAAACATATCCTTTCCGAACCTGTGAAATCTGCTGTTGTTTTTATTGCCTCATTTACTGCGAATCTCTTCTGTTCTATGAATTCTACTGTGTCTGATGAGCCCATGTTCATTTCTCAAAACTGCCTTATGCAAATAAGACTAGAAAAGGAGAGAGATAGCCAGAACTACGTACTTATTTTTAGGGGGTAATAAACAATTATAGGAGGAAACAATTCCGAAAACTTTATCAGAAGTATTAAACGAAAAATATATCTGATATTAGAAGAGAAAGTATAATATAACGCAAAAAATTCTACATTGTTTTAAATTAATGAAGCCTAAACTATAAGTTTAAATTGGTGGCTAGAGCATCCAATTGAGCTCCAAATCTCAAATGTACTTTACAAGTATTTTAAATATTTTTTAATAAATAAAATAAATTATTATATAAAGAAAATAATGAAAATTTAATTAAATTTTAAATAAAGAATTCAGAATAATTAATTTTGTAAGGAAAAAATAAGCATATAAATTGACTTTCTTAAAAAAAATCTTTGCCACTGCAGCAAAATATTTTGTCAGGGATAATGTCACAAAACATTAACGCACACACAAAACATAAGCACAAAAAGGTAACAAAAGAATCGTGCAAAATTTGTTTCATTATTTGTGTTGATGAGCATATCAAATGGTTAAGGATAAACATATGAACTGATACAGAAATTGTTAGTGCTTCTTGAATGATTCCACTGTACTCTTTGATAAATTCAGATATTTTTTTTGTGAACTCAAAAAGTATTTGAAGAAGTTTGAAGCAAAAATGCGCAAGAAAGTCCGAACTAATTTTAAACATATAATACTGATTCCAATCCGGAATTCAGTAAAAACTCTTTGTTAGCATCCCGCACTGGATAAATTATCTGAAATAAAAATTAGTGAGGCTTTGTCAAAAGAAAAAAATCAAATTATCAAAGTATAAGGCAACTTTGTTTTTAGGACTGAAGAATGCAAACTAGAAGGGCTTGGGATTATGGATGAAAACAAATCAAGTAAAAAATGCATAAAACTTATTTTTTATGAGTTGTGTTTGAAAGAGTTTAATATAGTATTTAAATAAAATCTAAAATTACGAATTTTAATGTTTTGAAAAATTTTCCGCATTGTAAATGTCCGTGATCTTATAGCGCCCCCTCCCCATTAATCCTCATATTGCGGTCTGCGGGAAGTAGTGGTCATATGTATGTGACTCTGCGGTAAAAAAATTTGAGTATTCCTGATTTACAGTATAACGTACAAATATATTATTTATAATAGTTAAACCTTCCTCCCCTTCTCTAGTGAGACTAGGACGCCAACCCACGACCCTACAGAGAAAAACTATAGGTTTGTCTTTTTACTATAAGTCACATTTCTTATTTAAATGCACTTAATTAATAATATAATAATAGTTGTAAAATATTTAATCCCTAAGGCAAGAATTAGTTGCGATGACATAATAATCCGCACTTACTTCTGTCGATAATTAAAACATCATTATCGAAGAACACATCTGTAAATAAGTGTTCGAGATTCTTTCAATACTTAAGCAAATTACTTCACTTATGGTAATTAAGGTATAACAAAATTCAAGGTGATGATTATGATGATCACAACTATAATTATGCACATTACTGCTTCAAAACCTTTGAATAATTATGATGCTGTTATTTCATTGTTTAACTAAATCTTGATTTATAATGGGACGTGGTGTTTCTGCATGTAATTCTATCTCAATATTTAAATTAAAAAAAAAAATTCCTTCTTTCTCTTAATTGTGTATAGAAGTTGAAGTTGTAGTAGTTGTTTGCACTAAAAAAATTTAGAATAGATAAAACTTGTTTTAACACAACCAAACAAGAGTTACGGATTCTTTTTTAAACACTTTTTTATTTATATTAAATATTCGAACAAACAAATAAGTTTAAATAGATATTTATTTTAAGATTTTTTTTACAGTGGACTAAATTCATGTGACGTCATAGTCACGTGATAACTACAACCACGTGTTTCCAGTCAATCAGCTCATAAATTCATGTGACATCATAGTCACATGATAGTTACAACCATGTTTCTAGCCAATTAGCTCATAAATTTATTTGACGCCATTGTCTTATGAAAAACTCAGCTATGTGTTTCAAGTCAATCAATTCATGCGATTTGCAGTTGCCAACTTTGGCATTTTGATGAAACTATCTTTTTAAAAAAAAGTACATATTTTTCAACAATAATATGCATATAAGTAAAAAAAGGCCTTTATTTAAAAGTACGCGTCTAATAAAAGTAAATATTTTTTTTCAAAGACTTTAAAAGTAATCTAAATATTAGAACATCTTTATTCAACTATCAAATTTGTTTTACCTAAATTTTATAAGTAAAGCTAAAAATACAAGTCTAATGTCAGTTTTGAATTTAATGGAGAACACGTGATTACATTTATCATGTGATCGTTATGAATTTAGCCCATTTCTGTTTTCATTGATATGGTAATTTATAATTAGCAACAGTTTTCATGAACCTTTCAAATACTTTCAAATATTCCTTTTGCTCTATGATGTAATTGATTACAATTTTTTATTTGTGGAGGACAGTAAATAATCACGTAAAATTAAAGAGAATTTTCACGCACGTGTTCCTTAACTAACCTCTAGGACTACTTTATACTATTGTTTGATTTGAGATCCTCGCCTTCGGAAAGAATCATGATGTATGCAAATGAGCATCCCTATTTAAATAGAAATATTTTGAATTAAAGATGATGGACAAAGAATTGACAAGGAATACAAAAATTACCAAGCATTGAAGTGTTGTTGAGGTCAGTGTACATGACCCTAATTCCAATATTAGAAGTCTACCATTCAAGGATTATAATATAAAAAAATTTAATTATAATCCTTATGTTATATAGTGTCACACATTTAATAAATTTTGACATTGATTAGTTCAAGAAAAATGATTATCATATAACTTTAATAACGTAGCAGGTCCATCGGAAGCTTTTATTACATAGAGGTTAATTCTATTAACAGATTTCAGGAACTTTTCAAAATATAGTAATATTTGAAAAATACATTCCCGGTGGCGTTTTATCATATATACATTTACATTGGTTGCATTCATTCGATAACAGTTTTTATATTGTAAAGTTTTAAGAATTATTTCTATGCAGTTAGCAATCAATTAACTTTATGAAATACTTTCCTTTTATTTATTTACTTTTTTGATCACGTGATGATTTAAGATTTGTTAAATTTTAATTAAGCGTTTTTTTTGTCAATAAGTTAAGAATTTAAAGTTTTTCTGTGGTTTTTGAAGTCACACACATATACACTACATATTTACTTTCTTTTAACAAAATATATACCCCTTGTGTGTAGCTATATATTTTGCGATGTAAATTAAAATCAAACAAACAAAAATATATATAAAAGGAATGCACTTTTATCTTAATATAACTTTATTGAAACAAATGGTAAGAGTAATGCTTTATAAAAATTATGACAAAAATTGAAATCGGTGCAAAGAAGATATTTTTAAAATCAAATTTATCCCAATCTTGGTTTTCAAAACGTCTTTTAAAATGATTAATTACCGAAGAAAATAATATTTTGATAAAAAAGTGTCTTTGATATTTGTTAAATATAATTTATTAATCATAAGAAATTAAATTTAAAATCGTAAATGATTAATTTATTTCGACTCTTGTTAAAAAATTCAATTCGTAATTTATTTTATATCAAAGTTTCATTTATAACAGATTATTTTAATCCAATTTAAAAACTTATTTTTGAACATTTATTAGCTGATAAAAATAGTAAATTTATTATTTATTTTATAATTCTCATCTATTATTTTAGTTGGAAAAAAAATTAAAGAATGGATTCATTTAAATAATTACAACCGTATTCTTTTTTTATAATTACGTATAATTCTTTTTTAAATCCAAACAAATGTTAGCCAATATTGTCTAGATCTTTAACAAAAGCATAGCATGGAAATAACAATAGATCATTCTTTTCATCATAAATGAGAGCATGTTTTTGATTGGGCACAAAACGATTTGTTTCCTTTTTCGAACAAAAAAATCAGCACAATTGTATTAACTAAGAAATTCCAGACACTATAATGAAATAAAAAACGATTCGCATTTGTTATTTTTTTTATTCTTCACGTTATACGATGTTCAAAAGAGAATTTTTTTCCCACTATATTCCACCCTCCAAAAGAGGCGTAAGTCTGCAACACTTATCGATGTGATTTTTTTAGATTGGAATAACCCCAGAGCACACTTGTGTTTGACAGCTAAACGCTTTTATAGTCTTTATCCGCGATAAACTATCTTCAAAGATAGCCTTGGAAAGAATAGGGGGGAAGAAAAGTAGGCGGCCACAAACTTTTCTTCGAACTTAAAAGAGAGAAGAAAACAACCAAGTTGAAAAGAAAAGAAAAAAAGCAAAAGAAAAAAAATCGCACACACACACAGAAAAAAAGGGCCGGTTTGTAACAGAAAAACAACCTACATTCCCGAAGACAAAGTTATGTCACTGAACTGAAGTGGGAAAAAAATCACACACACATAAAAGTAAGAGAAAAATCGCTTCTTTTTGAAAAGATGTTCCATTGAAGAAAATATTTAGAAAATTACTCGGAAAAAAATGGCTCATGCTACACCCCCACAAATTCTATCGCGGAACTTGTTTCTTGCCGACAATTAGACCAAAGATTAGACCACTCCCCTCAATAGGGTTTTTGTGCTACAGTCATGCCCATTAATCACGTGACTTTTAAAGTTTATTACGTCAGAGGTTACTATAAAAAAGAATCGAAGAACAACACCAAAAAAGGCATCCTCTCTCTCCCTATCTATCTCCCAGAAATGACAGAATCAGCCTGAGTAATTTGTTGTAAGTAGTTTCGCGTTGGCCCTGTTTTACAAGGGTGGTAAGCCACCTGCTGAAGAAAGGACAAGGGATTCGGCCTTTTATTAACCTAGAGGCCTAACAGCCCACCCCCTCCTTTTTCAAAAGCCATTAGCCAATTTATGGGATGCTTTTTTTTATGGGTAGATATAGATATAAATTCCGCTTTAAAACCTCCTAACAGCTGCTAAAAGAAATTTTCTCTCGACAACTTTCGGATTTTTTCGAGTCTTTTTATAAACTCGCCTTAAACTTGTTGTTGTTGACTTCTTTTTATCGTATTATCAAAAGACCTTTTATCTATCCTGGATGATAACGATTATATGAAGTAAGCCCCCCTCCTGATTTTCCCGGCATGTTTTCGGGAGTAAATTTTTTTATAGGGGGTCCTTCTATGGTTTTTTTTCACCTAATAGAAACCTGAATAGGGTTTTCTTTTTGCCAATTCGTCCTTCTCGTGTTCAGCAAAAGTTTTTCCGAAGAAGAAGTGTTAAACTTTCATTAATAAATGACAGAAGTTTGTGCAACATTAGGGTAATTATGCACACAAAAATGTTCCAGGTTTTTTTTTAATTCTTAAAAGTAAAAATGATTTACTGTGCGAGCCATTATGTTCGGTGAAGGTGCTTAGAGGACAACACCTTGAGTTTTTTTTAAATAATTAATTTTGGTTTGGATAAAGAATTCTGGATAACTCTTTTTATCGGATAGATAGTTTAACAAATTAAACAATTTTAAGCAATAATATTTTACAGGGACATGCCACGACACTTTAGAAGTTTATAAAAAACTTTGATTTAATGTTTTTCACATATTCCCCCTTTATGTATATGTATTATGCAAAGTAGTATTTGTGCTCAAAAATTTTCTCAAAAAAGCTAGGCTGTTAATTTTTTTTGTATAGAAAATTTTAATAATTCATTATATAAAGGATTTTAAAAATGATGTCATAGTCATATGATAATGACTACTGTTTTGAGACAATCAATTCATGTGCTTTGTTGTTGCCAACGTTTGCTTTTTGAAGGAACTTTCTTTTAAAAAGTATACATTTATTAATAATAAAAACGCGTATGGGTAAACAAAATGTACATATAAATATATAGAGACCAAATACAAATACACAAAATATGCACATTAAATATGCACACAAAAGTATATATATATATATATATACACTGTAGGACCTCTATATAACGAAGTCGCTAAATCTCGGAAAAAAGTTCGTTAAATGGAAAATTCGTTATATAGAGGTTCATCTTTTAATATACTTTATAAATCACGTAAAACAAATTTTAAATTTATAAACACTATATTAAAAAAGTAATTATTCACACCTTAAAAATTAATATATGTTTATTTTATATATCTTACCCATCAAAAAAGAAAGAAAGAGAGAAAAACTGCAAGGAAAACAAGAAAAACAATGCCGAAGAATTCACTATACTTTCAATAATAAGAAAATAACTTTATACTAAAATGAATGAATTTTAAGAACATTTTTTTAATTTAAAGCATGCATTATTTTATAATTAGAACACAGGGACACGGGACAACTCCACTGAGGTTGAAAGAGGATATCGAAGATATTTCTAGTGAACTAAGCAATGGGGTTTAAAGGTTGCACTTCTTGGATGAAACGTCCAGAACTCTATTGCTCTAGGCGAGTCAGGATCTTTTAAAACCAGTTCAAGATTTATGACCACCATATAATGTGTTAGAGAATAGCTAGAAATTTTTTCAGAAATACTTTAAAAAAGAAGGGAACAAAAATTGAATAATAAAAGAAATAAGTTCGTTATATAGAATATGCACTTCGCTATAGAGAGGTTATTTTATGAAGAAAATCGTGAAATGTTCAAGGTTCCAGGAAAAAGTTCGTTATATAGAAAAATTCGCAATATAGAGGTTTGACTGCATTTTTATGTTATAAACTTCTTAAAGAATTTTAAAACTCGCGAACAGCCTTAGACGATATACTTATTTGAAATTGTATCTTAAGGTATCCGACTACCCTAAAACCATGATTTTTTTCAAAAATTGGCAAATTTTTTATGACTGTATTTTATAGACCATTTTATTAACTTAATAACAATACCAAGTACTTTATTTTCCCTCCACTAGAACAAAAACTACAAGTGTTTTAGTAAAAGCAAATGCCATAACTTTACACGAGATGTCAAACTTTAAATGTTTTACTCGAAATGTGTTTTTTTCGAAAACTCAAACGGGGACAGCGATTGCTCAAAAGTTTTGAAAATAATTAGCTGAAATTTTTTGCTTATGTTCTGCATAACAGTAGAAGTGTTTTGATCTTCAGATTTATAAATCACTGTTTTATTTCAAAATTTGCAGTTCTTTATGTGAATATAGTCAATGTTTTTAAGGTTAATGACTTAGATAAAGTGCTCTAGTTTTTGTAAAAATTAAAATATCTTTATCGTGAAGGTCACTTCAAACAAGAATAACAAAGTAACACATCAAAATTGAAAATTGACAATTTGTTCATAAAATCTTTGTACATAGCGGGCCCCGTTTATGTAATTTTTCGTACATTTTTACTAGTTTTTTCCCATTTTAATAATAATAATATTTTTTTCTTTTAGATTTTTTCCTTAAAAATATACTAAATAAATATAGAAATCACAAAAAGATCTCCATATCTGCTTTTTTTCAAAAAAAAGTTGTCGCAAGCAGTCGGATACCTTAATTTTACAAGTAGAACAACAAGTATATAAGTCAGTTTTAAATTTAATGGAGAACATGTGATTATATATATTTATATTTTGTCCATTGATGTCAACACATGAAATTTGTTTTAAAAATACATCGAATTAAGCCTGACAAAAGTTGGTAGGAGATTTGTACTGACGTGATTGATATTCGTAAAATAGTTTTTATATCAATGCTTATACTGAAAATTCCATAAAAAAATGTATCAACTCTAAATTTAACTCCTTAAAAAAATATGATTCAAAAAATAAATTTTATTCAAAAATGTATACTATTTTTTTTATTACGTGTACTAATAGCAATAGTTAGAAAAAATATCAAAGCATTTGTCACAATAGTAAAAAACTTTATCGTTTTAAATGAGGATTTTTATATATATCGTTTTAAATTTTTCTTTCTGAGATATAAATCAATTTAAGCTTTTTATTTGCTATTGGGATGTGTATAAAAACAAACAGAAAAGTTATCTTAATTCAGTTTTTTTTAAACTTAAAGCTTTCAGAATTTGTGAAATTATAGAATGATATATATAAAAATAATTTAGGCTAAAAAATTGATTGAATTTTTTGACGGATTTCTTCTACCATTTTTCCTTATGCAGACATATTAAATTTTTGTCTCTTCACAGTTTTTCGTTAGTTTTAATTTTAGAAACATAATTGAATTCTTCGAGTTCGGTTTATTTTCACAAAAAGAGATTTTAGGAGTATTTCTGTTAAAAATGCATGTACATATATCTTATAACAGGCTACACAAATAGTGAATAATGTAATAAATGCATAAAAAGAACATATTTTATTTTAAAAAAATTAGCTTAAAAAGTAAAAAACCTTGCAAAATATTTATGCAATTTACCATGTTAAATTAATTTGAGAATCCTGCTTTTAATTTTCATATAAACATTATGTTAGAAAAGCACTAAATAACTATAATAATAGAAGGTTTTTTTGCAGATTTATACTTTTTAACTTTTCTAAAACGTAGAAATGAATATATTAAGGTATACTCAGCTAGATTAAAAAGAAGAAAAGAAATTTAAAAAATTACCTAAAGAAATACACATTTTACTATATTTAATATATAATCATTTTGAAAACAAATCTCTCTATCTCTACAATTAGGAGAAAAGCATGACTCACTCACTGCTCATGAAATCACCGGAACAATTAGATTTATCAATTTATAATTTGGAAAAAGTATGTTTCTTTTCTTGAGAAGAGATTCAATAACAGCGGACTTGGCGGAAATAGACTCCCAAGAGGGTTTGCTAGGGCGTTGTAGACACAAATTACCATTCTGAAACTAATAGACCAAAAGACTTATAATTTAGCGAGCATGTTTCTTTGTTGAGTAGATTAGCTAAAAATAAGTTTTGCTCTGATAAATTCTGAGGGGAGGGGATAACAAAGACGAAAAAGAAATAAGCTTCTCCTTTAGAAATTCAAGCCATATCCTTTTTAAGTCAAGAGGCGGAAGATATAGGAATGCTTTTGGACACACACAATTGAGACCTTATATAATACTAGGGTAAATACCAGTAATTTAAAAACAATATATAATGATACAACATAAAATACCTAACGAAGAGGATGGTAATGGCTAGTATAAATGTATAACAAATTTTCATAGGTTCTTTATAAGAATATTTCAAACTAAATAAACAATATTAATCATATTAAATATTGGAAATGAGATGTCTGGTTTTAAAGTCAAGTCAAAAACTAAAAATTATTTTTTTTATTTTATATTATATCCTCAATTTCTTCTAAAATCCCTTATTCCTTTTAACTCTACAACAGAACGAAAATAATTGTTTCCATTCCTACGAATACATTTATTCCTTTCCTAGTATAAATAACTCTTTAAGGACATTCTAGATTGTCCTCACTGCTCGCTACAAATAATAATGAATAACGACAATCCGGGACGAGACACATTAAACCCATTCTACTACTGCTGCCATCCGTGAAAATAGAAAATCCGTCACACAGTTTAAGAAAATATTTTGCGTCCATTGTGAAATAAGTTCTAAATGCAACGGTTTCCTATTAAAACCGCAGGGTTTGGCATTTACATGCAAATGTAATCAAATTACACACCGCATCATTACTGAGGGGGAGGGTCCGAGGAGAGGGGCGAAATCTCAACATCCCTCCCCACCTCCAAGACTCCTTAATGATAAAACGAGCAAAGGAGAATGTTTCTTATCCAAATTGTTTTTAATAATGCAGTTTAATTGAGCGAAGCGAGCTGGCGAAATATTCTATCGTCTGCGTTTTCTCTCCTTTTTCCAGGTGTTAAATTTCAACTGAAGTGAAGGTGGTTTTAAATTAAAGTTGTAGTGTGTAGTGTGCTTTTAGTCGTGTGTATTTTTTTTTACTTTTCTCTTATTTTAAGTGTTTTTTTTTCATTCTCCCCTTTCCAATTTTTAGGGTTTTAAAATGAGCTCTTTTGCTATTCCACAGATTTTGCGCTTTGGAACGCTATTAGAAAATATTTTTGAATAATTTTTATTGCTTCATCACACACACATCGGGGTGATGATCTTCGAAGCTTTGTTTCTATTTTTTCGTTCATGTTTGAGAATCGAAGCGTTTTAATTCGAAAGATTTTCTTCAGTGTGGAATCATTTCTAAAACTTAAAGATATTTTTTTTCCCACGAAGGAAAATAGATTCTAAAATTTGCATAGTTTATTCGCTGTTCTTAATAGAATAAAACTAAAGAGCTTCGGACATTTTGTTAGCACATTTTATAAATGCTAGATTAAAATTTGAAAGTAATAAGTTTAGGTTTCCTTCCCCAATTCGATCATCTTTTAACATTCTTAAAATGGATAGTTATCAGTTAAAGAATTTTTCTCTTCTCAATGAAAATTTTTACAGCTTTTATGATTGTTTATTTTTAAACCTAGAAATGCTTACAGCAAGGTAATTTTAACCTCAGCAGAGAGAGAGCATAGAAAAAGCGTTACCAAATGAAAACACAAAGTGGAAAAGAATATATAGTGTATATTTATGGATTAACACATATTTATATAAATTAATTACCGGGTAGTAGAATAAATATTACTTTCGTTTCCTTTTATAATTATAGAAGAACAGATAAGCTATTTTTAAGCAAAACATATCTTATATAATCCAAAAAAATAATAAACTTGCTATTACATATAATAAACTATACTATTATAAAAAATAATGCGTTGTTATTATTTATGCCACCTGATCGACATTAACATCAGATCTAGACCTCGAAATCCATCACAGCAAAGGGCACACATTTGAGCCGGTCGTTGGCCTTAGCTTTGAGCGTCATACAGGTGACAGTGCAATTTGGCTCTACTCCACTTCAATTTTGAGGGAGGACACTATGGGGGGCAGGGACCACCCACCTGTCTTCCCTGTCCACCAACCTCCTGAGAGGACTTGCGGCTCGGTGGCTATTTTAGAGTACACCCCAGCCACGAAAGCACTAAGCATTTACAAACATCTGTGCCTTCTCGGGATTCGAACCCAGGCCCAACAACACAGTAGTCAGTGTCACTAGCCGCTATACCGGATGGACAACACCCAAAATAATATAAACTATACTATTACAAAAAAAAATTAAGTATATATATATATATATATATATATATATATATAATTGGATCAAGAACCATTTATTGTTAAGTAAGGATAAGTATAAGTCGCGCTGATTTGACATGAAAATATTGTGAGAGGCGTATCAAAGGTGTCATCCTCGTTCCTTGACTATGTTTTAAAATTATGTGTTTCGTCACCAATAACCCACGTATTGTGACTTAAAAACAATGAAATAAGAATAAGAAAATGGTATATATGTATGTAAATAACATAATATTTTTGACGACATACCTTGTAATTTTGCCCGACAAGCAAATGAAGACAACACATTTAAGTTGGAACTTCATTCTTCTGAATTCCACATCAAGCCAGCGCAGTGCTTTTTATACCCATCAGATACATTAAATCCACCACACGTTGTCCGGTAGAATAGATTGGATTGAAACATTTTTTTCGTCCTTCAAAAAACATTTACAAGTTCTTAGAGCATTTGTTCTTCTAATTATTCAAATATGTGACACTTTGTTATTTTTTTTTGTATAAACAGTTTGAAATTTTGCTATTTTAAAAATTAATTGTATAGTTCATTAAAGTTTGCCGCGATAGTAATGTTTTAGTCATTGAAAGTTATGTAAACATGTTTGGGATTTTTTTTATTGTTAAGTCTAGCTAGGCTCTTATAATTTGTGGTTCTATTACAGTCTCGAAATTAAATTTTAAAATAATCGAGCTTAATACAAACGCTGCTTTACATTTGGAGCTTTCACAATTAGCTACGAATTCCAAATGAAAGAATATAATAGAATTAGTTTTCAATTTAAAAATTCAATTAGTATTGAAAAATATTTTTTATTAAGAAGAATAACGATTATATGGAGAAACAAGGATAAATAATATAAATTTTTTTTAAGTCAAGTCCTACTTTGAATGAATGAATATAAAGTATTTTATTAAGGCTTGAAAATTGGAATATATATATATATATATATATATATATATATATATATATATATGTGTGTATGTATTTTTGAGAGAGTGAACTAATACAGAGTGTTTTTTTTTCAGGTATAGAAGTTTAAATTGGCATTACTTTCCAAGATGGCGACCGATTTAACAGCTGTCAAGTGATTTATTCTCAGTTTGATTTGGCAATTCATCATGAATAGACTCATGCCTGAACAACGCTTTCAAATTGTGCAATTTTATTTCGAAAATAATGGTCGCGCGCGCGCGATTTTCATAAGCGAATTTTGTTTAGCGATGAAGTGCACTTCTGGTTGAATGGCTACGTCAACAAACAAAGCTGCCGCATTTGGAGTGAAGCTAATCCACAAGTGTATGTCGAAACACCGTTACATCCAGAAAAACTGACTGTTTGGTGCGCTTTATGGGCTGGTGGAATCCTTCTTGAAAAACGATGAAGGCCACAACGTTACAGTCAATGGTGATCGGTATAGAGCCATTATTACTAACTTTTTCATTCCTGAATTGAACAATCATGATGTCCAGGAGCTGTGGTTCCAACAAGACAAATGTCACACAGCTCGTGCCACAATCGATTTATTGAAAGACACGTTTGGTGACCGCCTAATTTCACGTTTTGGACCTGTGAATTGGCCTCCAAGATCTTGTGATTTAACACCGCTGGACTATTTTCTGTGGGGCTATGTAAAGTCATTGGTCTATGCGGATAAGCCACAAACGCTTGACCATTTGGAAGACAACATTCGCCGCGTTATTGCCGATATACGGCCACAAATGTTGGAAAAAGGCATCGAAAATTGGACGTCCAGATTGGACTACATCTAAGCCAGCCGTGGCAGTCCTATGTCAGAAATCATATTTAAAATGTAATGCCACAAGATTTTCTTTCGAATAAAAAAAATTCATGTCAATCGAATAATACTTCGTTGTTTTATTGCAATTTAAAGTTCTATACCTCTAAAAAAACACCCTTTAGTAGGAATTGAAAAAAGAGCATGATTTGACTGCATTGTTGCAACAATGCACACTCGGTCTGGCTGAAAAACAGGTTTTTGAGGCCAACTTTTGTCTTTGTTTTAACAGTTACATTGTAACAACAATAGAGACGAATCTAAGCTGGCGTCAAAAAGCGATAATTAAATACAATGAAATTTAATTAATTAATATTTGAAAACACTGTATTAACATCAAGTGGCATCTACAACAAGTTTAAAAGAATGTATTTTTTGAACTTGATTGAATGAATAGAAAGTATTTTATTAATGATTGAGAATTTGAACAAGATAAATATATAAATAAATTAATATATAGAGAGAATGAGCTAATAGTAGGAATTGAAACAATTATCATTATTAACTATGAGGAAAAGACGGTCTATGGTATGGTGATCATGAAAGAAAAATAGTTTAAAAAATAATTTCAAAATTTAATATTGCTGCGAAAGGATTGAATTTTCGAAGAGAGTGCAAAAAGACTTTAATTTGGTTAGATGCGCTTTTAGACTCAGAGTAAAATTATTTTTGTACAATAAAAATTACGAAAAATGATGATTATACTGATAAATGAATACTGATTAGTGAATAGTTCAATGCAGCGGCAATTTAAGTTCATTTTGGGCCCTGGGCGCAGAAGATCTATAGGCCCCCTTGGCACTGGCGGATCGAAATTTATAACTAGAAAATCTGGGTTAGTCCAGCTTATATCCGGACTCCGGTCCTCTGGGTGCCTAATGGATAAACCGGCACTAGTTTAATGTACTTAGTAACATTTCATTATCCCCAGCTCGATCCCCTCACCGTCGACAATAGTTTTTTTTCATCTTCGACTATATATTGCACTGTCATTTCGACAACACACACACCACACCACACCACACACACACACAGTAGGTTTTTTTAAAAAAATTAATGCTCAAAAAGCTGTTCAATGTTCTTGACGGATTTTGTCTTATAACTATTTAGTAGTGGTGCTCTCAACCTAATAAAAATGTTTAACAGGATTAAAATACCTATTTTTCTTAAGTAATAATTACTTTGACTTTTTACTATAAAAAAGCTTGAATTCCTAAACTTTATTCAACTTGTAACAGTACTTAACTTTAAAACTAATCATTTTTAAATTTTTTCCTTCATCTATATCTCATAGAATATCTTTAGGATAGGTAAATTTAAAATTCTGGAAAAATAATTTTTGATTCACCCTATTTTTTATGTTATGAATATTTTAAAGTATCCGAACACGTTGAAAATGACCAAATTCGGACAAGACCGATATTTTTGTTTTCTATTTTATTTAATACATCTATATTTTGGCTTTACAAAACATACTTTGTTTTGATTCTATGCTTCTTAGAGGTCAAGTTACAATCAATTTTATTAAGTTAGAAAAACCGGAAGTGGGTCTTTGATCTACCAGAAGTAGGCATTTAAATTGCTCGAAATCTATCATGGCGAGTTTGATCACATAAAATATTACAAACGTATTTCTATAAAACTTTTTGCACCTGATATTTATGCTATTTTCTAGAGAATGTACTAAATTATTTCTTATAGTATGAATATTATTTGAGTTAGGGCATGTTATTTAAATAATCGTCTCATAAAGGCGTTATTTTTCTTATAACGTTTACTCAACCACCTCTAAAAGTTTCAAATTTTAATAAAACATTAAAATTTTAGTACATTCTCTAGATAAATGCCTCTAGATTGTTTTGGTAATTCTTTTACTAATATAAGTTTATTACTTTTTTCTCTAATTGCTTTGAAGTTTTACAAAAATATTGCTAAAATTTCACATATAATTGTGATTTTTATGAAATTCTGGCAATTTATTTTAAATATTGTTGATTAAATATTAGTATTTATTGGTATTGAATCCTAAAAAAGCCTTTATATGTTTAAATATGTTATTTTGTCAAAAAGTACTCTGAACGTGTTCGGATGCATTAATACAATTATAAATATTGACCAACTCCTTCTGAACCCCATTGCGGAGCTTAATCGGTCCGTAAGGCAGTTTTTCTCAAACTTTCAATATTTGTGATCCAATATTCCTCCATAATTTTCATTTCACCCCCTTCGTACAATAACAATGTATTGAATACAATATTAATGCACTTTGATGGTAAAGCTACAATACAACTTTAATTATAAACCGTACAAATTATCAAAAAAAATGTTAAATTTGGTGTATAATTTTGTATATTATAAGCCCATAGAAGTCGTAAGTAATTATTAAATTAGTTTTTAATTGGGTATTGATAAATTAATTATCAAAAACTTTGTGCAGTACTGATAAATTTATAAATATATTATAGCAGTGTTAATGTCTAAATTACTCTTTATTATGTCAGAATGTATTTTGTTCAATGCACACTTTCCTTATATGTATTTATTTAAATATATATATCATTTGTTCAAATTTTCAATCCTTAATAAATACTTTTTATTCATCCAATAAAGTTCAAACACATTTTTTTAAACTTGTAGTGGATAACACTTCATGTTAAGGTATCCGACTACTTGCAACAACTTTTTTTTGAAAAAATGGAGCTATGGGGATTTTTTGTGATTTTTATATTTATTTGGTATATTTCTAAAATTGATAAAAGAAAAAAATTATTATTATTAAAATGAGAAAAACTAGTAAAAATGTACAAAAAATTACGTAAATGGGGTCCGCTCTGTTCAAATATTTTAAGAACAAATTCTCAACTTTTCAATTTTGATGTGTTATTTTGTTATTCCTGTTTGAAGTGATCTTCAGGATAAGAGATATTTTAATTTTTACAAAAACTAGAGCACTTTATCTTAGTGATTATACGAAATTGCTTTAAAAACATTAACTATATTCACATAAAGGACTGCAAATTTTGAAATAAAACAATGATTGATAAATCTGAAGGTCAAAACACTTCTACTGTTATGCAGAACATAAGCAAAATATTTCAGCCAATTATTTTCAAAACATTTTGAGCAATCGCTGTACCCGTTTGAGTTTTTCGAGAAAAAAAAACACATTTCGAGTAAAACGCATTTTAAAGTTTGACACCTTGTGTAAAGTTATGGCATCTGCTTTTACTAAAACGCTTGTAGTTTTTGTTCTAGTGGAGGGAAAATAAAAACTTGGTAATGTTATTAAACTAATAAGATGACCTATGAAATAAAGTCATAAAAAATTTGTAAATTTTTGAACAAAATCATGATTTTAGGGTAGTCGGATACCTTAATACAGTTTTTTCAAATATTAATTCATTAATTAAATAATGAATAAATAGTAACAAACATAAATATTAGTTCAGCCCCCTACATAAAAAGGAAAATCGTTCGTTGTACCCTTGTAATGCAATGGATACTGTGTCGGTTTTCTAATCCGAAGACCATGGGTTTGAATTCCACCTAGAATGGCATAATTTCTGAGAATGTAATTTTTTACTATACTACTTTATCGGAATGAAGCCCAGTGGCTCAATGGTTAGTGCTACCTCACCACAGGTCTGAGGTTCAAATCCTGGGCTGGGTAAGGTTAACTCATCCCTTCAGTGGGTCGATAAATGGGTACCAAGCTTGCTTGGGAACTTAACACTGGGGGTTTCACGTCAGACCTGACCGGTACATCTGCTCATGCACCTCAGGGCCCAAGGTCGCGTATACAAAGATGGGTACTGTAGGACTTGGCCCTCATGGGCTGTTGCGCCACTAAGTTAAGTTATTTTATTGGAATAATTAAATTTAATTAATGAATAATCAGTTACAAACAAAAATAATAGTCCCACGCCGTAAATAGAAAGGAAAATCGCTTAAAAATTTTTCACTTAATATTGTGATTCTCTGATGTGTATGTACACATCTTTATTAATTGTAATTATTTAATAAAAAGTAACCAAAATAAAATTTTTCTTTGTTAATCTAAGTAGAAATTGACTTATTTTTTTATATTACTTGTTTACTTCCTTGCAGTAAATTGATAATTATTTTTAATATTGTTTTTTTTCGATATGCTCCCCCCCTCAAAGTTTGAGAAACGCTGCTGTAAGGGGTATTTTAATCTTCCCTTGTAGACTAACTCGATAATTTCTTTGTGTTAATTTCCCCAAATTAGTGATTACTCAACTCAAAGATATTAAGTATATTTCTATAAAATATTCAGTGTGTGTTTATTTAATTCAATGGAAAATAATATCCTGACGTTTTTGTAATAATTTGCCCTGGCGATATTTTCTCGGATGCCATAAAACACAAAATGCAACAATCGTCTGCGCCAATCCCCCATCTCCGGATCACGTCTTACTACGGCGAAGAGGATGGTAGCATATTTGCCGTTAGTATATCTGACAGAGACATTAGAAGCCCTTGCAAATGAGCGTCTTTTTCTTCATTCGCACAGATTCCGGGGGTGTCCTTAATTGCCGACGGAACGTCTTATCGTCTGCACAGTAAAATTCCCTTTGTTCCTCTTCCTTCCAATAGCAAACGATAAGGGCCAACAATAGGGTTCTCGCTTTTCCGACAAAAGATACCAGCAAAGAATCGATGGGTAATTGTCCTAGCGACGAACCGGTAGGTGAAAATTCTGCAATTAAAGGCAATAACTAATGTTATTTTCTTTCCCCCCCTAAAAATGAAAACGAAGGCGATAATTAGCGCTCGAAAAGTGAACATTAGGAAAGATCGTTTGGCCTCCCCGTGTTTCTGTCTTTGATGCTGCTGAAGTCGAAGGAACCTGTGTGCTGCATTATCGGATTCTATAGTTAAGAAAATACGACAAACGATATCCCGATAATTGATCTGACATCGATCCATCAGGGGGTGACGCTGACTCCAGTTAATTTGCTCCGGGAGCACGTTGTTGCCCGGTTAAGAACGTTTTGAAAACCGATTACGGGAAATTAAGTTCCTTTTCACACACCTGGGAATTTAATGGATGTTAGCTTGTTATTTCGGAACAAAACCTGAAGTCATCGGCTTTTTGAATGGTAGGCTGATCTAAAGATTAACTGTAACTGTGACTTTTACTCACATAATCAATTTTAGATAAGAAAAAAATATACGGTATTTATAAACAATTGAATGGCATCAAAGCTGTATGTCTTTCAATCGAGTCGCATGTACGAGGCTTGGTTCCACTATGACACTAAGGGTTAAATAGCGGCTGGCCAAGTCAGACAGAAAACCAAATAGACAAAAAATGTTTTCTATATTTCGGTTAACAAATATATTTATGAGCTAAGTTTGTCTTGCAAGAAAATCATCAAAAGTAAGTATAGATGCAAGTTGAATGACGGCAACTTGCAGACTTGTTGATAACTTGTAAAAATTGCGTTTTTATAAAATTCATAACATATAACTAAGCTGTAGCATAGCACAGGGGTCTGCTAATAGCTGCCCATGAAAAGGTTTTTTATTTTGCGTCCCGCCTCTAGAGTTAGGGTATTAGAAAGAGTTGTTTTTTATATTTGGGTTGACATACATTAGTGAGCAAAATTTTTCCTACATAAAGATCAATTAGTTCGGATGACTAAATTTGCAAACTGTGATGAGAATTTCAACAAGCAATATCCCTCATGATTTCAAAAAAATTGTAGAAAAATGTGATAGGGTACTAATTTTATATTATCTACAGCTGCAAGCGCAATAAATAAATTGAATAAAACTGCAACTATTTTATGTAACTAATACTTATTAATTTTTATGGTACTATTTATATATATACCTTTTCTGAGATACAAAGTGAATTGAGACGAATGCTGTCGTTATAGAAAGGGGCGAGCCTCTTATATCCTCCGCTTCCACAATGTGGCCTTCGAGTCAAAACTATTGCCCCCGTACTAAAGACGCGTTCGAAAACCGAGGGTGATGCGCCTTAAATCTAATGAGTCTGAAAGTTGTTAGTACGATGGAGAAGTTAGATGACGTAAGTGTTGTTCTCCAGTTCAATTATCGTCCTCGTCACGTGACCATACTACAAAATTATGTGATCTAGTTTCAACTGCTCATATGTTACTTTTGACTGTGACGTTAATTAAGCAATTTTTCATCAAAGAGTCTTAAAATTAAGTTGTATGTACTTCCCCCACATAAAATAACAATTATCTCACTTGTCGCCGTACTCTCATCTAAGTAAACCGGGCTATGAAGCCAAGAGTTCAGTGACCACCGCTTCAAACTTCTTATTTCACAACTATCTTTCTAACTCCAGTTATTCGACTGCGAGTTTGCAATTTCGTTGGTCAAAATAGATCCCGTTACTGCGGTTACTGCGCAAGCGCTGATAAATTTAAATCAGCTTCGAAACCACTTAAAATTTTTTAACTTAATATGCGATGATAAAATGAAATTTAGGGAAACCCCGTTTTTCTTCCTTTGACTGTCGGTCCCGTTAACGGTGAATACGGAGGTCATATGATTCAATGATTCAAAGGCATTTGGTCATAGACGCACACTCACATCCGGTGAATCCAAATCTACAAAAAGTTTTGTGAGTCCCAGTTCCATCAGCCTGAGTAAGTGTCTTTTAATGCAACACTATAAAGCAATACGAGGGATATTGCTGATGGATCTCATAATTTTGAATCATGGGCAAGCGACGTGAATGATATTTGAGCTGGCACCCCCCTCCCCTACTAACTTCCACACGGGAGGACTTTGAGTCGCAACATATTGAATATCAGCCCCTCTACATGGCGGCACTACGGCTCGAATTCATGACACGCTGGCCACAATCTCATCAAAACGACCTCTAAGCTACCATGGCCATCCTAGTAGCATCAAATATTGTGGAATATAATAATGAAATATGTTGAATATTAACGATAAAACGGGACTTCACAATCTTCACATGGTGTGATGTAACAGCTTAGAAAATAAATTACCAACTGCATAAGGCACGTCTTAAGATTTTTTGAGGCCCTGGGCCCCTTCAAAACTGTATGTTCCACCTATGACTCTTAACAGTAGACAGTACATAACGTATGTTGTCAAATACTCGTACAAACAATAACCCGAAACAAATAAATGTGTATAACTTACAATCACACAAACCGGCACTCAGCCGACTGCCTCTTTTTGATTATATGAGTAATGATGGTGTGTGGTGGTAGGCCTAGGCCTATACAAGGACGACAGTAATCACATGTAACCAGTTGACATGTCGTCTGAAATTTCTAGTTTTTTTTCTGGAGAATACAACCGGAAACAGCATTTGACCGTTGAAATTATTTGAATTAAGATCTTATTATGGTTGAGTCGAGAACGAGATGAAGACCTCATGAGACCCTTGGCCCAGGCCCAGTTGGCCCATGCCTTAAGACGTCCCTGAACTCACGTGACATCTTTTTCGTAAAACCGTAGTTTAAATTATGAGATCCCTCGCTTGTAGTTCAACACATGTTAACGATCGTAAAAGTCTCAATAAGGACACCGCAATCTCATGTCAGCACAAAAATGTCAGTTAAATGTCAGCACATGTCAGCATTACCGAACATTTAACTGTAGTAATAAATACTTATGAAATAATGAATTGTAAAAAGGTGGAATGAGTGTTTATTTACATAGCACTATAAAGTAACACGGTGGCTATTAATGACGGACATCGTAATTTTCGTAAGGCCGTGGTTTAAATTATGAGAACCATCACTTGTAAAGGGTGTTTTTCAGAGGTATATAGAACTTTAAATTGCAATAAAACAACGATGTATTATTCGATTGACATGAATTTTTTTATTCGAAAGATAATCTTGTGGCATTACATTTTAAATATGATCAAGCAAGGCATAGATTCGTCGAATGAGCCCAAAACTAGATTGCCGTTGTTCCCGATTTTCATAAGCGAATTTTGTTTAGCGATGAAGCGCACTTCTGGTTGAATGGCTACGTCAACAAACAAAACTGCCGCATTTGGAGTGACGCTAATCCACAAGTGTATGTCGAAACACCGTTACATCCAGAATAACGGACTGTTTGGTGCGCTTTATGGGCTGGTGGAATCCTTCTTCAAACACTATGAAGGCCACAACGTTACAGTCAATGGTGATCGGTATAGAGCCATGATTACTAACTTTTTCATTCCTGAATTGAACAATCATGATGTCCAGGAGCTGTGGTTCCAACAAGACGGCGCAACATGTCACACAGCTCGTGCCACAATCGATTTATTGAAAGACACGTTTGGTGACCGCCTAATTTCACGTTTTGGACCTGTGAATTGGCCTCCAAGATCTTGTGATTTAACACCGCTGGACTTTTTTCTGTGGGGCTATGTAAAGTCATTGGTCTATGCGGATAAGCCACAAATGCTTGACCATTTGGAAGACAACATTCGCCGTGTTATTGCCGATATACGGCCACAAATGTTGGAAAAAGTCATCGAAAATTGGACGTCCAGATTGGTTTACATCCGAGCCTGCCGTGGCAGTCATATGCCAGAAATCATATTTAAAATGTAATGCCACAAGATTATCTTTCGAATAAAAAAATTCATGTTAATCGAATAATACATCGTTGTTTTATTGCAATTTAAAGTTCTATACCTCTCAAAAAAACACCCTTTATATCCCCTGTCTAAAAACAGGATATTTATTCATGTTATTGATATTTATGGGATTTGACTAACCACGTAGTGTTCAGAAAGAAACATGGGAATAAACTCATTAGTTGAATTTTGGATCTTATGTGAGTTTTGACAATCCTCATGATGCCCAGGAAGAAATTAACACGGGAATTAACTGATTGGTTGACTTTTGGACGAATTCCATCCCCTAAGAAACTAATCCTTTTGTTTGAAATGTCAATCCTCCATCCTGTATAGCTCGTCACCAGCGTGTCATGTTTTCGAGCCCCAATGCTACTGAATACCCTTCGTGTAGAAAGACCGATGCACTTTAAATCTGGTATGGCTCAAAGTCCTCCCGTTGGCATGGTGTAGTAGTTTGGAGAAGGGGGTGGAAGTTTAGGTGTGTCGTCTTCAGCAGTGACCATAATTCAAAATTACGAGACCGTCCCCAATAACTATCGTGTTGTGTCGTAACAGTGTAACAAAAATAAACACTCGTTCACTTGAAACTACAAAAAGATTATTGGCGATAAACTTCGCAATTGAACCTCATTCAAGTGATAAGGATATCACCTTAGCTTGTACTCCTCTCTCTAAACATCCATACCATGTCAACGTGAAGGTTTTGAGTCTTGATAAAGTTAACGTGCATCAGCTCCATTGTGCTCGTTAAATCCGCCATAAGTCCTCTCCTTGGCGTAGGTGAGTGAGTGAATGAATATTTAAGTCGCACTGTTTAGCTACTAGAGAACTTTTGCTGACTGACCTCGTAGTTGTAAACAATGGTCAAGTGAAGAGGACGACACCTGAGCTGGCCTCCTATCTACAAACTACCACACTCCACCAACGGGAAGACGTTAGAGCTCTCGACAGATTTACCGTGAATCACTCCCTCAATTACCTATCCTGTAAAGGTTAAAATAGACTTAACATTTCGTGAAATTATATTGCAGAATATGAAATCTGAACCTAAACCATTTGTTATTCATTAAAAAAAAATATTAAACGGACAATTCATCGTAAAATAAAATAAAAAATCTAAGAAACAAAACCGCTGTTTAAATTATAGGAAATTACAATCAGTTAGAGCCATAATTAACGTAAATGTCAAAATTTAGAGGAAAACGTCCGATTTCATTACGGATATTACAATGGGGTGTTTCTGTAACTTTGAAATCACTGGTAAAGGGTGGGTAGGCAGGAGGAAACAGAAAGTTGAGGGTCTTATCTAGGCTGTGCCGCTTGTGCGTCATCTGCACCACCCCCTTGTTCGAAGAGGGGTTGTGAGTTGCAGGGGCGACTAGGGAGGCTCAGTGAGTCATTCTTCGAATCTTGTTTGCTCTGCCTCTTCCAGGGAGCTGCTGGCTTTCCCTTAAAACTGGGATTCTCTGAAGGGTGCTACACTGGAAGTATTCTATTAAATTTGGTCTTTAGAACTTTTTTTTCTGCAACGTTCCGAACAACTAGTTTTTTTACTACATTTTAAAAATTTATTTTTATGATTTGGAGTCACAAAAAGTGTGAAAAATATTCTTTTGTTGATTTACAGAAATTTTATTTTCGGAAAAGTTGATTCATTAAATTTAGATCAAGAATCTATTTAAAATGTTTGATGACTTTCTGTAAACGGTTTCAGAAAAATTTCTTAAAGGGAGTATAATACATGTGCCACATATTTTTTTTAAAAAAATGATACGATTATAAAACTTGCTAAATTTTTAACTAACTAAAAAAAAACTAAAATTTTTAAAACTTGCTTATTTCTTCAAAATAAAAAAAAATATAGCAAAACTGAATGTTTTTAAGATTTATTATAATAATTTAAGCTATCAAGAATTCAATTTGGCAACACATCAACACGAGAAAGGGGGACTGAAAAAGCTAAAGTTTTAAACCTTAGGTGAATTAACCCAAAATTCAATACATCAGTTTAATTTGAAATAAAAAAATTTCATGATTTCTCATAAAATACCTTTTTACAGTTCTAAAACTGACAAGGGCTTACAGTCAAATAAAAAACTGACGCTTTATTATTTTAAAACTAATATTTAATTGAAAAAAGAAGAAAAATTTTAATTTGTCATACGTTTTTGAACTTCCTCCCGCCTTTAAAAACCCATTACTTATGAAATATTGAAAGATATTACACAGATAATCACAATCACATGCAAACTTTTTGTTATACTAGAACAAAATATTATTTAAAATTCAACTTTCAACAATTCCCTAACAGATATCTCCATCTTCAACACACTGAGAGAGAGAATTTGAAACGAACAACACTCTGAGAAAAGTTATTTGAAGCAAAACTTAAATCTGGGTGTGTGTGGAAAAAATTAAAAAGGAAAAATTAAAATACTTAAATTAATATTTAACTGTTAGTAATTTAAATAATTATTTCCTAATATTAAAACTTTTTTGTTAGTAAAAAATTCTGTAATAGTAGATTAACTTCAATTTTTTAAGAAACAGTTATAATTGCATTCTAAATATTTGTCAAACATATCAGTTTATATTAAGTGCAAGATAGTTTTTCTCCAGTTATAATATTAACTTAAATCAGTGGCTCAACAGCCCTTGAGAGCCAAGGCCTACTGTGCCTATCTCAGTATATGTGACCTTGGGCCCAGAGGTGTATGAGCAAATGTTTCGGTCAGGTGGTCAGTCTGCTGCGAAACCCCCAGTGTTAAGTTCCCAAGCAAGCTTAGTACCCATATATTGACTCACTGAAGGAATGAAAAGCTGAGTCGACCATGCCCAGCGCGAGATTTAAACCTCGGATCTGTGGTGTGGAAGCGTGATGCACTACCACTCATCCATTAGGCTTCCAGTTATAATATTATCCAAAATATAACACTCACACAGTCACTTTTAACAAAGCATATTTCATTGAGTTGCGTTCGGAACCGTGATTTTGCAAAAGCACATAAATGGATAATTTTCATATTTAGTGTCACTTAAATTAGAGTACATGTATAATATAGTTTTAAGGACATTGTGACAAAAAAATTTATTTAAATACAATATTTTGGCAAAAAATTAACTTAGAATAATCTTTTTTTCAAAATGTTCTCCTTTTATGAAAAATGCTTCTGTTTTAGTAATATTTTGCCCGTATATAGTTCAAACCTCTCTACAGAGACTCAATTAGAATTTTTAAAATATATAACTTAGAAGTGGGTTTATCCATATTTTACGACAACAGAGGGGATCAATTTTAAGGAAAAAAACGCCAATACTTATTTCAATTGGTGGTAATTCTGAAAATAATGTGAATTTTTCAAAAATTCTTGTTGAGCCTCTGTAGAGAGAACTGAGGCAAAATATTATTATAATAGAAAAATATATTATTAAAAGGCAAAATATTATTATAATAGAAGCATTTTTCACAAACGCAGAACATTTGAAAAAAGATTATTATAAGTTAATTTTTTGCCAAAATATTGTATTTAAATAATTTTTTTTGTTAAAATGTCCTTAAAACAACTTTATGCATGTATTCTAATCTGAGTGACACTAAATATCATGAAAATTATCTATTTATGCGCTTTTTAAAATCACGGTTCCGAACGTAGTCGGATACCGTAAGTGTGCATAGCAGAAGGGGAAAATGCACACAACAGAAAATGAAAACTAAATGGTTTGGCAACAAGTATGAATACTGAAAAAATTTACGTAAAAAACTCGGGAAAAATAGTAAATAATTATTATAGATCTATTTATAATACTACAGAAAAGTTTGGTGTTAGCAACGACACAGGTCATCGATACCTTTGATATCCAAGGTCATTAACACAAGTTAAAAGGATATCCCGATATTTTAGCAGTGTTTTTCATTTTTGAAAATGCATAGTATTTGAATTCAATTCATATGGTATGCCATTTAATATTTAAGAAATTTTAAACGAAGAGTGTGGAATTCGTTGGTTATTTGGAATTTACAGTACAGAATTCAAATGGAATATATTGCGGGATATAACACATGGTTGTAAATTCCACATTTTGCTAAGTAAAACAATTTTATAATTCTAACTCTGAATAAAGCATAAAAAAACGTTGTTTGCTAGAACATTAAGGATAAGAAAAGATAAACATACATAAAAAATGAATATTTGAGAATTTTCTCCAACCAAGTCAGTTAAGGTTAAAGTACATGATTTATCTAAAATTTAAAACGGTAAAAATTGGTACATTCAGTCAAGATATATGTAAAGATGACTTTTTTTGTTGCATCTGTTGAATATTTCAATTTATTTTAACTCTTTATTAAACTAAAACAAATAAAGAGACAAAACGAATCACAACACAAAAGCGCAGAGGCAAAAGCGTCATTTGTTAATTCCCGAGATCTCAGATTTTATAGCTTCTTCAACCGGAAGCTAAGAGAATCATATGATTTCAGTTTTTGAATACCATAAATGGTCAGAGTTGTTGGATGGTGCAGTATTGTATCATCTTATTTTGAAATGTGCCGACGTGGCTATTTTTGTAGAGATAAAGTTTTGGATAAAAGGATATTTCCCATTAGGCGGGTAAACCATTTTAGTTATCATGCCATGTCTTGGAGAGCTTAAGACCATTATGAATTAGAACAAAATCCCTCGACGGAAAGTTTAAAAAGTGAATTATTACATGTATCTTACAGTCTTTAAGCAAATATAATGAAAAATAGTCAGAATCAAGATGTAAATAAGGTACAATGTTACATTCCAAGGTTTATATTTACAAGTGTTACTTTTTTATTTCATATTTTGCATCAAAAATGAAAAAAGTATGTGATTTATTTATTGTCGGTTCCACAATTTTTAAAAATGGAGCCTTAGTAGCTTAATGATAAAATCAATAACTTCCTTGGTGATGGCTCATTTTACACGACTTCATTTCAATCATTTTACTTATGCAAAGTAACCTTTAAGTGCAAATTAGGCTTAAAAAACTGAAACAAAATCTAAAAAAAGGCCATAATAAATCTTACCGTGAGTTAAATATGGTTATTTAAAGTACTAATTTTTAAAAAGTTCGAATTTTAGAATAACGAATAGTTCGAATTTAGAGAAATTGGCAGCAATTATAATGTAAATTTAATACGGAATTTACTTCAATAATTAAAGTATTAAATTGGTGTATATGAAAGTCGGATTTTTTTACGTGTGAGCGTTTATCTCCCTATTTGCGTTATGCCTTTGTTTTTGCCATAATTTCGTTTATAATCGCATTGTGCAATACCACAGTCACATTTTAACAAACAAGATTTTCACAAAAGTATTCCATTTTGTTTTTTGTTTTGAATTTCGAAAGGATATGAATTCAAAACGATATTCATGTAATTTTTACAGGATTATAAACTTGGCAATAATGCTGCAAAAGCTTCCCGCAGTAAAAACCAGACATTGGAGAAAATACTGTTAACGATTGAAAAGTACAGCGTTGGTTTGAAAAATTTCGCTTAGGTGATTTTTCTCTTTATAATGAACCACATGGAAGATCCAAAACATCTGTGAAAAATGATGCTCTGAAAGCAATCCAACTGTATCTATTATGATGTCAGTACATAGACAAAATGCATGAGATACTGAAAATTGTACACTCATCACATGTTAATCGGCATGGCCCAATACTTCTCCATGACAACGCTCATGCACACATACGTCATAAAAAAACAATTACGAAAATAAATGAATTAAAATAAGAAATTTTGCAGAATCCAGCTTATTCATTGGCTTTTTCGACAAACGACTTTCATTTTTTGAAACATTTAGACTGATTTTTAAGGGCTATACAGTACCAAAAAGTAGAAACAGTCTTAAAAATTCCATGTTAGAATTTCCTGACATTATTGAATTTATTACAGAACTGTCCATTAAAATCTCGTCGGGACAGGAGTATTGAAGCAAACGGAGTCTATTTAATGAATGTATGAAAATTTACAGTTTTATATAATCAGTCAAAAATCCCACATTTTTCATACACTCTAACCTAATAAAAATGAATTGTACATCCGATATAATTCACCAGAACGATTAAAAAATATGCTAGTGCGATATATTTTGTCTGAAAATTTAAAATACCATTTTTAAACACTTAGAGACGTGATTTTATAAAATTCTTCATTTCCTACTATTATATTTCACACTCTCCCTATATAGTGTGAGCTATAATAGTAGGAAATGAATGCTTATATATATATATATATATATATATATATATATATATATATATATCTTGTTCAAATTTTCAATCGTCAATAAAATACTATTTATTCATTCACTCAATTTCAAATACATTTTTTAAACTTGTAGTGGATGACACTTGATGTTACTATAGTTTTTTTCAAATATTAATTTATTAATTAAATCAAAAAATGAATAAATAATAACAAACAAAAATATTAGTCCAATACCATATATAAAAAGGAAAATTGCTCATTGTATCCCGGTAGCGCAATGATAACGCATTAGTCTTTCAATCCAAGGGTCGTGGGTTTCAATCCTACCTGGGATGATGTAATTTCTGAGAATGTGATATATGAATGGATAAATAGTAACAAACACCATGTAACAAAATGGGAAAATCGCTTTCTATTTAGTCATTTGATATTGTGATTCTGTCATATGTATATACATATTTATATTAAATGTAATTATTTAATAAAAAAGTAACTAAAATTAAATTTTTCTTTCTTGACCTAAGTAGGAATTGACTTAAATTTGTTTTTTTATATTACCTGTTTATTAAATAAGATACAGATTTAGTAACACCTTTTGAAAATCGTTGCCATCACAACCCTCTAAAAAATAAAAGATACCTCCCACAGTCGAAGTCTGAGGCGAGGAAAATTCGTTTACTATTTCCTTCTTTATACCAGGAAATTTCAAAAGGGAAAGACTGGAGGCTGGTTAGGCGGAAGGTTGGTCATCCTCCCCAAAAAGGAAGGCAGGGGAGGCAGCGTTAATGGAAAGCCCCTTTTTGTTCCTGTAGTTTTAGGGTGGCCAGTCAATTTGTGGTCTGATGAGATCTTGTAGGGGGGCAACACCTGGACTCTTTCTCAGCGCCCGGGCATTCCTTGAAACTTGATCTTTGTTGATTTCGATTTCTGAAACTGTTTATTGTGGAGGACCGTTTGCGTGATGCCAGATTCATTTTCTTCTTCTTTTTTATTTATTTATTTTTTCCTCGGCTGACCCTCACCTCTCTTGCCTGCTTCTTCGTATTTACCTTCAGTTTTCGGGGGCCAAAGAGAAAGAGAGAGAGAGAGAGAGAGAAAAGAATTTTTTCTGCGTTTGTTCATAGTTTGGGGCATCCGCCGCCACACTGTTTGTTTGTTCGTGGACTCAGTGTGAATGAGGGCGAATGGATTTATTGGGGTGAAAATCTGTAAACTCAATTCTTTCCTCTTTTTTGTGTGTGTGTGTGGCTGTGCGGCCACTGTGTTGCCGTGATTTTTAGTTTCTACAAAAAAAGGGGAAGGAATAGGGGGAGACTTTTGTTTTTTCCCTTTTCTTTTTCTTTTGTTTTTCACAGACGCAATTTCACTTTGTCTTTTTCGCTCCATGTATGTAGTTCCAGAAAGATACCGGGCCCTTTTTCCTTTTAAGAAGGTACGAAAGGGTCTTTTCTGGGAATGGAGAGAGTGTTGCGAGTTCATTTGGCTGATTTGGAGTATTTGTTCCGATGCCGTGGTCGGAAATCGAAAACCATTGAGGCAAAAACAAGAAGTACCGGATTAAATCTTTGACGTAGATTCGAACCTCTTGAAGGAACTCTCTTAACCTTACATCATGACATATCATGGATAATTACATAAAAATCTGAACCAGTATTACTCTAATACAGCGTTTCTCAAACTGAGGGGCGTTATAACTCAACGAGGGGGGCGCGAGCATATTGAAAAGTTGAAAACAAAAGGTTATTTAAAAAAATATTAATTTACTGAAAGTATAAAGAAACAAAATACTTTGTGATATAATCAAATATAAAATACACATTTACATTGATATAATACACTTATAAATGTATCAGCACTGTACAAAGTATATTTTATTATTAATTTATCAATACTAAGTTAAGAACAAATTTGATAATTATCAGTGACCCCCCAAGGGATTATATCATCTTGATAATTTTCTCGATTTATACTTAATTCCTTAACTGTCGATTTAAAGTTACGCGATTCGCTTCCTAATGCCACCGTTTTCCACGTAGATGAGCGTATTTTGATGTTTTTTAGCGGATGGGGGAGAAGAGAAAAGGAATAAATAAGCAAATCCTCTGAAATAAGTAAATCCTTCGCAAACACTGTCAAGGTCTTTTTACTGCATTCCAAAGCCTTCGGAATAATTTTATGAATAGCCCTGCACAGAAAAGATCTTACTTCGGAAAGACGTATATATACGTCCAGAAAATTAATGCTTTGGCTGAGCGAGACGTTTATATACGTCGGGGGCACATAAGAGGTTAAAGTCGTATTGTAGCTTTAATATCAAAGCATAGTATTATTGAATTCAATACATTGTTATTGTATATAGGGGGGGCGATGAAAACAATGATTGAATAGTGGGTCACGTATATTAAAAGTTTGAGAAGCACTGCTTTATTACAGTATTTCTCAAACAAGGTATCACGACTCAAGATAAAGGAAAAATCACACACCAGTAGCGTAACGTACACCACCGCAATCCCCGCATCGCAGGGGGGACCAGGGTTCTAGGGGGCCCAAAGCCTGGCTGCCACCAAGTGCCTCTTTTGTAAACTCTAACTTGGGGGCCCCAAACCTGACTTTGCTGGGGCCCCAAATGTTCTCCGTTACGCCTTTGGCACACAGCACTTTTTGTCGACCAATGTAAGTTCAGTATTTATATACCTTCAACAACAGTCAAATCAAATCATGTCACTTCAGGGTGGTACATGACCTTTTTTGTGGTGCTTATATTCTAACAAAGAAACGTAGACGTTTAATTTCTAAGCTAAAAATAAAAATGTGTTGGTCAATACCGGGGAGGACAACCCGTGGCACGATTGAGTTGTAAGAGTGACACGCGAAGACTTATCGAAACATTAAGAGGGATAAAAATAAATACTGATTTGTTTGCTGTTTTATAGAAAGGTGTTTGCCTCAGACAAGAGAAAACTTCTAAATTTATTTTAAGTACACTTAATTAAATTACAATAGAAAATTATAATGTAGACAACACTCCTTCATTGTTGTGTGCGTTGGTTTTTCAAAGGAAGGGCATTCGTGAGATTCTGGAATCTGGAATTTGAGAGAGAGTGTTTTAAAATATTTGGAATAAAACAATGAACTGCCCAGTGCAGTGCTTCTCAAAGTTTCGTTACCTGCGACCCAATTTTCAGTCATAATTTTCTTCGCGCACCCCCTCTCCCATCCAAACAATAACGATGTATTGAGTTCAATAATAATAATGTACTTCGACGTAAATCTACAATAGGAATTTAATTACAAACCGTACAAATGATCAAGATCAGTATAACATTTTTTATATAATTTTATCTATGACAAGTCCATGGAGTCACTGGTAATTATTAAGCTTGTTCTTAGCTTGGTATTGTTATATTAATGATCAAATACCGTGTGTGCAGTACTGATGCATTTATAAATATATTATATTGGTGTAAATGCCTATTTTATTATGTCAGAATGTATTTTGCTTTGTCTCATTTCAATAAATTAATACTTTCAAATAATGGTTTATTTTCGACGTTTCGATACGCTCGCGCCTCCTCGTTGATTTATTACCCCCCCACAGGGGGCGCGCCTTACAGTTTGAGATACTCTGGTCTAGTGAGTGCTTGCTTCTCAAGAATGAAGTTAGACTTTGAGATTCAGCTTTTCTTACCGATATCTTCTCTTGTGATCACACTTTTGTTGATGTGTAACATCTTTCCTCTCGGTTGCTGGATATTTGTTGGGAGTGATTTCGTGAAAAGGGACGGATGTGTGTAACAGGATGCGACGTAAGCGCGCGCTACTTGATTTGACCAATGAGAGTGCGTGGCTGTGTCTTTTCACTACCCTCGCATGGGGGTCCAACTCTAGTAGACATCAAGCACTCAACGCTTGACTCGAAATCCGTTAGTCACGATATTGGGGGACATAAGTGCGGCAAAATGCTTATTTGAAAATGGACCAACAGTGATTTCGGTGGTCGCATACATTTCTTCGAATCAAACGGTTAAAAAAATTAAAGATTTCCTGCATTTTGCACTTTTACCATATAACGAAGGTGGTTCTGCTCTTTTAAAAAAATTATCTCACGCTTCCCCTGATTTTGAGCGGTGATTTTAACTTTAACTTCAGTTTGCCAAAAGCTGAGCTGCTCATAGCTTTTATGAATGATGAACTCAAGCTCGAAATGAACACAAAAATTAGAATGTTTCGATTGCTAACAGTGGTACTGTTATTGACGCTATTTTTCAACGGTTTTTAAGTACTTTGAAATCACAAGTATATGTGTCATATTTTAGTTATCATAAGTCTATTGTCTCCACTATTCCCAAAATTAAACAAGAATAATTATTTTTGATAAAATATTGCATTTAACTCTTTTTGTTAATTAAATACAACTTTGATTAAATATATAGTTATTCGATAGAAAATTATTTCCAATCTCATGCCCGATTCATATTTTTTTTCAGGAAAAAAGTTAATATTGTGTATTTACCACGACAACATGTCAGATGTTACACATTATATGCGACTACTGTAAGACTCGTTTCTTTTTTTTTTTGTCTCGATTCCGGAGAAAAAGAAGAATCTGATGCACACTTAGAAAATCCCGATTTTGTTAGCACCTTAAAGAACTAATCCTAATGTAGATGACTCAGTAAAAAAATCTTTTAAAAACCACATTAAATAAATTACAGTTAAAAAAAACTAAAAAACACCCTTTTTTCAGTTAATCCAATTAAATTAAAACTTAATCTTTTAGTCGCCAAATCTGGAATTTGGCAGCAGAAGCGGGATGGGATCTAAAAATGGAAAACCGTTAGTCCTGATGATCCTGATCAGGACTATGGAACAAAATTATTAAATTACTATATTGTCATCAGTCCTTTTCAAGTGAGCTAAATTTCAAATTAATCTGACCTTTTAAAGTTGGTAAAAATTGAGTTTAAAGATTTCGTTACATACAAGTGAAGCTTATAAAAGGGTGTTATAAAGTACTGACTGTTTAATAATCATTTAGAATTAAATTATTCTAGGAACTTATTTTTATTTTATTCCAAAATAAACTGATTGAAACTGAGAAAAATAAATTTTTAACAATAAAACTTAAGTTCGTATTTTTGTTTTATTATTATATTACTTTTAAATTTTCTCTACTTAGACTTGCACAGATATGTGAAATTTTCGTATTCCATAATAAGCCTACAAGTAACATTTTTTCTCATTTTCATTTCTTTGTTGGAAAAGTTAAAAGTGGCACTCTTCCCAAAAAGGTTGGCCACCCCTGGTCTACAGGAAAGGGAAGGGGGGGGATGTGTGAGAATGCATCAAAGGATGAGACTTATTTATAAAACCAACACTTGTACTAAGACTATCAAATCACTATATATAGCCGGAGTGGGCATTAAGTCGATCGCGATCGACCGGTGAACCACAAAGACATTTTGGTGTGACCACCTGAAGATTTAGCTGTTAGTAATTATATAGAGAAATATTCAAGATTGGTTGAAGTACGGAGACGAAGTCATCTGCTGACTATAACAACTAACTTTAGATAAAAATGCTTTATTTTTGTATATATTTTGAATTCTTTTATATAACAAACGCATCATTTATGTATTATTATATTTGGGGCTATTATTATTGTGTTGTATCTTGAGTTTTGATTTAAACGCGATTTTCAAAAGTGTAAGTAATATTTTTTTTATTTCAGTTCTGTAGGTATAAGTACATACTCCGTATTTATTATATTAAAGTTATAAAATAAATATATATTATAGACCTTTTCCTACCTCACCGCACGGGCGACACTGGGCATTTGCGCACACAAGAATTTTTCAAGAGGCCGGGGAGGGGGTGAAGGTCGAGGGTTGAAAGCCTACCATTCTCGTAATATACAGCAATACGCAGCCAGACACATTTTTTGATTTTGTAGACTGTGGAGTGAGTGAGTTAATATTAACGTCGCACTGTTCAGCTACACGAGGGCTTTTGGCGACGGACCACGTAATTTTGAACCATGGTCAAGTGACGTGGACGACACCTGAGCTGGCACCCCCCTCTCCTAACTACCACACCACACCAACGGGAGGACGTTTCAGCTCTCGACAGATTTAGCGTGCATCGTTGCCCTACACGGCGGGTCTTTGGTGGTACTGGGATCGAACTCATGATATGCCTGCCATGGTTGGATACCTTAACCACTGGGCTACCGCAGCCCTGTAGACTGTCTGGAACAAAAGCAGCTAAAAATAAATTGCTGAATAAATAATCAACATTAATTAATGAAAAATATTAATAACAAATAATTACGTTTCACATACTATATACATGGGATTAAAATCAATAGGAAAAAAATCAAGGGAGAGTCCGGATTTGTTGACCCCTTGACACTGGTGGACCACAACACCCTGAAAAAATTAGAAGTAGCCCGTACCCTGGGAATGTTTGACCACGTCCGATCTATGGACTAATTGCTAGCTTAAATATCTGTAAGAATTTATCTAATGCTTACCTTAAATATTAATCAACATTAATACTAATTTTCCTACATTGAACACGTCTGGTAGCTTTCATTATTATACGAAAGGCTTCAGCCTGGCAATAATCGCCAATCTTTCTCTCCACTTCACTTGACTTTAAATAGCAACTCTCATTAACAAAAATCACGGTTACTTCACATAAAGTGGTTTTCATGATGGTACAACGTTTAAAAGAAGTTTTCTGTAGAGGATTAATAATAATAGAGAATAAACCCGATACAAGGTTGCCGCCACACATCCATTTAATTCAAATTATTTAACTCACAAATCTCATAGTTATTGGTTTTGAAATGAATTGTTCTATTAATTTTTGTCCATATTATCATAATTCTTTTGAAACATATTTCGCTTAAAACGTATGAATATTTAATCTCTTATTCAAGGAATAATAACTCGTTTTGAAAAAGTATTTGAAATTATTATAAAAACAAGTAAAAAAAATTAGGTCAATTCTTACTTAGGTCAGCAATGAAAAGTTTTATTTTAGTTACTTTTTATTAAATAATTACAATTATTATAAATATGTGTATATATTTGACAGAATCACAATATTAAGTGGCAAAATTGCGTTTTTACGTTTTCCTTTCTATATAGGGTGCTGGGGTGAGTGAGTGAATGAATATTAACGTCGCACTGTTCAACTATACGAGGGCTTTTGGCGACGGACAACGTAATTTTGAACCATGGTCAAGTGACGTGGATATAGGGTGCTGGACTATTATTTTTATTTGTTACTATTTATTCATTAATTAAATTTTATTATTCTAATAAAATAGCACAGTAAAAAGAAATTACATTCTCAGCAATTGTGTCATCCTAGGTGGGATTCAAGGCCTCGACCTTTGGATTAGAAGTCTAACGCGCTATCCATTGCAATACTGGACACAACGAACGATTTTCCTTTTTATAAATGGTCTTGGGCTATTATTTTTGTTTGTTAAACTTAATTAATGAATAGTAACTAAAGAATTAATATTTGAAATAAACTATAATAATAAGTGTCATTCACTACAAGTTTAAGGGGACATGGTACGATTTACTCAAAAACTTTTAATTTAAGGATTTTAAAATTTTTTTTGTTGCCTTCTATGTGTGTATACTATGTAAAACAGATTTTGTGGTCAAAATTTCACAAAATGCTAGCCACATAATTTTTTATTGAAAAAACTTGAAATTTGTGAAGTGAATTTATATAAAATGCTACTCCTCCCCTACTAAACTTGACGTACACGCATGAAATCTGATTTACGAGTATGTAAAACTATGTATAACAGAAATTGGTATGGGTTTTGCAATAACGTGATTGGTATTCGTACAATAGCTCCTTTTATGAATGCTTATCGAAAATTCCGTAAGAAATGCATATATTCTGAGTTCAATTATTTTTTAAAAAATTAGTATTGCTTTGTTTCAAAAATGCATACCAACTTTTGTTACGTGTGCTATTGGCAATAGGTAAAAAAATTGAAAGTATTAGGCTCAATAGAAAAAAAAGACTTAGCATTTTAAATCAAGACAAACTAGTTATTTTATCTTTCTGAGATAAGTGTAAATTTTTGATTTGACATAGGGATGTGAATAAACACAGACGTAATAGCTATCATAATTTTGCGTTTTTTAAGTTTACAGCTTTCAAATTTTGTGAGGTTATAGAAAAGTATATAAAGAGTAATTTAGGCTAAAATAATTAGATTTGATTTTTTGACCGATTTTGGTACGAATAATAAAATGTACTTCATTAATGATTAAAATTTTGTTCAAGATATATATATATATATATATATATATATATATATATATATATATATATATATATATATATATATATATATATGGGGAGAATGTAAACTAATAGTAGGAATTGAACCATTCAAATAGAAAATGCACCTACACACATTACATAGCTCCTGAAATATTTTATGTCTGTTACTTTCAACACACCTAATGTGGAAAGACAAGAAAAACGTAAAAGAGAGAGAAAAAAAAATACTTTTCTTTTTTATTTCAGTCATGTGTAATATCAAAAGCCTGCGAGGAGAAACTTGCTTCCCATAAAAAAACGAAACAGCCTTCTGCGTGACCCATAAAGAGGTTGAAAGGCGCAAAAAGTTTTTCTAGGGAAAATTGCAAATGTTTCTCATGTATTCAATTGCTATATAATGTTTCCAGAGTTACAGATTTGTAAACGGAATAAAAACGGGAAGTTACAGCTACCATTTGTTGAAAAGAAGTGGAATGGGAGTTTATGAAGAGGTTTTTTTCACTAGTAAGGTGGTAAATGCAGGAAAAGTTTTTAATACCGAAATAAATTTTCAAAAATAAATGTTTTGTACTTTGTATAAGCTTTTTCGTTAGTGTTACTAATTTATAACCTTTTATTCTCAGTTAGAAAAAACGTTCTACTCGCATTTCTTAGTCCTAAATGGATTAGCGAATTTATCAAATTTTTACGTTATATAAATTTTAACGCGAATAAATAGACGTGATTTGAAAAATAAAAATTTTAATTAATGTTTTTGAAAGAAAGATAATATTTACAGTAGGACCCCGATTTAACGAATTTTTTTCTTTACTTCGATTAAAATGAAGGCAAAAACTCCTGTTTAACGAATAATAAACATCAAATAAATGAATTATTTCAACAAACATATTTTTTTTATTAGTTTGTATTAGAAAAAAATTGGATTTCTTTTAAAATGACATCCTTTTTGCCCGGAACGGAATAATTTTCTTCTAAGCAACAAATTTCGACAGCGAAAAGTGTAGTTCATTGTTACACTAAACAGATTTAGATGAGTCATAAACTACGTAAGCTTTGAATGGATCAGGAAATTACTTTATGTCATCCCATTCCAAAAAGAAAGGGATATCTTATGAGATTTTAAAATTTGTTCTTGTTATCGAAAGAAGTGAGGTTTATTATAGGAACGTTTTTGCAGAAAATTTTGCTTCTGAAAATTTGATAAGCATAGTAGATTGCCGAAACAAATGCGAAGCGATTTTTATACAAAAATTGATAATGAAATTCCTGTTAAAATTGTTAACTAACTGTTTTCTAATTCTTTACATTGTTCGGAAACTGTAGAAACATATCTCATGCAGTAGGACATAAAGGACGTAATATTTTCTTTGCATAAAGTCGAAAAAGAATTTTTTTTTTGAGTCAGGAATCAAAAAGATTGTCAAGCATCTATTAGTCATTATTTTAAAATTTCCAATTAACTAATGCAAAATAATTCGCTAATAGTACTTTAGCAGCTGAATAAAAAGTGTGTGATTTTTAATCATGGATATATTTTTTGTGTAGAGTTGCTTTTACAGAATTTCCAAAAAAGTAAGTAGGAAAAAATTCTATTTCCTTGGACCCCCACAAAAAAATCCCAATTTAACGAATAAAATGTTCGATCCCGATGAATTCATTAAGTAGGGGATCGACGGTATTACATTTCAAAAATGTTTTCATGTAAAATGACATATTTTAAGTATTTTAAAAAATACGAAGATTTACTCAAGATTAAAACAATTAGTGTTTATTAAATCTAGAAAACATTGCTATTAGGTATGCTCAAAAGGACATCATATAAAACAAAAGAACAGCACATTCTAAACAAAAGATAGGTTTGGATATAATGGAATTATATAACTTGAACTATAATTTGCCTACACACACTGACTCATATATATATATATATATATATATATATATATATATATATATATATATATATATATATATATATATATATACGAGGGCTGTTCAATAAATAATAAGACTAAAATTATACAAAAAAAAGAATACTTTTTTAATCACTATCATTTACATGGTCTTTTTCAAAATAACTTTTGCGGCACGTAGTGCATGTATCCCAACGTTCTGACCACTTCTTAAAAACATGTAAAAGTCCATTTTGTGAGAGCTTTATCAAAATCGCCTGCACAACCTTTACACATGATTTGTTGCTTGCAAAACGTTTGCCTCGTAATGTTTTCTTAAGTTGAAGAAACAGCCAGAAATCACACGGAGTTTTATTTGGACTGTATAGAGCAGGGATGGCGAACCAGTGGCACGCGACGCAATATTTTTGGCACACCAGTGATCAAAATGGTTTGTATTATGTTTCAAAATTTTAAAGTTCACTATGAAGTATTACGAACAACTGAAAGTTATCGGTCGCGGGGCGGCGGGAAGCTCACTCGTTTGTTATTGTCTTGCCTTAGTTACGTCGTAGACTACAATTGCTTATGATGTAAAGTTTGTCTACGCATAGCATAGTCATTAACACAACTGTATTTTAAAGTTTATCTTTGTTATATTTGCGATTTTAACTGTTATTTAGCATGACTAGTTTAGCAAAAGAGCCAAAAGTTTAAGATATTAAGTGTCACAGAATTTCAAATTTGGCAGAGGCCGAGGAACATGGCATTATTAGCAAAAGCGACAAAGCGGTGTGTATTTTATGTTCTGGAATAGTGGTATGCAGAACATATATATATATCGTCTGTAAAACGGTATTTTGAAATAAATCACAAACCCTCGTCAAAAAAAGTGAACCACAGCAAAAATAAGTAATTGCTTAGAAGCCGTTTGGCAGATGACTCTAATGCAGCATATATTCTACAAAAAGTAACATCTTACAATCCTAACATAAATTTAGTTATTTGCTATCCAGTCTGCAACAACAGAAGTCCCACTAATGATACTTTAATTTGAGAGAATTACACGAATAAAAAAACTAAAACATTTATAATTATATAGTGCAAAAGGTATTTTTTCGTTGTAAATAGAATTTTGTGTTATTAGTATTGAGTTTTATTGTTTTCCCTAGTCACAAGTCAAAATTATTTGATGGCACGTCTCTACCTCATTAAACACTTCTTTAGAAAAAAATAGCACGTTGATCCGTAAAGGTTCACCATCCCTGGTATAGAGGGTGTGGTAAAACCTCTACGTTGTTTTGCAGCGAAATATCCAGTACATAACGAGCAATATGTGGTCAGGCATGGTCATGGTGCAATAGGAAGCTTTTTCGGAGCAATGGACGTTTCCTTTTAACGTGCTGTGTCATTGTTCGCAGGACATTCGAGTAGGACTCGCTACCATCGAGCCGTTTATGGTAGCACCGGGTTCGACAGTGCGTTGTTACACAATTCCTTCATAATTCAAAAAAAATTATGGTCATAACTTTAAAAGCCAATTTCAACAGCCTTTGCTTTCTTGGGAGTAGGCGAAGATGGATGTTTCCGTTCACTGCTTTCTTGTTTTATGATTGGATCAGTGATACAACCAAGCTTTGTCTGCTGTGATGAAGCGTTTTAAGGTAATGTTGCCTTCTTATTTCAGTCTTTAATCATATCGTATCATATCAAAGTTCTCCAATGCTGATTTTTGCTTCCATTTCGACAACAGGCCGCGGCTCGTAGGCGCCCGCAAACATGCTTCAGTTCGAGCACATGATACTCAAGAATATGAGTCTGTACACGCCATGTATCGGTAGCTTTTGTTAATACAGACAAACTTTTATTATGCCTCAAAAAAATTAACATTCCGATGAGTAGTTTCGCGACAGTAAAATTAGTCTTATTACTTATTGAACAGCCTACGTATATATATATATATATATATATATATATATATATATATATATGAAGACTTTTTATAGTTCATAAATATATTTCTTGTAAGAATATTTATAAATTTTACAGCTGTGCATTTAAAAATAATTCCAATATCTTCTAGATTTTTTTTTATTTTCAGCAATTTTTCCTTTTTTAATATAAATTTACGACAAGAATTTTTTTTATTTGAATGAAACTTTTTTAATAATTTAAATAACCGCAAGAAAAATATTACTTTTTTGAATTTAAAATTGAAACGAATTAAATGGGCAGGTCACGAATGCACGAGGACCTCACCACTAAAAAAGCCTTCAAGGCCCAAACAATTGGCACACGAAAAAAGGGCAGGCCAAATCTTAGATGGATTGATGGCTTAGAAAAAGATCTTCTAGTTTCGAGAACTAAGAATTGGAGAACACTAGCAGGAAGAAGGCTGGCTTGGAAAAGGATTCTTGAGAAGGCCAAGGCCCACCTTGGGCTGTTTAGCCACTAAAGAAAGGAATGATAAATAGGTGCGGTACGCAAGAAAAGGGTCATATAGTTTCTTAGCTGCAATACTATTTTCAGTCATGTCCACATTAAATGAAAGAGGTGTGTCCGTAATTTGCTTCGTGTGGAATGGCGCATCTCCATACTAAGCCAATCCAGTAAAACGATTCCTATTAACCACTTTTGGGGAGGACACAGTGATGGGTCGAGGTTGCAAGATGACCAACATGTTCCCCCGACCTCCCTCTAGTCAACTTCTGTATGAAGGGATATCTGAAATCACTTTTGTGCCGTTCAACTTTCTTGTGGTCACATTCTTGCAAATAGCACTTATTTATCATCATTTCTTCCTTTTTTATGAATTTTTTAAGTTTAAAAGAACTTTTGTCACACCCTGCACATACTCAACAATAGAGAATAAATGTTTTGTAAAGAAAAGACTTATACATAGGCAGTGGCACACACACGAATTTTTCAAGGAAAGGGGGTACATGGTTGAATGTCCACTATTCTCCTATCATGCCTCAATACGCCACCAAACATATTATTTTGATTTAGTAGTCTTGTCGGAAATAAAAAAAAACAGTAAAAAATAAATGATTAAAGAAATAATTAGCATTAATTTACAAAATAAATCATTAAGGTATCTGATAACGTTCTCAACCGTGATTTTGCAAAATCATACAAATTTTTTTTATGTTTAGTGTCATTTATATTAGAAAACACGCATAAAATTGTTTTAAAAATGTTACTACAATAAAAAATTATTTAAAATGCAATATTTTGGCAAAAAATGAACTTGGTTATTACATATTTTCAAAACATTCTCCTTTTATGTGAAAAATGCTTCTATACAGATAATATTTTACTTATATATAGCTATGACATCTTCAGAGAGCCTGAACTAGGATTTTTGAAAAATTCACGTTATTTTCAGAGTTACCACCAATTGAAATAATTATTGGTTTTTTTAAACTTTTCAACTAAGATGAATTAAAATATGGATAAATCCACTTCTAAGATGTATATTTCAAAAATCTTAGTTCAGAATTTGTACAAAAGATCTGAACTATTTATAGGCAAAATATTATTATTATAGAAGCATTTTTCAAAACATTCTCCTCATATGTTTCCCATATATAACTCAGACCTTTGTTCAGAGCCTGAACTAGGATGTTTGAAATATATAATTTAGAAATGGATTTATATATCCATGTTTTAACACACCAAAATGAAAACATGTTAGAAAAACAACACCGATTATTATTTCAACTGATGGTAACTCTGAAAAAAAATGTGAATTTTTCAATAATCCTAGCTAAAGCTCTCTGCAGAAGTCTTAGCTATCAAAAGGCAAAATATTATTATTATAGAAGTAATTTTCATACAAGGAGAATAGTTTGAAAATAAATAATTCTATGTTATTTTTTTTTGCCAAAATATCCCATTTAAATAATTTTTATTGTAATACTATTCTTAAAACTATTTTATGCGCATATCCTAATTTAAGTGACACTAAATATTAAAAAAATATTCGTTTGTAGACTTATGATACATCATATTTCCGAACGTAGTCGGATACCTTAATAACAAATAGTTAATTAAATTTTATGTACTATATACATAGAATTAAAATTAATTAATAAAAGTTAAGGGCTATGGGGGGAGGACCATACCCGTCAACCCCTCCCCCCCTTGTGTGCACCACTGTACACGATGCATGTTATACTAAGCACTGAGCGCATTTCAATACATATCTGAATAGCACCCGATCGAAACGGAGACTGTTTTCTAGAATTTTCTGCCCATTCTAAAAGCTGACGGCCCATGGGGAGCCCCGTCCAGCGGACTCTTGGCCAAGATGACACATCCCTGCAATCAATAGCAGTTATCGGTAACCGATGGTGCCGATATCACCCGAGGAAAGGTCGAAAAGTCCACTTGGCTTCAACGAGTTCCTCAACAGAGACGTTCCTTTTTCTTTTTTTTTTACGTTCTTTTTTTTTTCTTCAGTTCCTTGCCACGGAATTTGAAGAGAGAAGTGTGTCACAGAGTATCAGAGAGCAAGTTCTTGAGTTAAAGAAACTAGACAGTGAATGTTGTTTTTGCTTCAAATGATTTAATTTAGTTTTTTTTAATGATTTTTTCCCTTCCTCTTTTTTTTCTTTTACATTTCCGCTTAATTTGAGGCCCCTTGCAAGATAGGAGGGATTTTAAGAGGAAGTAAATACAGTTTACTCTCAATGTGATCGTTTAATTTTTATGCTGATTTTTAATTGTTTGTTCATTGGTTTTCTCCTGGTTGTGTATGTAAGGGATATTGATTTTTGAAAATTGCTGTCGATTTCATGCAAGTGAGAGCTGTTCATACATTTTTATAAGTACTTTTAGAGCATTTGTGCAAGTTTTCCAGGTACAAATGAGTGAGTGAATATTAACGTTGCACTGTTTAGCTACACGAGGGCATTTAGCGACGGACCATGTAATTTTGAACCATGATCAAGTGACGTGGATGACACCTGAGCAGCCCCCTCTCCTAATTACCACACCACACCGACGGGAGGACGTTTGAACTCTCGACAGATTTAACATGTACCACTCCCCTACACTGTGGGTCTTCAGCGGCGCTAGGCTCGAACTCATGACACGCCAGTCACGATCCGATACCTTGACCCCTCAGCTACCGCGGCCACCAAGGTACAAGTGAGATCGAGAATTTACTAACGTCGAACTGTACAGCAACACGAGGACTATTGACAACAAATCTCGTAATTTTGAACCTCAGTCAAGTGACGAAGACGACACCTGAACCGTTACCTCCAAAATACCACACCACGCTACGCCAGCGAGAGGATTTTGACACACGAAAGACTTAACGTGCATCACCTTTTCTACACGGCGAGTCTTCAGTGGCATCAGAATTCGAACCCATGACACGCCAACCACGAGTTTGTGACCATAACCACTAAGCTACTACGGCCACTTTTTTGATAAAAAAAAACAGCCCTCCTTTAAAAATATTAGAAAATAGAACACGGAGATTGTATGTGCCTCCCTTAAAGTCAAATAAACATACAACAAAAAAGGAAATAATACCTGTCAAATTTTAAAAGACCCAATCCTCTAAGAATTTTTACAGTTTTACTTTTATAGACACGGCAAATCCTCAAGTGGGAGAGCCAGTGTACCATCGATGTGCACTGGCACCATCAGTCGCACCGTCTATGTGCGGCTCCCGCAACCCAGTTTTTGACACTTGAATTCATTCAATTCAAGTTCTTATTCGATGCTAAATATTGCCATGATTTAATTTTGCCAAGAGTACCGGAGCCAAATTGATACTCAATGGATCTATTACTTGCCACATACATGACATACGTGCCTACGATTTTAACCTCTAGCCGAAATCGAACCCGCAACCTTTGGCATATGAGGCCTACAGGCTACCTCTAAGCCATCGAGGCGATACTGTTAGACTAGAGATCTGACATTTGGCAAACATGTTTCCTTTGTTGATTAGAACTGCTCAAAACTTAGGTTTTGTAGAAATATATTGAGTGGCTGCAGGGGTGTAAGAGCTAAATATATTCCCATTTTTGAATTTCCTGTCCTTAATCGGAAACTCATTAACAACTGCTAGTATTATACAGTGGCGTAACGGTGAACACCTGTGCCCCCCTGCAAAGTCGAGTTTTGGGCCCCCAAGTTGGATTTTACAAAGGGTAGGTACTTGGCGATAGTCAGGCTGTGGGCCCTCTAGAGCCCTGGGCCCCCCGCGATGCGGGGGTGTACGTTACGCCACACTGTGTGGTATATATTATATATATATATTCTATAAGATAGTATATACATCTCCTAGTATATAAAAATTGTATGTGTTTTACACGGATTTCGAGGTATATATATATTACATATGAGTTTTATGTACTTTTTCCCACTTAAATTATCAATTCATTTTTTCTGTATATTATACTAACCATAATTCGGCCGCGGTAGCCTAGTGGTCAAAGTATCGGACTCGTTGCCGGCGTATCATAAGTTCTAGCCCAGTACTGATGAAGACCCACCGTGTACGGGGACGATGCGCGTTGAATCTGTTGATGCTCAAACGTCTTCCCGTTGGCATGATGTGGAAGTTAGGAGAGGGGGTGTCATCTCAGGTGTCATCCACGTCACTTGACCATGGTTCAAAATTACGAGGTCCGTCGCCAAAACCCGTCGAGTCGCTGAATAGTACGACGTTAATATTCACACACTCACTATCCATAATTCATTTCTATATATTATAGTGCTATAATGGTATTTTTTTTACTTAGAATTAAAAAAGGAAAAACCACGTTTCTAATGAATGTTTCTTTTGAAGCATTAGCAAAATACAATATGTTGAACCGGGAAAAGCATTTTAACAACCTGAACTTATATAATAATGCAAGAGCATTCTTTCTTCTAGAATTTTTTTTTTAGAATTTGACTCCTCCTTGTGAGTATTAGCACAGTGTTTCTCAAACTTTCAATATTTGCGACCCAATATTCACTCAAAATCTTCATCGCGCCCTCCCTCCCCCCTCCATCTAATAACAATGTTTTGAATTCAATAATACTGTACTTTAACGCGAAAACTACAATACGACTTTAACCTCTTAAGTGCCACCCACGTTTATAAATGTTTTGCTCAGCCAAAGCGTTAATTGTCCCAGACGTATATATACGTCTATCCACAGTACGATCTTTTCTGTGCACTACCATCCATAAAATTATTCCGAAGACTTTAGAATGCAAAAAAGGACCTTGAAAGTATTTGCGAAGGATTTACTTGTTTTAGAGAGGATTTACTTGTTTATTCCTCTCCCCTCCCCCAATTCAACGCATAAGCACCCCCCACGTGGAAAACGGTGGCATTGGGGAGCGAATCACGTAACTGTTAACCGGCAGTTAAGGGATTATTTATAAATCGTAGAAATTAACAAGATGCGTGTTAATTTTTGTATATAATTTTATATAGGGCAAGCTCATGGGAAAACTGGTAATTATTAAACTTGTTCTTAGCTTGGTATTGTTAAATTAATTATAAAATACATTGTGCAGTACTGATACATTTACAACTGTATTATATCAGTGTAAATGTGTATTTGATTTTTTGTATTTTTTCTTGTTTACTTTCAGTAAATTAATAATATTTTAAAATAATCTTTTGTTTTCGACTTTTCAATAGGCTCGCACCCCCTTCGTAGAGTTATCACGCCCCCTAGGGGGCACGCTCCGCAGTTTGAGAAACGCTGCATTAGAAGGAGACAATTTTACAAGAGAATATCACCTCTTCTCGGCTCGTTCGTTTAAGTTTTTTTCGTGGACTCACAATAATAATAAAAGCGAAGATCTTTTGATTGAAATAATAGTATATTAAGTAACGTTTTCAATGCACATTTTATTTATTTAGTAGTATTTTATTTATTATAGGAGAAAAGCGACTCACTCACTCATCACAAAAAATTCTTGAACTGACTGATTTTTCTCTTTTGAGATTTGGTAAGCATGTTTCTCTTATTGAGAAGATCCACTAAGTACGGGTATTGCGGAAATCAGCTCCTTATAGGGGTGGGTCTTAACGAGGCATAAGGAATGTGCATATTTCCGTATTTGAAATACATGACTACTTTCAAATCTAGAGGCGAGGCTATAAAAATGCTTTTCAGTACTATCGTAAACTTTTAGCTAGAACTTACGTATCAATAACTTAAAAACTGTATATGGTCATACAAATTCATGAAGTGGGCGGTTAATGGATAGTATGCTATCCCCTTTTGCGGAACTATATGAAATCATGAATCGTGTTAAAAAAATCAGCCACCCTTAAATCTTGGATCGTGTTATTACAAAACCATGTAAAAAAGGAATTGGGTGCTTATTCAAGTATGCTGATTTTTGTATAAGAATATAAGTAAAATATGATAATGTGTCTATTTCTCGACTGTATTTATCTTAACATTGGACGATGGGTCCATAATTCGAGTTTTTATATTCTATACTTCATCATCTTTAGTGTTAAATTGTTTATATTGTAGAATCAAAATCTCAGTGTAAGGATCGCTATTTAATACTTTGTTTATTAACCAGATATCTTAAGCGTGAGTTTGAATGTATGAATTCAAGCATAGAACCTTAAAGTACGTTTTGGTAACTTCGAAAACCGGATAAGCACCCACTGCAAAATTCGACCAATAATTCGACGACGTCCTGCCGAATTTTCGTCTGAAAAAGCCCCTGATCCCGAGCGGTTCGTTTCCCCCTCCCCCCATCACAAGAGGAACCTCAGATTAGAACACTTAGAACGTTCCAGGAGTGTCACTACACCCAGATAACTATAACGCCTGTCTCATCAGTGTCAGGGCATGTTTCCCAAATTCGTTCCACCCCGAACGAGCGAACGACACTTGGGGTCGTGCACCCCCTTCCTTTCCCTCCTTCGATCAATAATAAGGACACTTCCCGCTAAACTGATTTCGCCCTTCCCCTTTAGACAATGAGGTAGTTAATACGTTCAAAATGTAATATTTCTTTCCTTAAAGTTTTGACTTTTCATCCTTTGCTTGTTTTCGTGCCGTTCTGGTGGCATACACTAGGGATGCCATGTTGGCATGGAACCCGTGGTGGATGGGCTTGAAAAATTGAATAACGGATAGTTGAGGAGTTTTGGAGGAATATTGGGATCCTTTCACAATTTAGGGTTAATTTAATAGTCAGCCTTGATTTTTGATAATGAGAAGAATTGTGGAAGGCAGTCCTTCGAAAAACATTTCTAGTACGGTCACAAGTTACTAGTACTTATATAGTTACCAAAACTACCTCCATAAATTTTTCGTAGTAAGAAAAGGTTAACCGTTAAAGTACGAATAAGTTTCCCCCATTTTATATTAATTTATTTCCATGCGCTCATTAAGAAACACCTCACCACACACACACAACAGGTTTCTAAAATTATGAAACTTATAGAGGGTTTTCATGCGGGTTTTCCTTTACTAACCTCTGGGTTACTTTATGATGTTGATATAATAGCTTTGTGAAGGAACCGTGATATATGTAAATAAATATTACTACTTATTCAAAACAGTAGTGAATACCTAAGAGATTATAACACCACGAAGAGTCATTGAATGTTCGCAAAATAAAACAGAAAAGTTCCAAATTTATTAACAGTCCATCAGCGAGATTATAGATTACAAGAGATGATTCTGAGAAGATAATAGAGCATCTTTCAAGTTTAGTTGTTTAAAGACATTATTTACAGAAAAGTAAAATTATATATTTGTCAATGTTCGGCTAGATAAATCCTACCCATATTTATGTATTTTTGATATTTTGATCAAGAAATTACGCTTGTCTTTAATTTAGATTTAAAGTTGCCTATGAGTCGTAATTCACTACAACCTAAACACAAAAGTAACTGGATGGTGTGAGGTGAATATGCTTAGTAATTCTTTTGTGTTTAACGCTGTTATGATTAGTTCTCCATAAATTTAGTATTATCTCTAAGACCCTTATTGCATTCAAAAAGAGTTAAGCTCTGAAACCTGTTTTGGTTTTTAACTGTGAACAAGATATAGAATAAGAATTTTTCTAATTTGAATCGGATAACTTGCGTTGTTTGTTATAGTTTCTAATCCCTAGTTGGGCTATCTAAGACTAGACCAACTCCATCTCTCAGTCCGTATACTTCCAAAAAATCCAAAAATAAAAGAGTTTTTAAGAACACCACGTTCAAGTTAAAATTTAAGCAATGTAAAATGTGTTCAGGTGGTGCTTGAGCACCATTACACTTCGGACAGATCTTAAAATTATTTAGTCACTGTTCAAAAGTGAGATATTTCAAGTGTTTACTAGCAACTCGAGACATACAAGTCTGCTGACCTCCATGACCAGTGAGTCTGCTATCTCGTTACCAACTCCACAAAACAATTACCAGACTTTATTAATTACTAGCTGTACCCTGCCATGCATTGCTGTGGCTCAGTGTGATTAAAAATGAAATAAAGATTAAGCACATATTTTTAGTATGTTTAAACATTTGCATTTGAGGTATGATTTTTTTATAAAAAAAATATAAATGCTGTTGTTGTTTCCAATGCCATTTGTCTGACAGTGTCAGATCGAGGTCCACGAAATTTATCGTGGGATAGGGCTAAGATGTATGCCCGTCGTTTGCTGTAGCTTTGAGTATCATGCAGATGATAATACAATTTGGCTTGCTTCCGCCCCAATTTTAAGGGACAACACCCTAGAGGTGATCAGGAGCCTCGCATCTCTCTTCCCCTTCTACCAACCTCATGAGAGGACTTGAAGCTCGATGGCTATTTAAAATACCCCTATGCCACAAGAAGTACTTTTTATTACAAACATCCATGCATTCTCCAGGATTTGAATGTTTTAGGCCAGAGGAGGTTGTCATTATCACTCTTCTAGTTTTACCATTGAAGGCCACATTTTAGTTAGACGTCAATAAATGAGACCACGGAAGCACTAAAAGACGCTTGCTGATGAGGTTTTTCCTTTTTCATCTTTAAAAGGGAAACTTGTCGAAATACATCTTCTAAATTAATGAATTTATGTTCTTCATGTATCATTGCGTTCATTCATTTAAAGATGTTAAAACCGCATCACGCAACAAACACGCCATTTTATCTTTCATAGGCGTGAAGAAAACATCTGACTCTACATTAAATGATCTATTTTCTTCCTTTAATTTTTCTTTTCTTGCAATTTGACATGATGCGTAAAAAATGTTAAACAATGTTTTTAAAAAAACGTATATTTGTTAGAAATACGATAACATCGTGTTTTCGTAAAACTGCAGAATAATTATAATAACTGTATGATTACGAGCAAGATACAAGTGAGAGAAACGACGCCAGAATTGTCTTTTTGAGAAAATGCGACAGTATAAAATAGTATTTGGGGAAAGATTAGATCAAATGCACGGAAGTGTGGTCGTTTTGTGAAGTGTTTGTAATTTGATTCGATTTGATTTAATATTAACGTCGCACTGTTCAGCTACACGAGGGCTTTTGGCGACGGACCACGTAATTTTGAACCATGGTCAAGTGACGTGAACGACACCTGAGCTGGCACCCCCTCTCCTAACTACCACACCACACCAACGGGAGGACATTTCAGCTCTCGACAGATTTAACGTGCATCGCTGCCCTACACGGCGGGTCTTTGGTGGTACTAGGCTCGAACACGTGACAAGGCAAGCCACGGTCCGATACCTATACCACTCGGCTACCGCGGCCACAAAGTGTGTTTGTAAGTAATAGAGTTGTACAAGACACAGATAACGTATATGTCATGTAAAAAATAACAAAGCTTTAATCTATTAGATTAAAAAACATATAAAGATATCGTGCTGAAATTCTGGAGTTCCAAAATTAAATAAAATTTATAAATTATATAGGAAAAATTTGAAGAAGAGCATTTGGCTATTTTCTATTCTTAATTTTATTACTATAATATGAGAGTAAATTGCCTAATATTATCAATATTATTATAGTTAAAGTTAATATTGAATTATCATTATTTTAACATACGAAGCTTGACCAAAATTAAATAGAGTTTTGGAGAAACTCCCATAAGAAAATATTTTTTTTTCAAAACAAAATTTATTTTTGCATAGGAGAACTTGTCGGAAACTATTTTTCAACATAGTTACCACCATTTTTAAGACATGTTAACCGGAAACCAGCTTGTCTCTACTCTCTTTAAAAAAAGATGCCGCTAATGAACAGTTTTGAACTTTGACGAAACTCAACACGAGGCAATCTTATTATGAACCGTCTTTTTTTCATGAATTTTCTCATTCACTTTTTCAACCAAACGATTATTAACAACAGAAGGTGACCCATGTCGGGATTCGTCATGAACATGGTTGCACCTATTATTTAATTGTCGAACCCATTCCATCACTCATTACACTTACCCTATTAACCTGTACAATGGCCGCGGTAGCCGAGTGGTATAGGTATCGGACCGTGGCTTTCCTTGTCTCGAGTTCGAGCCCACTACCCCTAAAGACCCACCGTGTAGGGCAGCGATGCACGTTAAATCTGTCGAGAGCTGAAACGTCCTCCCGTTGGTGTGGTGTGGTAGTTAGGAGAGGGGGTGCCAGCTAAGGTGTCGTCCACGTCACTTGACCATGGTTCAAAATTACGTGGTCCGTCGCCAAAAGCCCTCGTGTAGCTGAACAGTGCGACGTTAATATTAAATCAATCATTAACCTGTACAAGTTAAAGACGATGTTCAACTGGCTTAACATTCCTTGCCTTCGGAAAGCGAATTACAGAAAGCTCTTCGCAGTCAGTGGAATCGGTAATCGTCTTAACTTTTTGAACGCTCCCTACCACGTGTTAAAACAACGCAATCCTTCTGTAATAGCGTTACTGGACTGACAATCAACCAGAGACACGTGTGCGCAAGCATTGAAATGTAATACTACAGCTGCGGCAGAACAAAACGGTGCTTAGTTTTTGGACACGCCTAATATATAAAACTAAAAACAGTTTTCACTTCAGTACTTAGAACATTTTTAAAGATCTAGAGGGAAATGAGTTTGCGAACACTTTGGCCAAGGCTGGAGCTTGCGAGGTACCAGAGCCGTCAGCAGCCCTCACCTTTTTGGAGATTTTCTTTAGAACTAAACACCAGAATAAGACCGCTTGGATTACCCCCCCCAGAGCCCCATTGGTATCAATGTTCTCGTCCTGGAGGCTCTCTGGCTCACGGTTTTACAAGACAGGATCAAATGCTTCTTCTGAGCCGGCCACGCCTGCTCACATCCTCGAGTGCCTAGGGCTCACCAAGCGGGACTTAGCAGGCGTTCTCTTGCTGGTGTTGAACTTTCTGAAAGTGTACGATGTCATGGACCAGGTCTAGCATTGTTGACCAATGAGGCCGTGCAACAACAACAACATTTTTAAAAATTTTAAATGGCCAGGGTTACAAAACATCCCTGCAACACAAGAGGACAGGAATAAAAACAGACAAAACATACAAAGTAGGAAATAACAAACGTGGCGAGAAAAGTCTATAAACCAAATAAGTCCCTAGCTTGCCAATAAAGATCGCACAAAGAGGAGCCTTTTAGTGCTGGGCAGCGGCGAATGTGGCCAGCATCCATGTCCTCTCAAATATCACAGAGTGTGCAGGAAGGGGCTTGTACAACATGAATTCGATGAAGATGTTTGAGGAGACGGCCGTGTCTAGTAGCCAGAAGAAACTCGACAACTGCTTTAAGTCTTGGCCACATGGGAAGATCTTTAAGATTATTCCACCAGATCTTATTGGAATTTCTCTCTGAATTGAACTGAAGCGAGATCATTCATCTTTTTCTTTGTAATACGCTTGGAACTGGTAAAAGGGACAGCTTTCCTTGTTGTTTGTTGAATGGAAGCTCGCTTCTTTTATAGGTGGTCCGCTAACTCATTACCAGTTACACCGCAGTGTCCCAGGATTTGTTGCAAGGCAATTTCTTAGAGTACTTAGAGTAGTCAGACAGACTCTGCAGCAGTTTTAAACAGCCAACAATGTTAAAGGAGGCATGAATAGAATTTGAGTTCGCAGGAAAAATCGCCGCTTTTGAATCACGGAGTCAACAATTTTTTTCTATTCAGGTGACAAAGCAACTGAGCAAGGGCTACTTGAAAAGCAGCAACCTCCCCATCAAAAGCGGTTGTTTTAAAACATTTACATAAACAATTTTTAAATCTATATCAATTTCGTCCTGAAACTTGATCGAGTCAGTTTTTGATTTGCTTAGAAATATTAATGTAATTAGAATTAAGAATTGAAATTCAACACCATGAAAGGGTTATCAGAAAGAATTACTGAATCTTAAATACATTCACAAAAACCTAATCTAAGGTGGAAAAAATTTCGAACAGCATTAACGAAGGACGCGATTTATTTCAGTTACATAAACCTTTCACTTAATTTCACTTCCAATTTTAATACCATCTCTCCTCTTGCGGTGTGAGGACTAAGGGGGAGAGGGGAGTATTTCCACGGAAACCCCGAAACTAAAATTCGACTCACAACCTTTCCGGTAAAAAGTCTCGGTCTCAGCTTGAGCTTACGAGACTTTTCTCAAAATGAAAAGACGCTTGGGATCTAATCCCTCCCCCTTTTCTACCTCCAGAACCGAAGGGGGAAATGATAATGAGAGGAGCGAACGGAAGAGTCACTCTCGATAACATGGTTTGTATTTAAATCAGTCTCGGAATCGCGACACACATCTTGCTCTCCATAATTCCTAGTATGGAAATTTTGTGGGTTTTTAAACCCCCTGGATGCTCACGCCTTTGGCGCTTCCTCCACGTGGCTAATTGAGCTTTTCTCAGAGAAATACTTCCTGAAACTTTCTCGGGATAGAAAAAGCACAACGAGAAGACAAGTTTTCACCCCTATTTTTCCCTTTTTTTTAACAACTGGCTTTACGAATAATAATTCTCTCACACGCCCCCCCTTTTTTTTCCTTCTTCCCTTACTTTATCGTTTGCTTTTGGTGAGGGGTTGGTATCAGAACACTGTCTTGTTCCCTTTTTTTCATCTTGCTCTTTTCTTTCCCGTGATCCTCTCTTTTTCGTTTTCATGGGCTAGACTTAGTGGGGAAGGAGGAATCTTCCCTCCCCCGTCACCCCTCTTTATTTGCAGCGAAACTTTTCCTCCGTATCTTCTTGTTTGTGCGCACAAAAAGATAATGTTATTTTTTTTGTGTGTGTTAGTTATTCTATTTCTTTTTCCCTTCCAAACATTTTTGTCTAAGTTCAAAACTTTGGTTTCAGACAATAGCTTCCCTTTTCTGTATCAACATTTCATCCACCATTTAAATTTTTTTTCCTCCGGGGTTGCTCTACCCCTCCGTAAGAAATCCGATGCAGACCACCCTTTTCTTAATTCATTGTTCTCTAAAACTCTGTGTGATTTTGTCCCGTCAATTTACAATAGCGCGACAAACGGGTCGGAATATCTACCGATTTATCTCTCCGAATACATCCGATCTCTTCCACCTCCCTCTTTTTTTTGTCATCGTGCAAATATCCCTGTGTTTGGGGTTTTTCTTTTGATAAAGAATTCGTTGCGCTTCAGTTGAAACGTGTCTGTTCGTTCATTATAACACCTTCCAAATGAAATGAAATGTATAAAAAGGGGGAGCAGGACTATTTTAGAATTTTAAGAAATAAAACTTTAGTACTGCGGGATTTTTATGTAAAAAGGACCTTTAGAAATGATGCAAATATTTAAAAAATGTAAACTCAGAACATTACGTTTTGTTACACAAGGAGAAAATAAATTAACCGATTCATTGCCTGTTATATCTAAAAAAAATAAAATACCTTTGTACTAGGTATTAAGCTGATTTCATCTATAATTCTTAAGACACATTTTGATTATTAAAAATATATCTCTTTTCTTTAATAAATTTTTCATATACCTGTACATTTTAATTTTCATACACTTATAGTCACTTTACAAATTTATGAATTAAAGAAAACCTATAAGAATCAGTGTAAATTAGCAATTTTATTTCTTAAAATAATATTTTAGATCAGTGGTTCCCAAATTTTTTTAACCCATGGACCCCTTTTTAATGTAAAAACGCCCATGGGCCCCTCTTCAAAGACAAACTTGTTCATGGACCTCCAAGTGAAAAAGCTACATAAATGCATAGTAGAAAAATTACAAATTAAAGGAAACAAATATTTTATTGAAGAATTACTTATTGAAATTATAACTTTTGCTTAAAATAAAATAAAATAAATTAATGACTTGCATGAACTTGATGAGATGTTATGAGTGTATTTATGTGTGGTGCAACGTTTGCGAGAAGCAATCGCAAACCCCCACGAGCACTAATTTCTAGTCGGTTTTTTCCTCTTTATTTATTTTTGCGATGAGGTTTATAGCGACACTGAATCCACGTTTTACTAAGTAGGACGACGGTAAAGTAGTCAACAACTTCTGTATAATAACCTATATTGCAGGATATAAAATTGGGATCTGTTTTTGCAACCAGAATTTGTGGTATCCTTGTTGAAACATTGATTTAAGTCCCTCATTTGTGGATACTTCAATAAAATGTTCCTGTATTCTATGGATTCATCTGTGTTTGGGATCTGAGTTTGTTCACGCGCAAAAGGGGTCAAAACCCAGTCGAAGATATCCAAGGGAATTATTATTTACTTAAATGTTCATAAAAATAAAAAATTGATCAAATTTTTCTTATCTTATATTAAACCTTGCGCCCCCTTAACCCTCTAGTATTGTTCAGGTACCTCCAAATTAATTTTCATGTACCCCCTTAACAATATTGGAAACCCTGGAGGTCCGTAGAGACTACTTTGGGAACCACTATTTTAAAATGATATAAGAACATATTTTTTAAAAAAGAAATTGTTTGTAAAGTTTATATTTATAAATCCTTTTATACAGAGGAGGGTCTGTAGTGAACGCTCTTGCGCTTACGTTGGTGGGAAGAGGCATCTTTAAAAATCAACAAGATTTTTATTCTTATCACTTTAAAGTAAAGGATTACCCCTTAACAATATTGGAAACCCTGGAGGTCCGTAGAGACTACTTTGGGAACCACTATTTTAAAATGATATAAGAACATATTTTTAAAAAAGAAATTGTTTGTAAAGTTTATATTTATAAATCCTTTTATACAGAGGAGGTCTGTAGTGAACTCTCTTGCGCTTACGTTGGTGGGAAGAGGCATCTTTAAAAATCAACAAGATTTTTATTCTTATCACTTTAAAGTAAAGGATTACCCCCTTAACAATATTGGAAACCCTGGAGGTCCGTAGAGACTACTTTGGGAACCACTATTTTAAAATGATATAAGAACATATTTTTTAAAAAAGAAATTGTTTGTAAAGTTTATATTTATAAATCCTTTTATACAGAGGAGGGTCTGTAGTGAACTCTCTTGCGCTTACGTTGGTGGGAAGAGGCATCTTTAAAAATCAACAAGATTTTTATTCTTATCACTTTAAAGTAAAGGATTACCCCTTAACAATATTGGAAACCCTGGAGGTCCGTAGAGACTACTTTGGGAACCACTATTTTAAAATGATATAAGAACATATTTTTTAAAAAAGAAATTGTTTGTAAAGTTTATATTTATAAATCCTTTTATACAGAGGAGGGTCTGTAGTGAACTCTCTTGCGCTTACGTTGGTGGGAAGAGGCATCTTTAAAAATCAACAAGATTTTTATTCTTATCACTTTAAAGTAAAAAATTACCTCCTTAACAATATTGGAAACCCTGGAGGTCCGTAGAGACTACTTTGGGAACCACTATTTTAAAATGATATAAGAACATATTTTTAAAAAAGAAATTGTTTGTAAAGTTTATATTTATAAATCCTTTTATACAGAGGAGGGTCTGTAGTGAACGCTCTTGCGCTTACGTTGGTGGGAAGAGGCATCTTTAAAAATCAACAAGATTTTTATTCTTATCACTTTAAAGTAAAGGATTACCCCCTTAACAATATTGGAAGCCCTGGAGGTCCGTAGAGACTACTTTGGGAACCACTATTTTAAAATGATATAAGAACATATTTTAAAAAAGAAATTGTTTGTAAAGTTTATATTTATAAATCCTTTTATACAGAGGAGGGTCTGTAGTGAACTCTCTTGCGCTTACGTTGGTGGGAAGAGGCATCTTTAAAAATCAACAAGATTTTTATTCTTATCACTTTAAAGTAAAGGATTACCCGCTTAACAATATTGGAAACCCTGGAGGTCCGTAGAGACTACTTTGGGAACCACTATTTTAAAATGATATAAGAACATATTTTTAAAAAAGAAATTGTTTGTAAAGTTTATATTTATAAATCCTTTTATACAGAGGAGGGTCTGTAGTGAACTCTCTTGCGCTTACGTTGGTGGGAAGAGGCATCTTTAAAAATCAGCAAGATTTTTATTCTTATCACTTTAAAGTAAAGGATTACCCCCTTAACAATATTGGAAACCCTGGAGGTCCGTAGAGACTACTTTGGGAACCACTATTTTAAAATGATATAAGAACATATTTTTTAAAAAAAGAAATTGTTTGTAAAGTTTATATTTATAAATCCTTTTATACAGAGGAGGGTCTGTAGTGAACTCTCTTGCGCTTACGTTGGTGGGAAGAGGCATCCTTAAAAATCAACAAGATTTTTATTCTTATCACTTTAAAGTAATTTTGCAATTGCCAGTAAGGAAAGAGTCTAATAATAATTACACAGGAGACCCTTATCTGTTACTGTAGATAATCGGCTTAACTCTTTGAACTCGAACAAGAAGGCTTCAATAATCCTGTTTGCAGATACGCGAACAACTCAAATATAAATTTTACAACTATGATTTAAACTAACAATACCACGTCTCATTGCTATTTTCTGTTCGAGCTCAATTCATTTCAGTTAAAGTAGTAGATCTATTTAGCATAAGTCACGGTTTTTTTTAGAGAAAGGAGTTCTCCAAACAAAGAAAAAATAGAGAGAATTTTCCCCTTAAAGTATCCGAATACGTTCGGAACCGGGATTTTGCAAAAGCATATAAATGGATAATATTTATATTTAATGCCACCTAGATAAGAAAATATATATAAAACTGTTTTAAGAATATTATTAGAATAAAAAATCATTTAAAAACAATATTTTGACAAAAAGGAACATGGAATGACCAATTTTCAAAACATTCTCCTTTTATGAAAAATGCTTCTATTATTATAATATTTTGCTTGTATATAGCTCAGACCTCTGTACAGAGGCTGGACTAGAATGTTTGAAACATATAACTTAGAAGTCGATTTATCCGTATTTTACTACAGCGGGGGGGGAGAAATTTTAAGAAAAAAACGCCGATAATTATTTTAATTGGGGGTAACTGAAAATAATGTGAATTTTTCAACTATCCTAGTTCAGACTCTCTGGAGAAGTCTTTACTTTATCTCAGAAAATTATTATTATTATTATAGAAGCATGTTTTATAAAAGGAGCATGCTTTGAAAAAAGGTTATTCTAAGTTAATTTTTTGCTAAAATATTGTGTTTAAATAATTTTTTGTCATAATGTCCTTAAAACAATTTTATACATATATTCTAATCTGAGTGACTCTAAATATCATGAAAATTATCCATTTATCCGATTTTTTAAAATCACGGTTCTGAACGTAGTCCGATACATTAAGGAAATTATTAGCATAAGAAACTGAAATGAAGTAATTACAAGTAAGTATCATTTATATGTGTAAAAATATGTCAAAAATATAAATCACTAATGTAATAATATCCTTGTCGTGTAATATTTATTTGGTCTTGATATTTATGCAAACTGAAAATAAGCATGCTGAAATTGTAAACATTTTCTTTTCAATTATGTATATATCCCCCCGAAGAAAAAAAAAATTAATACTCAAATGTAAATATTTTATTTAAAAAATGTAATTGTTATTTAGGGAAGTTCAAGCGTTACTTGATTTTTGAAGTAACGTTATATATAAAATTAATTATATGAAACTATAAAATATTTGAATTCCAAACTATTACGCCATTGTAAATATATATATTTACAATGTCACCCAAATTTCAAAACTGCAAATTATATTTGAAGTTTGATTTTCCAGGTTTGCGTAATGGAGAAGTTATAATTTTCCGAGTTAAAAAAATCTTTTTGGCCAATTTAGAATGAAAAGAATTTATTACTAACAAGGCTAACTTTTATTTCTAACAAGGCTTATTTTTTGTTTGTTTTATTCAAAATGTTTCATAAAAAGAGTATGTGACCCGCCATAGCTTAGTAGTCAAGGGATCAGATCGTGGCTGGCATGTCATGAGTTCGAGCCCAGTACCACTAAAGACACACCGGGTAGGGGAGCGATGCACGGCTCAAACGTCTTCCCGTTGGTGTGGTGTGGTAGTTAAGAGAGGGGGTACCAGCTCAGATTTCGTCCTCCTCATTTGACCATAATTCAAAATTACGAGGTCCGTCACGAAAAGCCCTCGAGTAGCTAAACATTGCGACGTAAATATTCACTCACTCATTCACAAAATTATTTTTTGATGATGGTGTTCTTGTATTGTGAATAATAGTTTTTTATTAAAATTTTTATTATATTATACAGCGGAGATGTAGCTGCTACCGTATCTATGATACGGGTCCCCTCAGCTGCTGGGGCCCCAACCGATGTAAAATTTCGACACTTCCATATAAGTCTTATAAATGTGATAATATTTATTGATTTTCAAAGCAAAACAACAAAAAAATCAAGGACCTTCCCCTCCCCCTTTTTCCAAAGAATGTTGGTACAGGGCTTACTCAGGACTAGCTACGCCAATGTTGTTTATAATATCCTCGTGATCAACAATGAAAGCATAAGATAAAAAAATTGGAAATACATTTTAATTTCAATATTGGAAATTTATGTGTATTTATAAGAAGGAACTTTTTAAAAAATTAACATGCTTGGGCAGACAAACAAGAATTGCATCTTTGTTTTATCGCTAATTATACATCTTATGCAATTTATTATAGATCTAGTTAATTGATCTGTGTAATATTAAATCATGGTTACTTAAAACAACATAGTGTTTGATGAGCTCTGCATAAAATAAAAACATGTAACTGACTTAATAAAAACACAATGCCTTTTTTTGTATTTCCTTAAATTTTTTTAACAACACACTTTTGGTTTTTAAAACTCAATTACTCTCCACCTAAACATCTTTAAAAATAACACAAAAATTCACATAAGGAACGCTCTCGGAACCACCATTTTAATTCAAAACATTAAGAGAATTTTAACTTTTTAATTTAATTTCTCCTCACCAGCACAAAGCTGGTCATTTTTTATTCCGTGACAGAAGAAACACGTTTGATAAAAATGAAGAGAAACAAAATCACATAAGAAAAAAACAACACAACAAAGATGAATGAAAATAAATTCATTTAAACGGGAACACGAAAAGAAAAAGAAATAGTGATTATCACTTAAAAATTAAACAATAACAATAAAAATAAACTGTTGAAAAATTTCACACCGACCAATTTACAGCGTGTAATCAAATTTAGTAATTTAATTTGAGCTGCAAGCGGCAGGGTGCATATAACATGTACGCGTTTCACTGGATACTTCACGGACTATATTTTATTGCACAGCTGTTTCGGTACACCCTCGAACGAGACTCCAGGATGGAGGGAAGGGGGTGTACGAACGGCTGAACACCCCATCCCCCTTTTAGAATACGGAAAAGGAGAGAGAGAGAGAGAGATAAAGATTTAGGGAATTTAATTGATGCAAATTATCTCTCGAGTCGGCCGAATGCTTTAATGAAGATGTATTCCGTTACTTTCCATCTTTTTCTTATAGTTTTTCTCACCTTTGAGAAAATTAAACTGGCAAAATCATTTCGGGAATGGGAGTGATAATAATAATAAGAAAAAAAGAACGGGAGAGAGGGGTGGTATGGTACAAAGAAGGAATGAAAGGGGAAGAAAAAATAATAAAATTGGGAATGAAGTCTTTTTGGAAGAAAGAGGCTAAAGAAATTGGAATAGGAGTGTGGATAAAAAAAATAGCGAACCACTTAAAAGAAGAGGTGGAAGGGGAAGTAAAAAAAAGGGAAACTATCCCCTGAAGTATTTGCAGGATTGCTAATGAAAATAAATCTCTTTGTTAACGGTCATTAGTTTCTCACCTTTGCAAGTACTGGGAGCCTTGCTCAAGGGAGACTGACACCAAGACTTTTGTCTCCAGAAGAACTGATTAAATTGACAATTACCTAATGTGCTCCCTTCCTCCCCTCGCCAATTTTTTTATTTGTAGAAGGGGGAGGAAAAAAAAGTTTTTTCCCCATTTCACTTCAGCTCTGTATCTAAGACCCCCTTTGATTTCGAGAGTTTAAAGTCGTTTGCGCCTTGACCCTCGTAAATGATTCCAGAGAACTTTTGTTTCCGATTCCACTCATACAACGGAATTGAGGAAGTGTTTTTGGTTATTAGAGAAAAAGAGATTTACCCTGATTGGTCGAAACATTTGTGTATTGGATTTTTTAGGAGTGACTGAATCTATGGTTTTAGATTTTTGTTAAAGTGTGAAATTACTGATTAAGGATTTGATTTTTATTAAAAGGGTAATGAAGATTCATTATTGTCAATATAGAACTGATGTAATGCTAATTAATGGCGTAATGTACACCTCAGCAACCTCCACACTGCAGGGGGCCCAGGGTTCTAGGGGGCCCAATTCCTAGCCGGCGCCAAGTATTTACCCTTTGTAAGATTCGGCTCGGGGGCCAAAAACCTGAATTTGCAGGGGGAGCAATAATCTCCGTTACGCCACCGATGCTAATCAAACAATTTACTCCAAAAAGTCACTCAGTTCCTTGTAATAATATGCATTTGACTGTAATGATAACAACGATTCATTGTAATACTGAATGTACGTTTGATTGTAATGCTAATATCAAACAATTGACTGTAATGCTAATTAAACAATTGACTGTAATGCTAATTACATTATTGACACAGTGAATATGACACACAAATGAATATTACACTCAACTGATGAAAGTTTCACTCTTTGATGGAATTTTAAATTTTCCATTGATATATTTCCTAATGTACTGAAAATTTTCATGGATTGCACAATTTATAATTTACTCGCGCATTAATGCTAAACAAACAATTGACTGTTAAACTGAGCAGACAATCCATTGTAATGCTAAATATACAGTTAAATGTAAAGCTCATAAAATAGTTAATTATTATTTCAATCAAACAATTGGCTGTAATATCAAACACACATTTCATTGTAATAATATGGAATTCACTGTAATGCTAATTATACTCATTTAATTGTAAGGCTAACAAAGCATTCATTCTATTGCAACGCTAATCAAACAATTAATTGCAGTGCTAAATGTATATTGCATTGTAATGCTAATTAAACAATTGCACATATAATGCTAATTGTACAATTAACAGCAATGCTAATTAAACAATTGCACATATAATGCTAATTGTACAATTAACAGCAATGCTAATTACATAATTGACATAGTGTAATACTAATTACACAATTGAAAATTACAGATGATTTGATGTCATTCTGTAATGGTGGTTTTGAAATATGCATGGATTCATTTCCTAATGTTTTGAAACTTTTAATGAACTGAGCAATGGAATTAATGATAATTAAACAATTGACTGTAATATTGAGCTCATTTATTGTTACAACCATTGTAATACTATGTAAACAATGGATTCAAATTCTAATCAAATAATTGTGGGAAATTGCAACTAAACAACTAACTGTAAAGCTAATTAAACAATTGATTGTAATATCCAACACATAATTCATTGCAATAATATGCAATTTCTTTAATGTTAATCAAGCAATTGAATTTAGTGCTAATTAAGCGTAACATTACATGCAATTGCTTAATTAGCACTAAATTCAATGCTAATTACATAATTGATACAGTGTAATACTAGTTACGAAATTGAATATTACAGACGATTCCATGTCAATCTTTAATGGAAGTTTTAAATTTCCTATTGAAGAAATTTTCTAATATATTAAAAAAATTTATTGCATTTATAACTTAATGGCGCATTAATGCTAAATAAAATATTGACTTTAATGTTGATCTGATAGTTTATTATAATATTAAGTATACACACACAATTAACTGTATTGTTCATCAAACAATTAACTCTTATTTCAATGAAACAATTGATTGTAATATCAAACATACAATTGATTGAACTAATATGCTATTGTCTGTAGTGCTAATTACATAATTGACACAAATTAATGCTGATTACACAATGGAATATTAAAGATTATTTAATGCTAATCAGTAATGGAAGTTTTAAATTTCCCATCAATACATCTCTAAAAGTATTGAAACTTTTATTGGATTGAACAATTTATAAACTAAGGAGATTTTCAATATTAATGATGATTAACATTTTAACAAATGTTTTTGTATTATTCAAATAGCTTTAACAAGGAAACTAGTGTAAATTACTTGCAAACACAAAATGAGTTCATTTGGTAAATATACAGATTAATTCTGAATCTCTAATATACATATATATATACGATTATTTTAGGGATTATTAAAGCATTTATATGACTAAAAATCCCTATAACAAAGCATTTTTATAACAGATTTTATATGACTACTGAAAGTGACAAAAATCGATATATTTCACGGCTGTATCGTATGCAAGGGAGGGTTTTCTACCAATCCCCCCATACACTCTCCCTTTCCTTAATGATTTTGAATGTATGGATTGCATTTCAGATAGCTGAAATAGAAGCTGTTTTTAGGCAGTTTATTTTCTTTATTTATTTTTGTACTCTTATTAAAACTATTTATTGCTTTTTCCTGTTAAAAATATTTTAATCTTTAATATATATTAATTCTAATATTTGGCATGTATCTTAATATTTTTTTTTTACTTTAATTTGTTTAGTTTTAAAATTGTTCGATCTGCTAAATGTTAAAAAGAATTGCGTTGCACATTTTTATTCTTATTTAATAAGTTAGTGATTGGTTTATTTTAAAACTCTCGTAATATATATGGAGACACAGGTGAAGTATTAAAAACAAGTATGGATTTTTTTCTTCAAAAAACGTTTTTTAATAATTTATTTAACGTTTTATTGCATCTTACAATTATTCAATATTGTTCTTTAAGACTTCTTAATTGCAAAACTGAGTTTAATAGTATGGATTTGCTATTGAAATTTTAAACTCCCAAGAAATTAAGCAATTTAATAAGTGAATTAATATAGATTTTATTGGATTATTAATAAATATAATTAATTAAATGATTTTTTTTCATTATCACTAGAACCTATTGCACTACTTAGAATGCTGTGGAGAATTTTACAAACTCAGCAATTTCGCAATAAGTAGAATACAATCGGATCCAATTTAATGAACCCCAGTTTAACAAATTTCGCAATTTAATGAATTTTTCTCTTTCCCCGATTAAAATGGAGTCAAAACCCCCTATTTAACTAATAATAAACTCAGAATCAATGAATTATTTCAATAGCTGAACAATTATTTAAGTAGTTTGTGTTAGAAAAATTGGATTTTTTTTTCAAATTTCATTTTTCTTGTACGGAACAGAAAAAGTATTTTTCTTCTAAATAACAAATTTCGACGGTCATGGGTGTAGAGCTTTATTAGATTTAATAGGTTCAAATGAATCCTGAGCGTAACCTATCATGAGTTCTGAATAGGACAGAAAACTCCAGTCTTATTTCATCCCTCTCCACAACGCAGGGGAACATTTTAAGATTTTGAAGATTATGTTACATTTGATGACGAACTGTCTATCAGTGCAAATGAAGTTCCGTGAGTCAATGAATAGTGATTCTGATGCAGAAACTAATAATAAAACTTCTATCTAAACTGTTATGTATTTTAATGTTTTACATTGTTAAAGGAAACTGCGGAAACATACCTCTTTCTTATACATCCGTATGTAAATAATTCAGTATTTACTTCTCTACATAAAATCAAAACAGAAAATTTTCGAGTCAGAAATCAAACATCTGTATTTTAAAATTTACGATTAACTGGTGCGTAATAATTCACGAATAGTATTTTTAGCTTTTGAATAAAAAATGCGTAATTTCTAACTATGGATATTTTTAGTACATTTGCTAATACAATTTCCAAAATGTAAGTGCGAAAAATTTATAGTCTGTTTGTACCCCGATTTAACGACAATACGTTCGGTCCCAATGAGTCCATTAAATCGGGGTTCGACAGTATTTAATATGCAGATCATTTTCTTTCAATCAACAAGTTTCTCGCATAAAATACTTTTTTCGACCATTCTATTAAATTAAACGTGTTTCTAACTTTGTCCGTCAAAATGGAGAAACGTACTCCTTGAGACCTTTTAAACTTTAAAGATTCAATCTAGTGTTACGTGAATAATTATTTTTTAAATGTAAAAAACGGTCGACGAACAATTACTCTCTTGCAAAATCAACATATTTACTGTTAATAGGAAACAATTACCACACGACTAAAATCCACAACAGCACTAATTCAAAGTTCATAAAGCAATACAATACACATTTGCAGTCACATAAGCGTATGTCGATAAAACACTCAGTTAAGGCTACAGTGGACAGTAAAAAAAAAATTTTTTAATTTTTTACAAACATGCACCAAATTTTTACTGGCTGTATGTAACTTAGAACTAAAACCATATAAAAAATTAGGTGAGAAAAAAATGATTAGTTTTTAAGAAATTTAAAATTTAAAAAAAATTTTAATGAAAATTTCAAAACGTTCCATGCGTTTTGATTTTTTTTAAATTTCATGTTTTCACCTGATTTAACTTCTTTAAGCAATTCTTTACAAATGTATGCATACAATGTAATGTTTTATATGATAATTTACAAAATATGGGTAAACGCAAATTTTTATATAAAAATTTCAAGAATTTTAATGATTTCCTACATAAAAAACTTTAATTTCTTCTTTCACCCTATCACTATTACTACAATGCATCCAAGAATTTATAAGTATACATTAGATGAATACTTTTGGAAAGTTTTGTTATAATTCGACAAAAATTGCAACGCATGGAACATTTTGAGTTTTGGTTTCGAGGCAAATTTTTGATTCTGAGAAAAACAGTTTTTTTTTATTTTAAAGGAAATTAACTTATTTTTAAAAAACAAATTAAAGATATAAATACGAATTTGAAAAACAGTAATATCATACAAATATAAGATAGATGCAGAATATATATACATAAGGTTCTGCAATATTTATTGTAACAGTCACATTGACACGTGGTATATACAGTGATAAAAATTGAAGTAAGCTAGAACTTTCTTATAATATCTGAAGTAAATTAGCAGAATGTATTTCATTGTTTTATCTCAACCAGATAGTATATTATATATTTCATTAAGGTGCCTGACTAGTGTAAAATCGTCAATTTTGATGAACATGACAAAAAAATTTTATTTGATATTTTTAATATTTGAATTTTCTTCTTTCTAAAAATACCTTACTTTTGCTTGTACTCAATTATTTACGAAGTTATAGCAGTTTTTATGTCAAGTGAGAACAACAAAAACGAACCGGAAGTTAGAAATCGAAACCGGAAGTACTTTGAATTTGAAAGATTTTTACTCTTTTTTGGAATTTTATTCAATTTATTTAAAAAATATTAATTTTGGTAACATTAAAACTGAATATGGTGATATTCTTTTAAAAATTATTTAATAGTTTTAGTAAAATTTGGCAACTTTACAGGTTTGTTGTCATTTTTCGATTTTGCTTATGTTGTAGCTACTCGATTCTTCGCTCTTCGTTTAATTTATTATTTTGATATATTTTATGAAAAAAACTGTCTTTCTTAAGACAAAATATTGATTAATTATGGCTAAATCAAGATCTGGGAGGTCTAAAGAAGCGCCGATTTACTGGAAATCGTTATACCCCATTCGTGCCACAATTAATGAGAATGATGAAACATCTGAGCTCAATTCTACTGAATCCGCTAGTGCCAAAAAGTTGGAATCAAGCCATACAAGTTTGGAAATTTTCTCAGAAAGATTGTTTGAAACTTCTAAAGACAATAGAATTGTCAGCTGGACAACTTTGATTTCATTTTTTGCCATAGTTTGTTGTCCTGATTGTTATTCTCAGGGCTTGGAACTTATAGAAGACTCTGTCAGTGGATTATGCTCACATATGAACCTAAAGTGCAAAAACTGCTCCTTCTTTAAAGGTTTCCCTACGACAGAGAAGATGAAAGGTTCTTGTCTTATAAACTCTTCAATTGTTTTGGGGCTAAGGATAATCGGGAAAGGATTTTCAGCTGGCAAAAAATTATGTGCTTTCCTCGGTTTACCTTTCTGTCAAAACTTGCTTTCCGCAATCAAGAAAGAAAACTGTTGAAAGCAACTGAACGCGTTGCTCAAGAAAACATCAACGCTGCATTGAGTGAAATCAAAGGCTCAAATAGTTTCACTAAATGTGGAATATCCATTGATGGTACTTGGCAACGCAGAGGCTACTCATCTTTGAATGGGTGTGTAAGTGCCATATCAGTTGACACCGGTAAAATTTTAGACATTGAAGTTATGACACAATATTGCCACATATGCGCGAAAGGCAATAGCCAATCATCGAAACATGTATGTTCGAACTACAAAGGTTCCGCGGGGAACATGGAGGTTGTTGGAGCCTACCGTATATTTGAGAGATCAAATGTGAGGAATGTACAGTACAATGAATACTACGGAGATGGGGACTCAAAGGATATGAATCTGTTAAAAACTTTTATGGAATTAATACAGTAACCAAACTCGAGTGTATAGGTCATGTACAGAAACGTGTAGGGGGCGGTTGCGTCAATTAAAAAAAAAACGACGAAAGGTTTGGGAGGGAAAAATAAATTAACTGATAAATTAATCGACAGAATTCAGAACTATTATGGAATAGCTATTCGAAACAATGTAGGTAATCTACAAAAGATGATGAGTAGTGTAATAGCTGCATTTTCACTGTGTATCTGGAAAAAAACAATTCATTGCATGGACAGTGTCCTGAAGGATCTGAGAGTTGGTGTCATTACCAAAGGGGAAAAGCAGCTGGGAGTCCCCTCAAAGAAATTGAGCAAGGACTTCCTAATAAAATTATAAACCAAATAAAGCCTACATATCTAAAACTGTGTAATGAAACTTTGTTGAAAAAATGTCTTCATGGTAAGACACAGAACTGCAATGAAAGTTATAACAACATTTTGTGGAATATTGTTCCCAAAAATATATTTATTGGACTGGAAACATTTCGTTTGGGTGCATTATTAGCTCTAATACTTTATAATTCTGGTTATGCTGGTATATTATCAGTAATTCGAAATGTAAATGGTTCCCTTCCTGAAAGTGTTGCTCAAGAGTTACTTAAATTTGATAAACAACGGATTTCAACATCTTTAAGACATTCTTTACCGATTGCGAAATTGTCTCGAAAAAAAAAGAAAAGCAGCTAGAAAAAAACAAAAAGTACTAAGGATGAAAAAACAGAAGGCTTAGTATATTCATGTGGAGGGTTTTAAAGTACTTCTTTGCAGGATTTTTATTCTAATTTATGATAACTTTTGTGATAAACAATATTTTTCAAGAGTTTTTTCGTGAATGTTTACTGGTAAAACATTCACGAATTCACATTCACATATTTTGTATGATATGTTTCTTAACTTCTAAAATAATATGGAATAATATATATTTGTTTTTCTATGTAAAATATTTTTATTTTTAATGTAATAAGGTTTTTTAAAGTGCTTTTTATACGTCTAATCTGTATTTCGTAAACTGTGTACTTAGACTTTAAGAAAAAGCTTTTGACACTATAAAATTGTTAAAAATATTAAAAGATAAAAGTTTGAAGAAAGTATATAATATTCATAATTGCTTTGAAAATGTTTGTTCTTTTGATATATAGAGGTTTTAGGTTTTTTCAGCAGTATAGTTTTTAAATTTTGAATTTTAAATCTTTAAATGCATTTTTCTCTGAAACAGATTTTTTGATATTTTACAACACGTTAAGCATGATATCTCAAAAGTTCTGTAGATAATTGTCTGTAATTTTGTGTAATTGTGCATTATTATAGTATGTATGCTGTGACGTAAGGATTAAGAAAAAACAGCATATTTACCTTTTTTATGATTTTTTCTGTGTGATAAATGTGAAATTTTTGAAAAATTTGCATTGCGTGCACTTTTGACTTCTAGTTCAGTAACAAATTAAAATTTTTCAAAGATATTAGGTCAATTCATTAGTAACTGTTTTTTGAGTAAAATTATGTGGGTTTTTTGAAATATTATGCATTAGAATTTATTTTACTATGTTTAACGTAACGTACAAATAACGTCTAATTTAGACCTAAAATTGGCCATATTTAAAAAAAATACATTGAAAGAAAATTTTTTTTGCTGTTTTTATTAGTTTTCAGTTATAATTAAACAAAAAATGAGTTTAAAAATAAATTTTCAGCAAAATTTCAAAAAAATGTCTTCGCAACTAGTCAGGCACCTTAATCATGATGAGTAAAAATAAAGTATTTCAAAGAGATTAAATTACAAAAATTCAATGCTTTCGAGGAAGGTTTCATTTTTTAGAACAACAGTTATTATTATTCTAAAGGAAAAAACTTAGTTTTTTTAAAAACAATTAAAGACATTCATATAAATTTGAAAAACACTAATATCATAAAGATAAGATAAACATAGAATATATGTATAAGATTCTGCAATATTTATTGTAACAGTCACATTGACATGTAATATATGTAATGATAAAAATTGAAGTAAGCAAGAACATTCCAATAAAATCTAAAGTAAATTAACAGAATGTATTTCATTATTATTTCATCAACCAGATAATATATTATATATTTCATTAATCACAATGAGCAAAAATAAAGTATTTCAATACAATTAAATTACAAAAAATTCAAAAAAATAACAAATCTAACTACACATAACAAGAAAACTGTTTGCTAAGTCTGATAAAAAATTTAAAAAGCACCGGCACTATAGGCTGCATTTGTATTCGTGGCATTTCTTTTCCTTTTTTGTTTTGTAGAAATATTCTGAGAAATGCGTCGTTTATCTTGTCTTTCTGCAATAGTCAAAGAAAAACTGTCATTTAGACATGAGTCCTCTTTCGCTTCAAGAGATTTTACGTAGCCCAAATTGTGCTTTTCAATGGCATCCGTTACTGCTATTTCCAGCCTCCTTTTGGAGACGAATACCTCTTTTGGGCATTTTCGCCAAATGCAGCTATGCAAACTTTCATTCGAATTTTGCGTCTTGCCTGCTACGCATCTTTCAAGAATGGTGTCTGAAGCTAAACGTTGATAAACAGGTATAATTTTCTCCACTACTTGTGGCGACAAGTAAGTTTTCATGGAACTGTGTGACCTGGGGTCTCACCTTTGGCTATAGCTCTTTTATAGAAACACCATGATGATTCCCCTTCAGGACACTTACCATGCATAGGCTTTTTGTCAGTTGACGAGCAATGCATCAGGCTGGCATATATAGCAGTTTTCATTTTATCGGTATCAGGGACATTATCTTTTATTGCCTTTCTATAGTAATTTTGCAACTTTGTGATGTTTTTATCTGTAAGGCTTCCCTGCTTACGCCCACCAAGAGTCACTTTTTTCACCTTCCATTCTTTCACTTTGTTACGTAACGATGTGCCTAGCCTCTTTGAAATATGATTCAGGCACTCTTCCTTTTCAATTTTTATATCAGAACCATATATTTTATTGTCCGACAAAAATTGAAAAGTTTTTGAGTCACCATCACTCAGCATGGAAACGAATCTCATTTGGCAATCACTAATTGATCGCCTCCACATAATTAGTGCAGCGTGCATCTCCATGGCTCCAGAAGTTCCATCGAAATTTTTGTCACACTCATCCGCATGTCCTTTTTGCCATATGTGGAACTCCGCACTATCGACTCCCATATCTCGACCAGCAACTACACAATTATGACAGTATTTCGACAATACTTCAAAGTCAAGGACAAGTCCACTAAGGATATCGATGATTATTCCTAATCCTAGGTTAGATGTATGTCCTCGCTTTTGCCAAGTACCGTCATATGATACACTCACATCAATTATTTCCTGATTTTTAGAGAAGCATCAACTTTTACGTGAGCTTCTCTAGCAGCTTGACGTGATATTTCGAGCATTTTTTTTTCTTCACCTCTTTGTTTTTCACGGATAAGTTGTGCATGCATTTGGCAAATGTTTTTCGGTCCATTGTTGGCATGTTGAGCACAGATGAAAACGTTTCCAAAGCAGCATGCCCTCTGCCTATGGATAGGAAGGCACTCACCAGTTTGCTGTTTATATCATGTGAATTTTTGGCCTCTTCTTGGAAACTTGAAAAAACACTTCCATAGCTTTCATGACATGATTCGCATAAAAGTTCCATCTTTGTAGAATACCCCATGGAATGGTGTTGTTTTATAACAAGGGTACAGTTTGTACAATATTTACAAGGAACTTTCTGCAATAATTCAGAAAACACAGCCTTGTGGGTGAAAATATAGCTTGCCTCAGGTTGGGAAGATGTACTCGGTTCAGACAATGTATCTCTCTGCAATACCATACTATTACTGTTTTTTTCATCAACAGTTTTAGAAGATTTCTGCCATCGCTTCTTGCTATTTTCAGCCAACATCTTTCTCCTTTTGGTAGGACGACCTTTAGGTTTTCTATATCTCGATGATATAAGATCCATTATAAAAATTTTAAATAACAAAAGCAATTTAAATGAACTTTAGTTCTGAAAAGAACTTTTGTTTTGGTAAAATCAATATAAAGTCTGAATAAAATTGAACGAAAAATGCAAACGCAAGTTCGAACGAATTGTAAACAAATAATGCCGATTTAGGTCTCAGATACAGTTAAAACAAATTGTTGCCATCCAGACCTTGATAAATTAACATTTAAAAATAAAAATTAGAGAGGCTATGTCTACAGTAAATAAAATTCGTACTGTCAAAGTACATGACAGCTTTGTCAGCATGACATCAGAATGTAAACAAAGGGGCGTGGTCATGAATGACTGAATCGGAACTACCCCATAACTCAGTAAAAATGCTTGAAACCAAAAATTTTTTTTTTTTGCGTTTGATAGAGAAGCTAATATAATATTAAAATAAGCCAAAAAATTTTTTCGATGTTTTAGTCAATTTTCCACATTTTAACTGTCCACTGTAGCCTTGATGCGAAGCTTTGATGCCCCCTCCCCAATGTTGCTTCCCTGCAAAGTCCTTATAAAGGCTGGGAAGAATCTTTTAAGAGTTTCGAAATATCTAATTTAGTGAGAGAGATTCTCAACTTTTTTTTCCTTATCTGTAACACAATATGTAAAATAGTATATGATTATAATTTCAATAATATGAAAGACTAAAACAACAAATTGTTTTTTGAGTAATTAAACATAGGAATACATTTATTGCTAAATTTGAGCTTGATGACTTTTGATAATTTCTTTAATGTTCGGGCTAAAAATGATAATACTACTCTCATTTCGCCATTTACACTTGTAAGTTTCGATTTCTTTTTCATTTTTTCTCAATAATTCCTACTATTAGTTCACTCTCTCCCTATATATATGTATAGGGAGAGTATATATATATATATAGGGAGAGTATATATATATATATATAGGGAGTATATATATATATATATATAGGGAGAGTGTATATATATATATATACAGTGGAACATCTATATTGCGAATTTTTCTGTACAGCGAACTTTTTCCTTGAACCTTGAACATTTTATGATTTTCTTCGTAAAATAACTTCTTTATAGCGAAGTGCATTTTCTATATAATGAACTTTTTCTTTTGTGATTCAATTTTTCTCTCCCTATTTTTTAAAGTATTTCTGAACATTTCAAGTTATTCCCTCTATTAACACATTTTATGGTGGTCATAAATCTTGAACTGGTTTTATTAGATCCTAACTCACGCAGAGCAACACAGTTCTGGACATTTCATCCAAGAAGTGCAACTTTTAGTCCTCATTGTCTAGTTCACTAGAAACATCCTCGATAGCCCCTTTCTCAATCAGTGAAGTTGTCACGTACCCGTGATCTAGCAATAAGATAATGTATGTTTAATGTTACTTGTGTGCTTTAAATTAGAAAATGTCCATAAAATTCATTAATTTTGATATAAAATTGTTTTCTTAATATTAAAAAATAGAGTATTTTCTTTCATTCTTTTTTCTTGTTTTCCTTGCAGTTTTTCTTTCTATCTTTTTTTTTAATGAGTAAGATAAATGAAATAAACCTATATTAATTTTTAAAAAGTCGTGAATAATTTTTTTTTAATATGTAGTGTTTATAACTTTAAAGTTTGTTTTATGTGGTTTTTAAAGTATATTAAAAGATTAACCTCTATATAACGAATTTTCCATGTAACGAACTTTTTTCCTCGATTTAACGACTTCGTTATATATATGTCTGACTGTATATATATATACAAATATATATATATATATATATATATATATATATATATATATATACAAATAGCTATAAAACCTAAGTATAATTAGTTAAGATAGTAGGAAATATTAGCTACAGTAGTTCAATAGCAAACTCCTGGCCTTTGGAAGCAAGATTGCAGGTTTAAACAAAGTTTTAGGGCTAGCCAATAATAGTAACAAACAAAAATAATAGTCCAACAGAATATATAAAATGGAAAATCGCTCGTTGTGTCCCTGTAGCGCAATGGATAATGCATTGGACTTCTAACCCAACGGTCGTGAGTTCGAATGCTACCTGGGATGGCCTAAATTCTCAGAATGTGATTTCTTTTTCTATACTGTTTTATTCGAATTAAATTTGATGAATGAAAAGCAAAACAAAATATAGTCCAACACCAAATACAGAAAGGAAAACGGAAAATCCCTTTTTATTTTGCCAAATAATGTGATTCTGTCATGCGTATATACATATTTATATTAATTGTAATTATTTAATAAAAATAACTAAAATAATATTTTTCTTTGTTGACCTAAGTAGAAATTGGCTTCAATTTTTTTTTATTATTACTTATTTATGTGATAATTATATTTTGCCACACATAGAAAAAAAGTCTTAGAATTCGCTTTTCACAAATCAAAACAAGTCGTTCTCGAACCAAATCGCTTTTACTTCTAATTTATTTATGCACTTATTTACCCCCAAATCAAGCTTTTCAAAAATGAGGGAAGAAATTTGAATTCTCAGCTTAACACGGTGATGATGGGGGAGGGAAAAAACAGAGACCTTGAGAGGTAGGGAGAAAAAAATCTCCGCCAACACCTGTCAATTATAAATGACGCACGGCGAAAAACAAAATATAAAGCTGTTGTGCAACCCCCCAACGATTTGAAAAACACACACACGAAAAATGTACCACGATAAACTTAAAAGAAAGAAGAAATAGTGTGTGAGAGAGAGAAAGCCCCAAAGCCAGTTTGTTAAGGGGAGAAAAAAAATAATATAAACATAAGGAAAGAGGTAAAAAAAAATGAGGCACCAGTAAGCATATTTTATTCCTTCGAATGATATATTTGCTGTTAACAGAGTAATAGTGCGAAAGGGTAGTCGGGTTCTACTCATCTTATTATGTAAATTCCTTGAGCGGGACTTCTCTGGGAAGAAAAAGAAAAAGTATAATTGAGTGAGGGGTTGTTGTGTTGTGTTGTTAGAGACATTTAAAACAGGGCCTTCTCATTAGAATAACAAGTTGGCGGCACAGGTACAAGTCGGAATTCTTTCTGTGTTTGCGAGTGCTAAATTGCTGAGGAGGGAATGTAAGAGGTTAACCGGCGGGTGTGTATGGTTTGTAAGGGGGTTGAGTCTACCCTTAACTTTTGGAGTCGTCGTCGTGTCGGATTGGGAAAACGTTGCTCCAGCGTTTCCTTCGAGTGCTGCCTCTGCCTTTGTTTCGAAGAGTTTTGTTTGAATTATTTTAGAAGTGATTTGTTTTTTTAAAGTGTTTTTGTTTGTTTTATCTTTGGTTTTTCTTTTCCTTCTTAAGTTGAAAAGGGGCGTAAGAGATTCAATGAATTTTTTTGAAAAGTGAAATGGAGGAGATGAGGATTGTCGTTATGAAAACATAGACTTAAGAAAAAGGATTCTGTTCTGGTTAATTGTTTCTCTATTTTAAAACAATTTATTTGAAGGTAAAGATTCAATAACAAATAATATAGAAGATTTTTTTACTGTTTCTTTTTCTGTTTATTGTTGTTATCTTAAGTTATCTCATTCATAAATTAATTAAATTTTGTTGTTGTTGTTGCTTATGCCACCGACTGACAGTAACATCAGATTAAGGTCCACGAAATTCATCGTGCCTAAGGGCTATATCCTTACGCCTGTCGTTAGCCTTAGCTTCGAGCACCATGCAGGTGACAGTACGATTTTGCTCGGTTTCACCCAAATTTTGAGGAACAACATCCTGGGAGTTTTCAGGAGCATCCCGTTTCACCAACCTCACGGGAGGACTTGAGGCTCGACAGCTGTATAGATAACCCCCATGCCGCGAAGGCACTATATTTTTGGGGGAATCTATAAAATATTTTTGAGATTCATTCTCATCTGATTTACTTCAATTAATATTTTTATTCTATTTTATCGTCTTTCAATGACACAACGTCCATTTCCCAAAATTATTTATACAAATATGTAAAGAATTGAAATAAACTACAAGTTTTTTTACAAGACAGCTCTGTTCCCAAATGCAATCACATAAACGGAGAGTTGAATGCATAGAATTGATTAACGTAGAAATTTTTGTCATCTGAAAGGGTTATAAATTTGCACTTCATGTTATAGATCAAGGATCGGCAACTGTTTTGGCTCACGAGCTACATTGTGGGTGCGGAGGATACCGAACCTTTTTAAAATGATTGCATTCCTTATAAAAAAAATACTGAACTGAACTCAGTGGCGCAACAGCCCATGGGCCAAGGCCTACTGTGCCTATCTCAGTTTATGTGACCTTAGGTGCTGGGGTGTATGTGCAGATGTTTCCGTGAAGTGATCAGTCTGACGCGAAAAAAAACCCCAGTGTTCAGTTCCCAAGCAAGCTTGGTACTCATTTATTGACCCACTGAAGGAATGAAAGGCTGAGTCAGCATTGACCAGCCCTGGATTTGAACCCCGAACCTGTGGCATGGAAGCGCTATACACTACCACTCAGCAAATGAGCTTCATTGTGACAGTTGTATTCAATTTATTTACTGTGCTAATTTATGTTATCTATAATTGCCTGTACAATTAATTTTAGAACGAGTTTAATAAGATAAATATTCCATATCATACTTTTCTATATATATTTTTTAAAATTACGATTGAGATTGCATGTTTAAATTCAAATCACAGCCCTTTACTTGCATCTATATTTACTCTAGCTGACCTTTATGCAAGAAAAATGCTCATAAATATATGTCGACTGAAATATAAAGAATTCCCTAGCAAATTTCTCCATACGTAAAAAATTTTCAGCTGACAAAGATTTGTAAAAGTCAAGGTCATAGCATTAAACTTTTCCTTCACACTATGATCTGACTTCAAGTCAATAAGGTCAAGTTGTAGCTCCTCAGGTGCTGTATCAATATATATATCCATGGGATAACAGAGAAATTGAATTTTAATCTCAATTTTCTTACAATTTTGAAATCTTTTTGTAACCTTATCCTCTAGACCAGTGGTTCCAAAAGTGGACCCTATGAAATCCCAGGAGTCTCCGATATTACTCAGACGGTCCGTGGAAAATCAGTGGTTCCAAAAGTGGACCCTATGGAGCCCCAGGAGTCTCCGATATTACTCAGACGGTCCGTTGAAAATTAAAATTGACTTGGGGATCCCTAAACAACGTCGGGGGAGGAGGTCCCCGTAAAGTTTAGTATAAAATAAAAAAAAATTGATTCCTTTTTATTTTTTATCAAAATTTAAATAAGTAACAATAATTCACTTGTATATTCTCGACTGGGTGTTGAATCCTTTTGCGTGAGGACTAACTCAGATCCAAAGCACAGATTAATCTATACTAGTACAAGAACATCTTATTGAAATATCCACAAATGAGGGACTTGAGCCAATGTTTGAAAAAGAATATCACAAATCCTGGTTAAAAAAACAGACCCTAATTTTATATACTGCATTATGGGTATAGGAGTGTTGACTACTTTCCCGTCTTCCAGTATCGTAGAATATGGATTCAGTGCCGTAAAAAATGTCATCACACACAAAAAAGGAAACCATCTAAAAACTAGTGCTCGTGGGGATTTTCGGTTGCTACTCACAGACATTAAGACGGAAATAAATACACTCATAACATCTCATCAAGTTCATCTAAGTCATTAATTTTTTTAAATTTTATTTTAAGCAAAAGTTATAATTTTTATAAATAAGTCTTCAACTCAATATTTTGTTTTTAAAAGTTGTAATTTTTATACTATGCATTTTTGTAGCTTTTTCGCTCAGGGGTCCTTGGAAATGTTTTGACTTTAAAAAAGAGTCTGCGGTTAAGTTTTGTTTATAAAAAGGGGTTACATGGGCTAAAAAAGTTTAGAAGCTACTGCTAAAGACACTGAAGATGATAAGTTAGTAAAACACTTTCAGTTACATTGTTTTCCTAATAAAGGAACAAAGGAATTTTCCTAATAGGGAATTTTCCTAATAAAGAAATTTTCCTAATAAGGAAAAATAGAAGACGAATATTGGATAGCGTACAGTAAAGAAATCTCCGTTCAAACAGGATTTTTTAATGTCTTGGCGGCCCACTAGAAACTATTTAGGGGCCGTATGTATAACACCCCTGTTATAGATGTGTAAGGAATGATGAAATAATAATCTATAAGTTTATTTAATATACCATTTATTTTATCTTCGATGTTAAGTAGCCATTTCTAAGGAGCATTATAACATTATATTTGAGCATTATAACATAACATAAAGTCCATCAGATAGAATTCTTTCGTGCTTCTTAAAAAAAGAACTTCCCTTACAAAAAGTATTTCCAAAGTAAAGACAACACTTTATTGGCACTCTTTTAAATTTGGATTTACCTCGTTAGATCTTGTCGAGAGGAATTTAAAACGAGCAAAATGCATTTGAAGTATTTCGTCTTATTATTTTAATATTCTTCTGACATCCTACTCTTCGAATTCCTACTTCATGTCATTGTGAAGATTTTGAGCTTCGACAGATTTTTCTTGCATTAACCCCTCTACACAGCGGGTCTTCATTGGTACTAGGACTTGAACCCTCGACTTGACAACGCCGTCTAACGAGTTCACAACGATAGCCATTAGGTTATCAAGGATTTCATTAACACCACACTACAACAACTCTAGGGTTGAATATGAATTGTAATTAAAATTACTGTACCAGGGGTGGTGAACCTTTTTGGATCAATGTGCCATTTTTTCTATAAAAGTGTTTAATGAGGTATAGAAGTGTGCCGTCAAAAAATTTTGACTTGTGATTTTTAAGATAATACAAAAAATAATTAAATACTATATAACCACTCAAAACTCTTTATTTACTATTAAAAAACCTTTTTTTGCTATGCATAGCAGTAAATGTTTTGGATATACGTGTAATTCAAATTAAAGTAACATTAGTGTGACTGCTGTTGTTGCCGATCAGATAACAAGTAACTTACATTAGAATTGTAACATGCTGCTTTTAGCAGAACACGTACTGAATTAGAGTCATCTGCCAAATGGTTTTCTAAGTGAGTCTTAAATGTTATTCATCTCTGAAAATAATGATTCTCGGGCATATATAGGTAGATGAAAATATGGTTAAAAAGCATGAGCCATCTTCTTCAAACAGTTAAATGTATCTGGAATCGCATTCCATGTTTCCAGAATTTCGTTACTGACGTTTTTACTTAAATTGCTTGTTAATTTTCTGTTTCAATCAATTCCAACATTTTTCTTGTTTTAATAAATTTTTAAATCCATATTAAACTGGACTGGAAATCAAGTACAGTTGAATTTCAAATTCTTTAATTTCTTCTAATCGAATTGGGACCAGTTCAGTTTATCAAATGAAGTCACTTCTCAGGGTGCATAATAATTATGAAAATAAGTTCTTGAATAACTTTTTCTTCGTCTGTTTTTTTCAAGTTCGGGAAGTACTAGTAGTTTCTTGTATTAATATCGTTTCTGAAAATATGCAATTTAGCGCCAAAAGCATCGAGATCCTTCTTGAAGATAGTATTTTTTATTTTTGTCTTGAGGTTTTACATTGAATTCTTTGAAATGTTGGCATATGTCTTTAAAAACGCAACTGATCACTCGCGTTTATTCGTAATACTTCATAGTAAACTTTGTTATTTTGAACTGAAATGCTAACCGTTTTGATCGGAGATGCGCCCAAGTAATTGTGTCGTGTGCCATTAGTTCGCCATCCCTGCACTATACGATTTAATGTAGTTATTAATGTGCCCTCACATCCATCAGTGTCTGAGAGTTAGAAGGAAGATTAGCCATAGTCAAAACAAATAGAATTTATTAACAAATCTCAACAACCCAGGTCAGGAAATGCACCTATAAATAAGTATTGAGGCAAAAGCTAGGTAGACGAGATAATTAATATTTAATTATGAATTGAATCCCTTACTCTTGGGACGACTTGGTAAAACACATTTCAAATAATCGAAAGTTTTTTCTAAGATAATCTACTTCAAGTCGACATTATTCCAATTTAAAATTTAACCAAATGGTCAATCATAAATTTTAAATACCAAGCAAATAATCTAATAGTCAGTCTAGACTAGCTTTATGTTACTTTACGTTAATCACAAACTCCTATCTGTTAGCTCCTAACCTCTCTCTCTTATCGAACCTAAAAGTTAATGCTTGAATATAAGCCTTGATTTACATAAGTCACATCGTTTTTCCTCAGGTGAAAGTTTTGGATCTAATAATATTTAACGAAGCAGTTTTTCCCCCAAGAGGATTAGTAGGAGATTCGCGAATAGACCCGTTACAATGTAGCAAAGACGACACCAGAGGTGGTACCTCTCTCTGTCTCTCCTAACTTCAACACACCAACACACGATGGCTTTGACTCATTTTCATTTAATATGCAGTGGCCGAAATTATTATACACGATGGATTTTTATCGAAATTAGGCATCAGTGGAAACCAGGGGGAGAAATTACAATCTTCCTTTAAAACATATAAAAATTAAGAATTTCTTTAAAAACTTTATACGATACGTATTTTAGGAAATAATAATAATTTAATATCATGTTTTGGGAATAGTTATTGCGATTTTAAAAAAATGAAAAATTACTAAGTATTCTATTAATAATTTTTTCTTCAAAAATTATTTTTTAAAAGTAAACATGAAATATTTTGAACTCATCGACCCGTAACACTTTGAAGACGTGAAACTTCCATTTCTGTCTTTTACAGAGGATGGCGAAAATTCAGGTCATTTGCGTGCCAACTATTACGGAATATATTATTCATTTTTTTTGTAAACAGTATTTCTAAAAAAATGTTTTCAAAAAAGAGACATTGCGGGCTTTATGCGGGACTACATGCTTAACATTCCATACCGTCTTCAATATGTTACGATGATGAAGATTTTTTAAAAATAAATTAAATGGAAGCATTTTTTTTCAAATTTCCTAACATTGCGTAGGAATAAATGAAAGTAGTATCAATTATTGTTAACCCGCGATCACTCGCGCGGGGTGTTCTGTACACCCCAGCTACAAGATTGATTGATTGATTGATTGAATATTAACGTCGCACTGTTCAGCTACACGAGGGCTTTTGGCGACGGACCACGTAATTTTGAACCATGGTCAAGTGACGTGGACGACACATGAGCTGGCACCCCCCTCTCCTAACTACCACACCACACCAACGGGAGGACGTTTCAGCTCTCGACAGATTTAACGTGCATCGCTGCCCTACACGGCGGGTCTTTAGTGGTACTGGGCTCGAACTCGTGACCAAGCCAGCCACGACCCCAGCTACAAGAAAATCCTCCCAGGATTCTAAAAAGAATGCGCAGAACTACGATTTTTTCTGTAGCTGCCCATTTTAAATCATTGAACCTTCAGGCCTGATTCAATCACTCTTTCTCGAACGATTGGAATGTAATGACCTTCAAAAAGTTTATCTGGAGACTGAGAACTCCCGCGAGAATTTGAGCTTATGTAAACAATCTGCTCTGAATGTTTGGAAAATGATTAAAACATTATTTTTCTCCTTTCTACTATCATTATCTCATTAATTAAAAAGTATATTTACTACTGGTATATACGTTTTACTGGTTTACGAAAAAATATAAAATTATGTGTTATAAAATGAAAATTTCGTATGCTTAGTTTAAATTAATGTTAGTCTCATTTGTATGTAATAAATTTAATAATTTTATTTGTATAATACAAAAAACATCTTTTACTTTATAAATATGGATCATAATGACTTAATTTTATTTTCATAATTTAATACACGTGTTAAAAGTTTGGGGTTTTCTCTACACCCCGCGAGTTACGACGGTAGCAGAAACAGGCGCGAGTGACCGCGGGTTAAGTAATGCAACGAAACAATGATACAATAATACAACGAATGATGCAATGAAATTTAGAATAAATGAAATTAGCTGGACCTTAGCCAACTTTTTAAAAGAATTCACGCACATCATGCTTTTTTATATTTAATATTCTTCATTCCCCACTAATTAATTATATTTCTTTATAACCCGACCTTTAAATCTACTTAAACCAACAAAAGTTGTAATAGTTTGTGACAGTTAATACTTCTTCACAGTTTATCATTACGTTAAACTTCACAATGTAAAACCATAACTTATCTACCATAATTTATCTCAGTAGCGCAACAGCCCACGATGGCCAAGGGTTAATGTCCAGAACTCAGTATACGTAACCTTGGACCTTGAGGTGCATGAATAGATGTTCCGATCAAGTGGTCAGTCTGTTGTGAAACTCCCAATGTTAAGTTCTCAAGCAAGCTTGGTACTAATTTATCGAACCACTGAAGGGATGAAAGGCAGAGTCAATCTTGCCCAGCTTGGGGTTTGAACTCAGACCTGGGTAGTGGAAGCGCAATGCACTAAACACTGAGCCACTGGGCTTTAGTACTCTAGCATAGCTAACAGAAAATATATATAATACTCCATAGATTGCGGAATATTTAAAAAATTCATTAGTCATAACAATTAGAAATTTCTTCTTATATTAAAAAAGTTAGAAACATTAATCTATATTGGTAATCGAACAAAATAGATGACCATTTTATGAAGGCAGCATTTAAGAATTACATATATTTTAGTTTTAATTTTAGTAGATAATCAAAAATATGTTGACGAATTCTCCTGGCTACAAAATTTGATTCCGAATTTGCTAGAGCTGCTCTAAATCAATCATTTTGAAATTATTTTGAGCTTATAAGGAGTTTTTTTTATCATTGATGCCTTGTTTAAGAGAAAGGTGGTATTTTTGAATCCAACATTAATGTAGAAACAAGTTAGATGATAACATTTGTTACATTTTTCTTTTTTATAAAAAGACAATTTCTTCTTAATATTTAGAATGCTTTTATAGACCTCTTCTTTCTGTCTCCTCTTATTTCCAGAAATACACATTTTTTTTTCTTCAAAAAAAAAATTATTACTTTCTTCCCTTCCATCAAATCATCCACATTTCCCTTACTATTTCTTTCCGACAAATATCGAACCAAACAAATCGCATTCTGCGTCCTCAAAACCCCTACACAACAACAACAGCAGCAGCGGCACAATCTACAACAATCTTTTTAAGAATAAAAACTTTATTCGAAAAACAGACACGCGCTGAGAAAATGAGAGAGAGAGAGAGAAAACTTCCCATATTTTTGCAAAGCGCGCAGATTTCTAATCCTGGGGTCCAAAAACCATTGTCGTCATTTGTTCCAAGTGGTAGAGGGAGGGTTGCAGAGGTAAAGCCAAGAACCTTTTCCAGAAAACCTTACCCTAGCCTGGCGCGCGCGCGCGTGTGTGTTCTTGTAGATATATTTTTGTGGCCCTTACCGGGGGAAGGGGTACAGCCCTGTTTTCCTTTTATTAGTTTGCCGGGGCGCACTCGAGGTCGCCCCTTGCTCTCGCTCTCTACCCTCGCCGCGTGTATATACAGACGAAAAGAGAGGGGGGTTGGCGTGTAGCCTAGAGGAATGAAGTTTTCGGGGAAGGGGGTGGGCAGAACAGAAGCCTTGTTAACCACAAGTTTGCTACCCGCAGTGAAGAGGTCTGTAGCGGACCCCAAAATGAAGCCGGGTTTGTCTGCCCTGAAGGCCCAATTACTGCAGCCAGCGTCTCTCTGCTTCCCCTCGTTGCAGCACTCCTAGTTAACAATGCCAGTTTCAGAAACGAAGTCGGAATTTCACTCCTACCCCCCTTCCATTCTCTTCTCCACTCTCTTTTCTGTATCTATCTATCACTCTATTATCCTACCCCGACGACTCTTTTTCATTTTGTAGGCATGCCTTATTTCGTCGCTGATGCACAGCCACCCCCGCACACCTCGGTTCGCGTGTCCCGCGGAAGACTGAGGCAAAAGGACAGGAGTCTTCCCGAAATCACTGCGACGATCACTTCGTTTTCGAGCAGCATGTTTTTTTTTAGAACTCATGTGTTAGGTAAAAAATAACTGGCAATATGCAATGCCATTAAAGTTGCAATGTCTCTAACAGCTATCGCACTACCTCGGAAATCGGTTCGATTGGAATGTTCCAGAATATTTACCATATAAAATGCTTTCCGAAAAAATGACGTTCCACAACTATATTTTTACTTATGTAATTCTATAAATTTTAATAGTGCTCTAATTCAGGAATGGGCAGTTATTTTGGTTCGAGTGCCACATTGGAGAAGTGGAGGATATTGGAGGGCTGCAACTTTTTAAAATTATTGCATTCATTAGTTAACTTTGCACCATAGAAAGGTATACATTGTACCATAAAAATTCATGCATACAAGTTAAACAAAATAGTGGCAGTTTTATTCGTTATTTATAGTGCTAATTTCATATACATAGCTGCAAGCACATTTCACTTTAGAATCAGTTTAATGAGACAAATGTGTACTCTATCACACTTTTCTACAACATTTATGAAAATGGGAATGAGATTGCTTAGTGAAATTCTAATCATAGCCGGCAAGTTAATGTCAGCCAACTTGTCTCCATGTTTACTCTTGGTGATTTTCATGCACAAAAATATATATTGACTCAAATACAGAGAACTTTTTTTGTCTATTAGGTTTTCTGATTGTCTTTGCAGCACACAAAAAGCCCTTTGTGGGCAGCATGCAGCCAGCGGGCAGCTGTTTGCCCACTCCTGCTATAAGGGAAAAAATACAACGAATGAAAATTAAGAGAAAAATGAGTTTTTTATGCACAAATAATGAATATACAGAATTTTCAATCAATAACCCATGTCAGGCTATGGAAAAACTTTGCAAGTTAGCAGGAAATTTATAAACTGTCAATTTGTTTTTGTTTAATGTTATATATCTAAAAATTTCTATCAGACATATTTATAAACGTGCCCCCCCTGAAAAAAATATTTATAAAAGATTGCATTTACTTGCTCACAAAATTGCATCTTAACCCTTTCGCGTCCAAGAAAAAGATTTTTCCCATTTGAAAATTTTTAGTCGTCGCATTTAGTTATAAAACCTTTTCTGCAATTTTTTAATAGAAGATCAAAACAAAACGTATACTTCACGTCATTAGTGTAAGGGATTTCTTAGGGAAAAAAGATAATTGTTTAATGTATTGGCGCTAATGATAAGACCCTCGCGCGCGCGCGAGAGAGAGGCGTACTCTGTTATTATTTCAGTTTATTGTGTGTGTATTGTAATAATATATTAATATTTTCTCAGAGGTTTTGTGTTATTCTGTAAGTATAATTTTGCGCAATTATAAAGAATATTTGAACAACTATAAAGAATGCAGTTGTAAAGAATATTTGAAAAATTGTAAAGAATGCAATTGTAAAGAATATTTGAACAATTATAAAGAATGCAATTGTAAAGAATATTTGAACAAATGAAAATTAATGTTTGTGTGTGATAGTAACAAATAACTCTATTGGAAAAATTCTATTCAGTTCCCTTAAAATTCCAAAAATAAATAAATAAAAAAACTACACATTGTTACGCATTTTTCTTCTGATTTTTTAAACAAGCTAAAATAATCAGTTAAATACTAATATTTTTACTCATAGTAACCCTATGGTCCTGTAAGGGGTAAAATCACAAACATTAATAATATCAATGAGATGTTGAGTTATGTAATAATAAACTTTAAATAAATGAAAATGAAATATTAAACCTATGTAAAAAGATATTTAAAAATAATACTATATTACTCTAATATTTTATTTATACAAAGAATTCAGTAAATATAAATTCCTAAGAGTACAAGAAAAATTAAAATTTGGGATTAAAATGATTAAAAACCATATAAAATGTTTTAAAAAAATAAGTAAAAGTATTTTAATTATTTGTATTGATTTATGATTATTCTGTATTCTTCATTAGAGATCACTTCGTGTCCTTGAGTTGATCTGGTATCTTCCTCGTATTATTGAATTATTTAACATTTTATGCATTTATATGAATTACGCTTTTGCTTTAAGCGCGAATGAGTGTTTTATTAACGTCGATCTCTAAAGCAACACAAGAGCTATTGACGACGGACCTAGTAATTTTATACCTCGCCAAGTGGCGAGGATGACACCCTTCTCAAAACCACTACACAGCACCTACGGGAAGACACTGAACCATTGCAGATTTAACGTGCATCAATCATCCCCTCAACACGGAGGGTCATTAGTGGTACTAGGGCTCAAACTCATGACATGCTGGCCACGAGCACGTAGCCATGACCACGTTTTTGTTTTAAGCATGAACTGTTCTCTTTTGTTTTTAGTGCATATGTTTACTGATTGCAGTGTGTTAATAAAACGAATTATATCCGCCGTTCTCCAGTGTGTGATAAAGAGAGAGAGAGAGAGTGAGAGAGAGAGAGAAATACAGAGAGTGAGTGAGCGAGAGAGAGGGAAAGAGAGTTAATGAGAGAGAGAGAGAGAGTGAAATACAGAGAGTGAGTGAGCGAGAGAGAGAGAGTGAAATACAGAGAGTGAGTGAGCGAGAGAGAGAGAGAGTGAAATACAGAGAGTGAGTGAGCGAGAGAGAGGGAAAGAGAGTTAATGAGAGATAGAGAGAGTGAAATACAGAGTGAGTGAGCGAGAGAGAGAGAGAGTGAAATACAGAGAGTGAGTGAGCGAGAGAGAGGGAAAGAGAGTTAATGAGAGATAGAGAGAGTGAGTGAGTGAGTGATTGATAGAAAATGATGGTGAGTGAGTGAAAGAGTGAGTGTGTGATAGAAATAGAGAGTGATAGATAGTGTGAGAGTGAGTGAGAGTAAATGAACAAGAAGGAGTGAGCGAGAGAAAGAGTGAGAATAAATGAATGAGTGAGATAGAGAGTGAGTGTGAGAGAGTGAGGGAGTGTGTGAGTGAGTGAGAGAGAAAGAGAGTGAGTGAGAGAGAGAGAGAGAGAGAGAATGAGGGAGTGAGAGAGAAAGAGTGTGAGTGAGTGTAAGAGTGAGAATCAGATTATACCCAGGATCAAGAGTTTGAAAAATACAAATTTGTTGTAAACGGTCTTTTTTTTAGAGGTATAGAACTTTAAATTGCAATAAAACAACGATGTATTATTCGATTGACATGATTTTTTTATTCGAAAGATAATCTTGTGGCGTTACATTTTAAATATGATTTCTGGCACAGGACTGCCACGGCTGGCTCGGATGTAGTCCAATCTGGACGTCCAATTTACGATGACTTTTTCCATTTGTGGCCGTATATCGGCAATAACACGGCGAATGTTGTCTTCCAAATGGTCAAGCGTTTGTGGCTTATCCGCATAGACCAATGACTTTACATAGCCCCACAGAAAATAGTCTAGCGGTGTTAAATCACAAGATTTTGGAGGCCAATTCACAGGTCCAAAACGTGAAATTAGGCGGTCACCAAACGTGTCTTTCAATAAATCCATTGTGGCACGAGCTGTGTGACATGTTGCGCCGTCTTGTTGGAACCACAGCTCCTGGACATCATGATTGTTCAATTCAGGAATGAAAAAGTTATTAATAATGGCTCTATACCGATCACCATTGACTGTAACGTTGTGGCCTTCATCGTTTTTGAAGAAGTACGGACCAATGATTCCACCAGCCCATAAAGCGCACCAAACAGTCAGTTTTTCTGGATGTAACGGTGTTTTGACCTACACTTGTGGATTAGCTTCACTCCAAATGCGGCATTTTTGTTTGTTGACGTAGCCATTCAACCAGAAGTGCGCTACATCGCTAAACAAAATTCGCTTATTAAAATCGACCATTATTTTCGAAATAAAATTGCACAATTTGAAAGCGTTGTTCAGGCGTGAGTCTATTCATGATGAATTGCCAAACCAAACTGAGAATAAATCACTTGACAGCTGTTAAATCGGTCGCCATCTTGGAAAGTAATGCCAACTTAAACTTCTATACCTGAAAAAAAAACACTCTGTATAATATTTTAAAAGCCCAATACACAATGAATTTTTTTATGTACTTTTTAAATTTTCAACAGAATTATTGAACTTTATATTCGTATTTTCATTCGATTACGATTGAAGGTGCACGAAACTGTATATCCGTTTTCACTGCCTTTCCCCCGAGATGAACGGTGAAAACTACTCGCAAGGTTTTCTCTGAATGCAGTTCATTAATGGAAACTCGTTTGGAAGAAAGTGAACCCATTTATTTTCCCCCTCTTTCTCAGTGAATCGAGTAATAAAAACTGCGGTTGTAAAAAATTGACCCTATTTCTATAATCATTGCTTTCGAGGTCATTCTAATGATCACGTGATTCAGGCAAATGAACTCTTGTTTAAGATCTGAAGACCCTCTGTTGCCAGCCTTCATATACTTATTGTGAGAATAAATACAATTGCTTACCTAGAATCTTTGGATTCATTAAACCTTACGGGGAGGTAATTTCCTTTTTAGCTATTGAAATGATACGATGTTTGATCAATACTTCGTCATTTTTGCTTAATCGCGTGAAATTAACTTTTGATTGAGAAGGATTGGGGATGGGGGAACACCAATTTAATGATGAAATTAAGAATGCTAAAACGTTTTTAAGAACAGAGCAGTTATGACTGCAAACTTTACAACAGAGACAGTGGCGTAACGGAAAATAATTGGCCCTCCCCGCAAGGTGAGATCTTGGGCCCCAAGCCGCGGATATATATATATACACACAAAGAATTGTAAAATAATAACATAATGTACCTTTACAAATCACGTAAAAATATTTAAACATTAAACTTCTAACTGAATATAAAATCAACCTGTGTCTGAGTAAACAAAGTAAATAACCTTTAACATTACAGAGTATTTAAAAAAATGGAAAATCTAACAACAGTCGACTGATAACCTGGTAACTTAAATAAAAACGATACACTAAGACAAACACAAACACTGTAAAATAATATTTTCGATTTCAGATCCTTATGATAGAAAAAAGGTATCACTTACCAAATTCTTCGTTTATGAATCCCGGGATGAACTTGACCTTAAGTTCGATACAATTCTAGCATAAATTGTCAAAAAGTCAAAAGACACAACTACTGTTACTAATAAGAAAGCATGGTCACAAAAAAGAATGCGCTCGCAGTACCATTCAGGTTGAACTACAAAAGTAACTGGTTTGTTGTGTAGTTCGCGACACACACAACTAACTAATATACAGCACTACATTCAAGAAGTAAATCACAAAAAAAAGCGATGACGTCTCACATTTTTCATAGTAAAGTTGGTTATTAGTTCATCCAATTCAATTTTTCTTGCTTCTTGTTGTTCAATACTTATCAAAGACAAATAGGAGAGCTTCTTTTCTGACATCGTACAACGTAGATAATTTTTTATTAATTTTAATTTATAGAAAATGACCTTTCCGCCATTGCAGAAGTAACTGGAAGAGTCAAAAACAATAAAACTGCAATACATACATCTGGTTAACTTGGCACAGCAAACTTATTTTGAATCATCAAAAAATTACCAAAATCTTTTTATTGAATTTAGCTTAATTAAATCTTCACTAAAAACTGCTTTTAGAGACATAATTTGATTTGGAAATTCACTAGATAGGTTGAGGCTATATACTTTTTGAAGATTACTGGCTTCATTATATAAGAGATAATTTGTAGTGCTTACACAATATTTTTAGGAGAAAGAAAACTGAATGATTTGTAAATGCCATTCATACTCTCAAAGCGATTTTTTAATTGAGTAGTAATAACATCAATATTGACCTTAAAAACATCCAACTCAAACAATCGTTCTCCGTCTTGCAGTTTTTCGTTAGTATTGAAATCATCGAAAAACTGTCCAACTTTTCTATGTCTCTTTTTTTCAAACACTCCAGGGTGATAACCCATTTTTTAGCCACACCAATAGCTTCTTCCTTTATATTAGGAAAATTGTTACGAAGATTCTCGATAGACGTTAAGACAGAATTTAACATGGTCTTAGCGTTTTCCAAATCTATTTTTGGTGATTGTAATGCTTTTGAAGTTAAATTTATGCTTTGTAAAATTTGGCATTGGAAAATTAGCAAAAAAACAAATTGAAGATTTTCCATATGTTTTTTAATCTCTAAAGCTTCCTGTTTCTTGTCTTGCTTAGTACTGGTTAGTAAAATATTTGAAAGTACTATTACAATCAAAATGTAATTGTGGCGAATTGATATTACAGAGTCAAATCGAGATGACCACCTCGTCGTGCATAATGATTTAATAGTCTGCTGAATGTTCTCGTTATTCTGCACAATTTTCAGATCACTCCACCTTTTAATGCTGAGCCAAAAAAAATGTGTGTGTGTCTGTGAATGTTTTGACAAAAGTCATAAAATTCACTTACATGCATCGTTTAGAACAAGATTGAGGTTGTGTGTTGAACTGTGAACGTAATTTGCTCTTGGTTGTTTGTCCTTAATTAATTTCTGTAATCCCCCATACGCTCCATTCATGTTGGCTGCCCCATCATATCCTTATCCTCTATACTTCGCCAAATTAATGTCCAGTGTATTTAGAAAATATAACACATCACTTTCCAAACTTTTTGCAGTCTGATTTGCCGCCTCAATAAAGCCGAAGAACGTTTCGTTAATTCTGATATTATCTGGCTCATTATTATCATTAACATCAGTTGTTACATACCTTATTATAATACTTAATTGGTCTTTTTTGAAATATCCTGTGTCGTGTCCAGAATAATAGAGAAAAAGAACATTTCCTTATATTTTTAACAATATTTTCTTTTATTCTAGAGCCTATAATAGCAATAAGTTCATTTTGAATTTTTGGGCTAAGATATTTTTGAATTCTATTTTCTGACAAATGAACTTTGAGAAGAGGGTCATATTTAGCCAAGAGGTCTATTATATTCAAAAAATTTCCCCTTTGAGTCGAATCTCGAGTTTCTCGATGTCCCCGAAAAGGAAGATTGCACATTGATAGAGTCATTGTAACGTCTATGATTCTTCGTAAGATTTGGCTAACCTTATTAACTTCTTCTTTAAAACTGCATTTCAATAATGAATCCACCGTTTTATTTTGTTTCCAGATGTCATATGTGCGACATGCTTGGATATGAATTATACAATTTTCATGTTCTTTAATTTTTTTTTGATATTTCTTGCCAGTCATTCACACCTTTACACCAGGCTTCGTTAAAATACATATTTGTTCTATCAGCGAAGAGCCAACATACCTGACAGTAAACAATATGAAGTCGTGTCGAATAACACAGCCATTTCCTTTCGATCTTTTGTCCTGACTTGGATATGAAACTGTAATAAGATGATGAAAAGCTCCTTCCTTTCGCATCTTTTTGGAAATTACCTTCTGGTTGGTATGGGCCCAATTTTAAAATTTGTTCCCTTAAATCTGCATCTATGGGCGTACCTACATAATGCGCAAAATCATTTCTAATCAATTTTGTTTCTTCGTTTTCATTTTCCGACTCCTTTTCTTTAGATAGAGTATCCTTATTAGTTGAAGTGTCCGAAACTGTGTTTTTTTCGTGTGGATTAATTTTCACTTCCAGGATTTGTTCATCAAGTTCCCTGGCATTACTACTACTAGCACTTGCCCAAGATGATGAACTTGCGGATATTAAAAAGTTATCCAATTTTCCATATTTGCTATTAATATTATACTCCTTTTCCTTCCGAATTTTTCGTTTTTGAGAACCACTCAAAGTTTTTTTAACTCCACTGATTTTAAGACCGCGTTTCTTCTTATCTTATTAACTAAATAACAGCATAAGAACCAGAATAATTAATTCCGTTTACAAAAAACAGTTCTAATATTACAAGAGAGAAGTGAGATCAAAATATTTTAACAGCGAAGGAACATTCCCTACATTGAAGTGCATGGAATATAAAAAAATATATATGTTCGAAAAACAGTTTTGTGAAGCATTTCTCATTATGCTTTATTTGATTGAATACTCATAAATCTACGGAAATTTCTGAGTGCATATGGGTTTCTAAATCATAAATCTAGACCATATAATCATTTAAAATGCTCTCTATGCGTTTTCAAGTATCGCAATACTATTTTTCATGAAAAAAGCATAACAGATGTACGTTATTTACGAGTTAACTAAATGAAAATGAAATACAAGTGGGGGGGGGAGCTAAAGATGCCAATAAATTACTTTGCTATTTCAGTAAAAAGTAACGTCTTTTTTCTCCCTACCGCTAACATAAAGTATACTAAAAAAACAGTGGTGAATTTTTTTTATCTTTCTAGCATTTTATCCAATTTTCCGTCTGACTTTCTTTTTATTTTTTAGTAATTCAGGTTTGTAAAAAAAAACCACTAAAGAAAAGTATCTTTTTCGAAGCGGGGATTACAGTTATTGGATCTAAGATACCTAATAAGCGATCAAAGTTTTGATTTTGAATAATGTTAGATCGCCAATTTGAAAATCGCTTAAAAATTGGATTAAAAAAATTGTGAAATTCTACGTTAATGGCGTCAGTTTAGCTTTGGCCCCCCGCAGTGCGGGGGTTGTGGGGTGTATGTTACGACACTGAACAGAGACTATTAAAGGTTAGGGTCTGAATCTTGGTTACGAGTATATCAAATATTTGCCATGCAGAATAACAAAGAAGTTTCGCGTTGAATAAAAATATCATTTTTAATCGGAATGGTGTTGAAATTAAGTTATATTGCTTCTCAATACATGGGTAGAAAAACGGGGCATAAAAATTAAAAGGTCCGTCACCAAAACTCCTCGTGTTGCATATATGTGCGACCAGGGTCAGTCCGATTTAAAAGAAAAAAATGAATTTTCGTAAATTCAACTTGCAGGACATTAAACATTTATATATAATCAATAACAATAATATATATTTATATACTAAATCGTTACAATTCTAAATAAACATAAATAGCCAGGCAGTACATGTAAGAATTAAGTAATCCCAGCTGTGCAATAGCAAACTCTTAGCCTTAGGAAGTAAGGATAAAGGCTTAAACATTGTTTTGTGGCTCGCCAACCTTCACCTGTAATTTACCTATACCATTTTGCTGTAGAATAATATTATGAAGATAAAATATTATATTGGTGTAATATTATAAAGTTCAGCAACAGTGATTTCTTGTAAGACGTAGCATCCGATCAAGCCATATTCAAAGAGTTTAAGTAATTCATAAAAAGTAATTTGTGTGCATCTTTTTCCTTCAAAGATTTATGCAGAAATTGCTCGTTTCGAACTATAGGATCACAAAAAGGGTCATGGAAAATAAAAGCTCGATAATAAAATTCTACTGATGTATCAATGAAATGTTCTGCTTTCTTGCGGTTCATAATGAATTATTTTGAGAACGGGAGGGGGGGATAAGGACATACAGGAACGCATATATGGTCGATTTTACGTGTATCAGCCTCTTTACAAGGCGGCTCTTTATTCGCGTGAGTGAGTGAATATTTACGTCGCACTGTTTAGCTACTAGAGGGCTTTTGACGACAGACCTCGTAATTTATAACTATGGTCAAGTGACGAGGAGAACACCTGAACTGAAACTCCCTCCCCTAGCTACTACACCACACCAACGGGAGGACGTTTGCACTCTAGATAAATTTAACATGCATTGCTTCCCTACACGGAGGATCTTCAGCAGTACTGGGCTTGAACTCATGACATGCCAGCCAGTAGTCCATTGCCTTGACCACTGCAGCCACTTAATATTTATTTAAGCGTGTTAGGTGAAAATTTACCAGTAGTGAATGTTTGAATGAAGTCTACTTATAAATATTAATCTCATCTTGGAAGAGTAACTACAAACTGCACTCTTCAATCATCATGAACTTTTTATGTAGCTTCAAGACCATTAAAAGTAAAAGACATCAAAACCCTTAATTACAATTCTATCGTTTTCAATTATCTTATGCCACACAGAATTTTAAATGAAACTATTTATTATCTAATTAAATAACTGGTCCTTTACTTAAACTTTTACACCCATAGACAAAGCATACTCTTATTGTTGACTTATATCACTAGAGACAGCACATGCTCCTCTTCCAGGATACGTGGGAAATTCAACTTCAGTTCCAGATCCCTGACGTCAGCAAGTGCTCAGCTCCTTTCTAAAGTACCTTGTTTCGGCTTTCCCGATTTCCTTGTCTCTACTCCCCTTTCTTTATTCCCTTTTATTTTTCACCGTTGCCACTACGCGCACGCAAACTTTCAGTAGTCGTTTTTGTTTGGAAGAAACATAAAGCATCGTGGAAAATTTAAGTGAAAAAGAAATAACGTTTTAAACTTATTTGAAATATTAGGAACACTAAACCAGTGCCATAATTCGAAACGAAAAATTTATAGCAATAAGATTGGTTTTTTATTTGACATAAATTTTCTCGAAGAAATAATTAAGTGAATTATATAAGCTGTGTAACAAGTTTTCTCTATTATAACTCTTGAAAATAGAAAAAAAATCAGCACTTAAATCATCAGCATTTTTTTCTAAATACAGATTGAACTACTTTTCAAAAAAATGCAATAAATATATCAAAAAATTGTGAGTGGAATATCAGTGGAAATAAAGAAGAATTAGTTTTTTTTATGATAAGATCATACTCTCCAAAACATGTATTTTTAAAAATCCATTTTAAAGTAAAATATGTTACAGCATTTACCGTATTAACTATATATTTTTGATTAACTATTATTTTTTAACAATTGAAATACTTATTGAAGATAGTTTTCATGTTACTTCAAACTATATATATAACTGTTTTAATATTTTGCCAAGCCATTACAAGTATTTGTTTTGGAATTTCCTTATTAATTTATCATGCCGAAAAAATTATTAAAATTAAAAATTAAAATCAGTAAAAAGTACTTAATGTATCTTATGTATTCTTTTATTATTATTACAAATGATTACTAGTTTAACAGTAGAACGCCCGAGATTTCTATTACCCTTAAACTTCCACCGGTATCATTCCGATACCTTGCGATATAAAATATATAAAATAATTGTAATAACTAAATAATTACGGAACTACTGTTTGATAGGTCAAGTTTTTTAGACTTTTTAATGTCTAGCTGTGTATATAAGCAAAATACAGTTATTATAGAGGCTGTTTTCATAAACAGGAAAGTAATTGGAAAATAATTTATTCTTTCTCTTGATTTGTTGCCAACAAAATACAGTTAAATAATTTTTTATTATAGTAATATTCTCAAAACAGTTTTATATGATTATTCTCAGCTGGCAATAAATATAAAAAAATTATTCATTTATTTGCGCCTTCAAAATCACGGTTACGAACGCAATAAATACCTTAAATTTTTGTTCAATTTGGTGACGGGCTCATCGCGTTTTCTACTAAAAACTCATGGGTTCTTTGGGGCCGAAAAAGGCAAATTCTTTCTAACCAAATTTAGAAGCGAAACGTGAATATGCAAATTAAAAACCTTTTAAACAGAAGAAGTTTAACGTAAGCGTATGACCTATTGGGAAGTGATTATGCTAGTCTGGTGTAAGCGCGTGAACTGAAGGAAGAGAAGAAAGCCGTCATTGAGTGTGAAGCTATCCGTGACAGAACGATCAAGTCAAGGTGGATACAATTCCACGCAAGATAAACAAAAGATATTTAGGATCCGATTTAGGATTACAAGAGATTAAGGTAGGATAATTCTAGTATCTATTAGTAACTGTGATATAAACAGAGATTAGGAACAGACGGGAAAGTTAAATGTAGTGGTTATATTCGCGCTTATTTGGTAATACGTATTGTGTGTTTTCTCACCTCAGATCCGCTAAGTTATAATATAAATATTATCATTGTTAGTGTTTAAGTTAAGATGTTAATAAAGACATTTTACGATCATGGCAACGCCTGGTTCTTCATTCACTCCCACACATCTAGGTCACGAAGATAACTTAGAAGTAAGGTGTCACCCACGGGCAAATACCTCACATATTTTATTTGTATATAATTTTTTAACATAAATATCGAACAACAAAAATCAACCCAATGAAATTTATGTGAAACGTCCATTCCTTTTCATGAAATTTCAAATCAAAGGCTTAAATTTGTTCATAATATTATCCCAAAGTTGAATAATAAATAAATGACTCGTACTGTAATTACTAATTGCATTCATTAATCTGTTTATCCAACCGTATTTAAAATACCTCTATAAATATTAATATGTCGCGATAATTGCGATTAAAATAACAATTCAGCAATTCGATTGATAATTAGTTTCCAAAGAAGTAAAGAATTTTATAATTAGTAACAATTTCGTATAAACGTTTGTGTAAATTAAAAGTTTATTTAAGATCTAATGAGTTACGAGTGTTTTTATTGCTTACGATCTTAAAAATTTTCTTTTTACTTTTATGATTATCCATAAGAATATCTTAAACTGTTTTTTTGTTTGCTTCTTAAGTGACAGCATTACTTTTTTTTATTATATACTAAGGAGGGGGGTATCCCTTGACCAACTAACGGTGGAACCAACAACCATTGTACAAATTATACAACTGTTTATACTTATTGCTCCATAATAAAGCTGTAATTTATATGTATTATGACGTTCTATATTTTTCGATATATTGTAAGCGGGAAAAAAAATTAATGTCAAGTGTTCTTCTCCGCATTTTATTTTGTACTTTAATATGGTGCCTCCTCAAAAACAGTGCTCCTAATCACTTTTTCCACTAAATTGCACTGGAATTTTATTCCATCTTCCTTTTGTACCTTGACAGAGCTGCCCATGAGTAAGTATTGTTTCCTTCGATATTACACATAAACAGACTTTTTCAAAACTGGGTCCCTGTGATTTATTAATAGTCAAGCAACACAGACATGGTAGTTATTCCACACGAATGAACGCTATTAGTTTAACTTTTAGATGTGTGTATCAATTAACCATTCAAACAAATTTAAAACGACAGTGGCATATGTGTGTATGTTAAAGGGTGAAAACACATTTACATAAGTTGGCCAAAAGCAAATGTAGAATCTTATTTTTATGTGCTCAACTTTTTTTTAGTTTTTAAAGTTATTTTTATACTCAGAGTATACAATCAAATCTTTTTACACTATTTTGAAATAACACGTGACACGAATTTAACAATTTTTGTTTGTTTGTTTTACACAAATATTTTTTGTTCCAGCATGAATTTCAAAAAAAAAAAATGGGGATTCGTGCCCTTTAGAAGAAGACAATTTATTGAAATTTTTTATATTTTATGATAATGAAAAAATCGATATCGAGACGAAGTCGAAGGTGAAGTTCAACTATTAGCAGCTAATTCAATTTGCGAAGGCTTGAAACATGCTACAAGTAGGAAACAGCATTATTTACTCATGATCCTGACATAGAGCATGCATTAAAATTTCGACTTTATCTTAAGTTTTGTGTAGTGGGATATCAAATACTATATAAGCTATTTGAGACCCCTTCCCCCAAAAAAAAGCCGCTACTAACACTCATTGTAACTACAACAACAACAAACTAAGGCCGTTAATAATGAAGACATTCTTAATTTGAATCAAAACGGACAGTTGTGCTAGACATTTATGATGCATCTACTAATCCAGTTTAAAAGAAACGTGTATGCTTGTTATCAAGTAGCGATAGCGATGAATAGTTGTTTGTTGTGTGATTTATTTCTTTTCTTAATTAAAAAAATTTTTTTGCAAGTACTTATAGACTACCAAGCTTGAAGTTCTTATGAGTACCAAGCTTTCTTGGGAATTTTAAACCGGGGATTTGTGTCAAACTAACCACTTTACCGGAACATCTGCTCATGCCCTCAGGGCCCAAGGTCACGTATACTGAATTGGGCACAGTAGGCCTTGACCCTCATGGGCTATTGTGCCATTGAGTTAAGTTACTTAGAGACTCTAAATTTCCACTTTATACTAATTTCAATTAATTTTTTTTGTAATTAAAATGAATTTTTTTTATAAATATGTAGCATGCAAAACATGGATTTAATTGTTACTTTTTTGCACAAGTTTTTGGGAAAATATTTAAAGATTTTTGCAGGGTTTACTAAAGAACGTATCTACAATGTAAACAAGTGATATATATATATATAAAATAAGTCGATTCCTACTCAGGTCAACAAAGAAAATTTTTATTTTAGTTACCTTTTATTAAATAATTACAATTAATATAAATATGCATATACCTATGACAGAATCACAACATTAAGTGCCAAATAGAAAGCAATTTTTCTTTCTATATAGGATATTGGACTATTATTATTTGTTTCTATTTATTCATTAATTAAATTTGATTATTACGATAAAATAGTATAGTAAAAAGAAATCACATTCTCAGAAGTTAGGCTATCCCAGGAGGGATTCGAACCTACGACCGTAGGAATAGAAGTTCAACGTGCTATCCATTGCGCTACAAGGACAAAACAAGCGATTTTTCTTTCCACATATGCTTTTAGACTATTATTTTTTTGCTACTATTTATTCATTTTTAATTTAATTAATGAATTAATATTTGAAAAAATTGCATTAACATCAAGTGTCATCCACTAGATGTTTAAAAAAATGTATTGGAATTTGAATGGATAAATAAAAAGTATTTTATTAACGATTGAAAATTTGAACAAGATGTATATATATATATTAGTGTGATCTAATAGTAGGAGTTAAAAAAGGAGTTTAGTGGGTCTAGTACGTGCACTGTAAATTTTGATCTTATTTTTTGTATTGAAAGCGTGTGTCATACGCCGAAATATACAGTAACTGGATTATTATAAAGCTAAATAATATTTTTTTGTAATTTTTTTTTTAATTTCTAAAAGATCGCAAGAGCAATTATACAATTTCTCTAATAACATTCTGTCAAACATAACTTGTAATAAATTGTCATAACGTAAACAAAATTCGAACGCGTCTCGTAGTACAGGGACTGAGGAAGGACGAGTGAAAATAATACCTTTCGTCTACCCTCCCCCTGAACCACATGTGTGGGGTGTCCCATATCTCCACACACACAAAAAAATGGTAAAATAGCAGCTGAAGTCAATATTTGCCGTGTCCTCAACCAGAACCGTTTGGGGATGCTAGAATAGCCAATTTCGCTTCTCAACAATACTTTATCTTTTCATTATTTTGGTAGGTCTGGTCACCCCGGTGTTTTATTACGGAATCGCCGCTTTTTTATGTCGCTCTGTATGGAATTTTGCGGAATTAGATTACATATATGGCTTGAGGTAATGGCCAACAACTTTGATTGCTAGTCATGCTTGAATAGCTTTTGACAATTTCCTAATGGATTGTATTACAAGAGGGTATTTAAAGGGAAATATTTTGATATGAATCTGAGCACTCTTATTTTACTTATTTAAAATTCCGATGTATGGTTAAGAGTTTAAAATTCAGATAGAGTTCACCCGCTGTGACGTAACAAACATCACTACGAATTCAATTTCTGATTTCTCGATAAATCAGTGGCCGAAGAAACTGAATCTCAACACCTTCCAATGATACACTGTGGAAAATTTGAGCGTGAGATAAAAACTTGGGTATCATCCTTGTCACTTGATGGTGGTTTACAGTGACGGGGTTCGTCTCCAAAAGCCCAGACTTTGTGTTTTGTGTACGGGTTTATTAACGCAGTTTTTCTCAAAGTGTGAGGCGTCCTCCCTCCCCCCAGGGGTTTATATAAACGTGATTAAGAAACTTCAGAGGCTAGGTATAAGCGGAAACTTCTGTAACTGAGCCATAGTATGAAACAAGCAATTAATATAAATGTATACGTAAACAGAGGTAAAATTCAAACTACAACAAATTTTTTTAACTAAAGCAGTGGTAAAAACATTCAAACAATTTTTAATTCCCGATTATAAAATATCCCAAAAACTGAGTGGTGGTAGATTCAAAATAAATGTCCAACATTTCAAAGAAAGGTAACTCGAGCTTAGGGCTCAAGAGTGGGGTTAAGCAAAACGGTATTTTAACATGCCGACCAACCCCCTTTGCTTCATATTTGTAGATAAAAATACGAATATCTTCATCAAAGCAAAAGAAAAAATAAGGACTACACATAAATCAGCCATACACAATCATTCAGTAAATGAAATTTAAAAAAAAACTGATCCATGACATTTTGATATATATATGTCAGGCTTCAAGCCTGCTGGTAAATGAAAGAAGTCATCTTTAAAATATCCGTGCTTTATTATAGCCCATGCATTCCAATGCGGTGGCCACTTGGAGCCTAATCGAATTGAATAAAATACATCATCACAGCAAGCAATCACCAGCCTCTCTTCTCGTTAATTCTCCTCTCTACGCCTACGACGCTGTTACTGGGTATATGGGTCGCTTGCGGCATTCAATCCCATATCTGAAGATAGATGTTGAACGACAGTTTTCGTTTTTATACTGGGAGAGGGACGCTCCTGATTGGCGGATCCAATCATTCGGAAAAGTTCCACTTTATATCTGGAGATTTTAAGTACATTGGAGATAGCTGTGTGGTCACTTTCTGATTGGTTCTTGGCATGTGAGGAAATTGACTCTCATTGGCTGCTGAAAAGTCTAGAAAAGTAGTATAAGATATTGGGGGCGGGGATCGTCTAGTAGTGAGGGACACACAGATACAAAAATTTTAAAGTTAAAAATTAGCAAATTATATGTGTAATAAATAAAATTGCGCTGAAAAATTAGAAATTACAGTGAGTTATATGAGTCGATAAGTATTCTTCTCGGACTTTTAGTAGTTATGTTTGGATTATAGTAGTGAAGATTTAACATCTTTGCATTATTAGTATGAGGTAGAGATTCAAAGAAATTTATTGCTATTTCTTGAATGTGTGATTTAAAGCTATTATTGTTAATGGCTTTCCGAATATCATTATTTCTCATGCATGAAGTCGCTTTTAAGATCATCCAGGTAGTAGAATTTTGAAGAGTATCTAGGATATTAATACTAGTTTTAGCGGCGTATATATTACCCACACCGGACAAGCATAAGCAATGATGGGACGCATAACGGCTGTATAGAGAAGCACTTTGTTTTCTGTACTTAATTCAGAATTCCGGCTAATGAAGGGGAATAATTTGAACATTATTCTCCAGAATTTTTCACGCGTGTGTAAAATGTGTGGTTTCCAAGTAAACACATTGATATTATAAAAAATAATATCAAGATATTTAGTGTTTTGAGACCAACATATATATAGGTGTACTGTACATGGTTGGGGGAGGTGGATTATGCGTTTTTTGGTGAAAATTACTGCGGCAGATTTATCAAAATCGATGTTGATTCTCCACCGATCGTAAAATGTTTCTAGTAGCTTGAGATGTTTGTACAGTGCTCTTCTCTACGCCAGTACGCTCTATCTTAAATAGTACTATTCACCCTAAAATACCTACGTGGTAGTAAAGAGTTCGCGCTGTTTTTATTTATTGTTCAATTAGTTTTTAAGTTTAATTTTCCAGACGTGATATATATATATACATATATATATATATATAGCATAACTAAATTAAATAAGATACCAAGTGAAAAAGTTGTATAACCTACAATGCCGCAGAAGAAAGAAACTGGAGTTCAAGAGACATAACAAAGGTAGATACAAAAAGAGTCTTTGGACTAAAATTAAAACCTATTATATTTTCTAGAGCTATCATTGAATTCAACCAGTGATTTAGGGTTAAGCAATGCTTTATGGATCCACCTTCCGTGTACAGCAGAAATTTTTGACGTAATAGAAAAAAACAGAGCCATGTTGAAAAGTTGTGAGGGGACTTTACGCGACTTACAACTTCTAATCCTCCTGGGGAATCTTTGGGCCAGCAATAGCGTTTATTTCACAATCATCCCTCTCAAGAAGAAACCATGAGATGCAAATTAGTTAGTGTATATAAAGTTAGAGTTTAATAATCGGAGGTCAGTAGGAGCGAAGCAGCTGAACACAGGGTTGATATGGTAAGAATTAGAATTACGCATCGTGACTAAAGGACGAATTTAACTACTAAATTAATGAATTTAGAATTAATAGAATAGGATTGATTAAAGTTAATCTATTCGGATTTCATGAGCTTATTCCAGTATAACCATTGCTTTCTTTATATCACTCCAAGGGTTCCCTTATAGATTACTTGTTCTGGAATATTATCTTTGATAATAATAAATTAGATTTCTCATGGAGAATCTTAGACTTTCATCGTTACCTCCTACAGATTTAGGTAGACAAGATGATAAGAAAGAGATTTCAGGGGTAAGATAATTACAATGTTAAGTCTATTTCTAACACACGTGGATGATAAACCAGACAGTAGAGTAAAATGAAATTATGAAAAAAGAACAACGTTTCTCTTATAGAGAGGAATATTAAGAAAAAATTCTGTAGAAAAAATTAGGATAAAAACAACATGAGATTATTTCACATATGGACTTAAATGATTGGTATTTGACACGCACGCACGCACACACACACATATTGCTAATGTAATGAAACAAATTGGTTCTAAACTTGTGGGTGTTACAGTTACTGATCGTAATAAAATAATGATATAGTGCTTTTAGTCATTTCCAAAAATTTATACTCTCTTCTTCCTTGTATTTTCAACATTTTCTCTAAGAAATGTATATAATTATCTGATTTTGTACAAAGATTTCTGTTGCCTAGCAACGCTTAGTCCAGTTGGGAACCCCCAGATCCCTGAAAAAGTTCTCCCCACTCTTTACAAAACACCCCTCAATCCATCTTCCTCTTGACCCTAAGCTCCGGGATATCTGTTTGTAACAGAGCAGTCAACTTTTATCAACATACAAGCGGTGAGACAATGAGGAAGTGTAAAAGAAATTGAAAAATTAATTTCCGTAGAACATATTAAATGAAATGTTCGTAATTTTAAATAATCTGTGCATATAACTAAATAAATATTTATTCAAAGATACGATTACTAATTTGATACGTGATATTTTCTAATTACTATCCATGCTAGCAATCGTTGAGTGTTAATTGAATTACAATACTAGTTCTTACATTTGAGTAAAATTAAAATAAAAAGACAAATATAGACTTTTTATTTGAACTTTATTCTATCGCATTAGAGGGGTTTTTTTAAACCTTTTTAAAAATATTCATATAAAAAGCGATATTAATTCCTATAATTAAGATAATATCATACAACGAAATTTCTTGCAATATAAAAGTCAATCTCTCGCTCAAAACAAGATGGATAATATCATATAAAATATTTTTAATACATTATTTGCTTCTTTATTCCTTACTTCCCCCCCAAATACATCGCATACGCACGCCTACGTGGAAAACGGTTGGTATTGGAAAGCAAATCGTGTAACTTTTAATCGGCATTGAATGGATTAATTATAAATAGTATAAATTATCAAGATAAGTGTTCATTTTTGTATATAATATTATATATGACAAGCTCATGGGGTCACTGGTAATTATTAAACTTGTTCTTAACCTTTATACTGTTAAATTAATTATAAAATACATTGTGTAGCACTGATACATTTATAGGTGTAATATATCAATGTAAATGTGTATTTTATTTTCTATTATGCCACAATGTATTTATTAATTTACTGATAGTAAGAAAACAAATTTAATTTAATAAAATTTTGTTTTCGACTTTTCAATATGCTCGCTCCACCCTCGAAGAATTGTCACGGCCCCCAGGGGGGAGCGCCCCACAGTTTGAGAAACCATGCACTAGAACCATAGGTGGACAATTTTTGTGTCTCGATTATATCAACTTTTTGTATCATTTCTATTCGTGATCGAATTTAATGGTAAATTATGTATGGCAATCGACTGAATATGGTAGGCTTAAATAGTACAGGTTTGTGATTAAAATTTTGACTTTTAGACTTGTTTTATTTAATGCAAAGCAACCTCATATTATAATTTGTACAGAGCAGTGGTTCTCAAACTTTTTCACCTCATATAACCCCTAGAACTTGAAGGTGCCTTCGTGGAACCCCTAGAACTAGAAAGTGCTTTCATGGAACTCCATTCCATACACATACTTCGAAGAATATATCTCAAAATTATATTTAAAGTATATCGACATATGTTACAGGCACTTTAAGTAAAGGCAATTAAAAAAAGTATTGCGCTTATTATTAAGATATTCTGATATAATTTTTAAATATGTGTTTACTCTCATTAATAATATTAATTTGTGATCCAAGTGTCACTTATCCATGAATTATTTAATTACTGGGATACGTGCTTACTTTTGTTCACGCAAACTGTCGAAGTCTAAGTAAATTGAGATTAAGTGTAATCACATTACTTATTCAGAGTTAGCCACTCACGTTGAGGAATGTATTTCACTTAAACACAATGCTGTGAATAGCATTAAAATGTTTATAGTTGTATGAGAAAATCCGTTTATTTCGTATGAATTTTCAACCTAAAATTTAGATGCTGTTCTTGTTAAATTTGTATTATAACATCAAATCTGTTGATATGTTGTTTCTTCTACTTCATTATAGGTGTTTTTACCACAAATACAAAAAGGGAAATTTTCCATTTGAAAACTATTTAGTTTTACAAGCCATTTTTTTAACTAACGAGTAGAAATTATCTCGTGGAACTCTCGAGATAGTAAACAAGAGAATATTCTCAATTTAGTAAGAAATATATATATATATATATATATATATATATATATATATATATATATATATATATATATATATATATATATATATATATAAAGCTTTTTAATATTATATATATAATTGATTATTTATAGTAAAAGTATGAAAAGTGTTGCATAATAAAGTTATATATAAATAAAATTTTCAATTTTAATGAGTAAGACGAGCTATAGATACTTGTAACTATATAAACTTGATAGAAAACGTAAATCCACATTTTGCATACATATTTATTTCTTCTCGATTTTTTCTTTGTGATTCGTGGAACCCCTAGGTTTGCCTCATGGAACCCCAGGGTTTCGTGGAACACAGTTTGAGAACCAATGGTATAGAGCATCTTACAAAATAGAACCTCTTAAGAGGTCAATTTTGCTGGCCAAAATGTTCCAAAAAAAGGCACATTTTTATTGCATATAACTAAGCATGACTCTTAACAGAAAGCGAAAATGGTAGACTTTCATTTTAATTTTCAATTTTAAAGTTTTTATGTTATTTTTTGTTTTATAATTGTGGAACACAAAAACCCTAAATATTTGCTTCATACGAGTATACACTGCATGCTATGAAGAATGTTTCATTCATCTTAAAAGAACTTTTTTCATATTTACAAAAAAATTTCATGCACGTACATCTTTTTAAAAGGTTAAGGATTTTCTGTCTGTGTGCACATATATATGCACACACATATTGAAGTATGGTGTTATACTCAGTCTCATATTGCTATGGAGACAGATATAATATCGGCTTATTTGAATTATCTTTCATTTCCATTTCTTCTGAAGCAACAAATTGCCCATTGCGTTGCATATCCCTGTTCTTTATTAAATATTTTCAAGAATCTAAATTTCTGCCTTCAATGAAAAATTCCCACCAGCACGACAAAGAAAATACCAGATGGGAAGTATTTCAGTACCATGGGCAAACTGCATCTCTTAAAATAACTAGCACTAATAATCTCACTATAATAATTAAAGATACGTGCAAATCAAGGATCGAAAGTAGAAAATAACAGTGCCCGTACAGGGTACGGGTAAACCGGTTTAGCCAGCTTTCGGTAGCCCGTATGGTGTACGGGCGAGCCATTTAAGAGATTAATATACAACAATTTCATACGGCAATCTTGGATGATACATAAGGTTCAAACTAAGGATCCATCGTCTATCAGATGGTTGCTGTAGTTAAAAGAAAAGTAAGTGATAAAAAATCTTATGCGGATAAATCTCATCAATATTTAAATCCTTAAGAATTAAATTATCCACTAGCATCAATATCACATCAAAAAGATAATTTCTTGTTCTTCTGTAATAAATGTAAGGCATAATGAAATATTATTCAACCAGTTTTTCAAATAGGTATCTCATGAAAAATTCATTATGAATCACTGAAAACAATAGTAGACAATAGAAAACAATAGAGCTGGGCCACATTCCCCAAGGGGTAATGAGGTGACAAGGGATTCGTGGGTCAACACCCGGTCTCCAGGGTCAAACGAGAGAAGTGCCGGGGTTAAGCCGGAGAAGCCCCGGCATGGCACCGGGGCGGCTACAGACACCTGCGGCCAACTAGGGACGCTAATGGGAAAAGATGACACCGACTCTCTCTCTCATACAATCCTGGAAAAAAACAGAAAAAAAGGAGAGCGAAACAACGACCGGTGAAGAAAAGGGAAAAAAAGGGAGCTGTGTTGTGCAAATCCCGGTTTTTTCTCGCTTTTCCTTCACCAGTTTTTTTTCCTGGTTTTTCTCAGTGGCGTTTCAGGAAAGGGGGGGATGAAGGTAGGTCAGGGTGGACCGTTTTTCCTTCATAGAAATTGAGGCTTTGGAAACGTTTCCAGGGTTTTTTTCGAGGGGTAAATTGCAAAGGAGGATGCGGGAGAAATGTCCATGCAAAGTGAACGCAATTTATGGGCAGTTTTGCGTTTGTGATTTGTCCGCGGAATGTTTTCTGGAGTTTATTTTCAAAGAGATGCATTTCAGCTATAAGTTGGATGTAGAATTTTCCAGATTTTCGAAAGTAAACCTTTTAGAAGTAATTTCAGGGATATCCTGTGTTGGTGGCTTATGTGAAAGTATTCTTCAGGGATATATTCTGAATTCAAAATTTTGGCTGTAGTTCCAGATTGCTGGAGCATATATACAAGAATATAATCCATGTGAAACAGCAATTTCTGAAGTTTACATTTGTATGCAAAGAAATCAAATTTATCGGGTCAAAATTTTAAATTCAAGCTTAAGAATTGAAAATCTACTATCAATTCAGCAAAACAATGCATTTGTATTTCAGGATTTAAGAAAAACACACTATTTTTAATATTAGAAAAAAACCTAAACATATTATTTTGACTGCAGTACTTCGATTTTATCACATAAAGGCTATAAATTTTACACGTAATCCAAATAAAAAAAACGGGAATTCCAAGTCATAATTATCAAAACCTTACAAATAAGTTTCTTATAATTTCAATTGCTTATTGAAGCATTAAACCACCTTTATCTTACTGTAACAAGAATGTCACATGAAAAAATGTTTAAGGTAATGTAAAATTATAGGAATTGTATCGTAATTAAGTACGTTATACATTTCAGGAGGATCAATTGTATATTTTATGCAAAAATAGTAAAATATTTTTAAAGTTTGTTAAGTATTATAATCGCCCAGGATGAATTGAAATAACTACAATTAATAATTATTTGCAACATTACCAAATCTGAAGGCCGAGAAAACAATCCAAATAAAATCGTAAATATAAATTCTCCTCATCTCCCACTCCCCAGAAAAAGGAATTAAGACCTATATTTTAAGATATATTCCAATCAAGTTAGACTTAAATATAAAAAAATAAAGACATCATTTTTTGCCGAAATGACGTCGATTCAAGAGAAAGCATAATGTGTACTTTAGTTTTAAAAAATGAAATCACCCATTAAAGTTCAATGTAGGTTTCAACGTTTTTATGAAAGCAAACCTCCTGGGACAAAACCAATAAGACAATGCTCTGAAATGTTAAAAGAAATATCCAGTGTTAAGGATCTTCCCAGAAGTGGCAGGCCAAGTGTGAGTGAAGAAACTGCTGAACTTAACACTTGGCGGGAACTGGAATATCGCTTAAACAATCTCCGAGCTACCTTGAGAGCACACGATGAAATTTACTGAGGTAAGAGGTCTCATAAAAAATTCAAAATAATACTTACAATATATATATATATAAACCGTATTTATAATAGTTTTAGTTGAATAAATGTTTATAAACAGAGGAAAACTTTTGATTCACCCTATGAATTCACGAAAGTAGTTACACGTTTTTAACACGCTATATTTTATTGAAAAATCTCTCTATATTCAGAACTTAAAACCAACTACAATGTGAACTATATTGTCACATTGTTATTTAATTCGATACAAATTATGATTGCACATAAAAAAAAAGATATGTTTATCAGAATTCAATTGGATTGTATCTTTCCTTCAGTCTTTATATAAAATAACAAAAACAAAAGACGCAGAGGGCATTTTACGCTTCAAAATAACAAACATTTAAGCAAAACTTATTTCCACAACTTAAAAAGAAAATACGAAATAAATACTTTTCTTTGGCTAACTTTTTGGAATACATATGTATTTTTTTTAAGTTTCTTTTTGAAGCCTCCCTTTGGCATGCTTTAAGTACGTAATAGATTCTAAGAAGGAACCACTGAAACTGTGTTTGTTGGTAGGGTGGAGGTGAAGTGGGGAGGTAGAGAATTGCATGCATTTGAATGCCAAACGAAATGCGGTTACAAATGCAGGGTGATTATCAGGGGGTTGCCATTTTCCCTAATGTTCTTTTAAAGGAACATAGGCATCATATTTTTCACACTAACCGGCGACGAAAAGAAGAGGGGCAGGGAAAGCGTTCCACCGCGACATCTTGGGAATTGTTTAGGTGAAGATGGGGGGTGATGCACGGGGTTCGCGACACTGACTGAAAGGTGTCACTACTAAAGCGAGAGATAAATACAGAAACATTTAAAAATATTTTTTGGAATCTTTTTTGTTCTTTTTTTTTCTCTCGCAAAGCAGGGAGAGGGGTGAGCGAGTGTGTCGTCTGCTGGATTTGCTAATCGAAATTCGAGGATTTTCACTTAGGGAAATTTGAGTGTGAACAGATGTAGCCCCCTTTGTTTGTGGGTTGTAGAATTCTGAAAGGGGAGAAAGTTTTTGCATTTTTCTGTGTGGTTTTCCCCTTACTGAAAATGTACAATACTAAAAAGAAAGAAGAAAAAAAAATTAAGGAATGTATGACGGATTTTGTAAGAGAGAGAAATTTTTTTTGAAAATTATCAGGAAACGAATAAATATATTATTTAAACCTCATATAATCAAATTCTAGTAAAATGTAAGCTCATTATAATCAAAAATGCATTACATTCATCGAAGGTATTTGACTTGGCATCAGCTTTTAGATGCGTAAATTATTGTTCCAACTATTGACAAGCAATGGTTTAATTTTATTAAAATGACTGGCTAAAAGTTGGAACTGTGATTTTGAAAAATGAATAATTTTTTGATATTTAAAGTTAGTCGAATTAATATATATATATATATATATATATATATATATATATATATATATATATATATATATATATATATATATATATATATATATATATATATGCAGTAGCGCACACAAAAATTTTTCAAGGAAGGGGTCCAGGGTCGAAAGTCCACCATTTTGGTATCATGCTCCATTACGTCACCCAGCATATTCTTTTGATTTTGTCGATTTTCGGAAACAAAAATAATACAAAATTAATCATTGAATAAATAATTAGCATTAATTAATAAAATTAATTATTAATAGCAAATACATAATTAAATTTTACGTAATATATGCGTAGGATTATAACCAATTGAAAAAAAAGCAAAGGCTATGGGGGTATCCGGACCCCCTAAGTAAAATTTGTAAAATATCCAAGTGCAACCTCGAACTTAGGACCGATTAGTGGGGTTAAACTAGTTTAATGGCGCCAACCTTCCCCTTATTGCAACTTGGTAAGTTAATCGGGAAATTTCCAATTCTCAAAAATTTAAAAAGTTAATACATAAAAAATTAATCTATTCGCCATCGTATTCTGAAAGATATTATAACATTAAAATGTTAAAATTCTAAAACAGTTAAGTGCATAATATAAGTGCAACATTCATATGTTGGACTGCTTTCCGCCTACAAGTGTATGAAGTCACTGGTATATAATATCTTAATGATTCGAATATAAATTTTTAGACACAATATATATAATGGTAACTTAATCTCTTAAAAAATAAGACCTCGGAATTTTTAAAGTAATATTACATAAGATACTTCGTACGATATCTTTCAACCAATCACAAGATCCTTCCACGGAATGCATGTGAATTTTGGAACTTCCGGTTGCCGCTTTTTATAAAAACCCCATTCTTCCAGGGAAAATTCGTTGGCTTCTTTTCTTCGTCATGTAAAACGCCGCTCTTTGTATGTGTAATGTATACTGCTGCTTTATAAGCCACATACAACAAATATTTTAAATTCATAAACACTATATATTAAAAAATTAATTATTCACACCTTTTTTTCAAATTAATATATGTTTATTTTATACACCTTACCCATCAAGAAACTGAAAGGAAAACAAGAAAAAAGATTGTCGAATTCATTGTATTTTCAATATTAAGAATATATTTTTATACTAAAATTAATGAATTTCAAGGACATTTTATAACTTAAAGCGTACAAGAGTAATATTAAGCATACATTATTTTATAATTAGAACACGGGGACACGGGACAACTTCACTGAGGGTAAAAGAGGATATCGAAGTTGTTCCTAGTGAACTGGGCCCTAGGGTTTAAAGGTTGCACTTCTTGGATGAAACGACCAGAACTCTATTGCTCTCGGCGAGTTAGGATCTAATAAAACCAGTTCAAGACTTATGACCAGCATAAAATGTGTTAAAGAGAGAATAACTTGAAATTTTTTCAGAAATACATTAAAAATAGGGTGAAAAAAATTGAATCCCAAAAGAGAAAAAGTTCGTTATATAGAAAATGCTTCGCTATAGAGAGGTTATTTTACGAAGAAAATCGTAAAATGTTCAAGGTTCCAGGAAAAAGTTCGCTATATAGAAAAATTCGCAATGTAGAGGTTCGTTATATAGAGGTTCGACTGTAATTGAGTGATAAATTATTATAATTTAATTTATTTTCAATTCTCTCAAACTTTTACCGTTTAATTCAGACTTCTCATTAAAATCGTACACCATACATCATATTTCATCTTATTTATTTTAATATGCATTTGGAATAAGTGTGGACAATTGTTTGGGCTCAAGGATCACATATTTGAAGCAGAGGCACCAGTGGGCCGCTCCTTTTCAAAATGGTTGCATTCATAAGTTAACTTTGTAACTCAGAAAAAGTATAAAATGTACCGTATAAAAACAAATAAATATAAATTAATTTAAATAGTAGCAGTTTTATTCAATCTATAATATTTACTGTACTAATTTCCTATCTATAGCTGCGAACACATTTAATTTTAGAATTAGTTTATAACGAATCTACTCGCGATCCTTCTACAATCCTCCTGGGAAATCTTTGGGCTATCAATTCGCGTTATTCACAACCAACCCTTCGGAAGAAGAAGTCGTAATATGCAAATTAAGTTTACTATATATAGTCGAAGTTTTCTAGCTAGAAGAGAGTAGGAATGGATGCAAACCAGAATTTAGGTGAGATTGTTACTGACAGGTATTATTATTGAATTATTGTGATTAAATTTTTATTAGGAGAAAGATTTTAAGAAACGATTGATTGCTGAGATTAAATTCATATTAGACACTAAATCGGATAATTGATGAGATCCTATATAAAGTAAGGATCGAGTTTGATAGTCTCCTAACCATTCGTGTATTTCGACGTTGTTCCACTTTCACAGTTAGCACCGAGACATTCTCTTACTGTTATTAATTGAATTTGTGTCGTTATATTGTATGATCAATAAATAGATTGATTGGATTTTGAGTAGTGTTTCTTCTCTACCTCCTACATATCTAGATGCCCAAGAGACAGGAGAAGACCTTTCACAAGTTTAATGAGACAAAAGTACTCTATCACACTTTTCTATAATTTATTTGAAATCTAGCGCGAGATTTCTTATTGAAGTTCTCATCCTATCCTGAAAATTAATGCCCCCCAATTTGTATCAATATTCCCTCTTGTTGGTATTTCATGCAAGAAAGACTTGGCTCACAAATATATGATGACCTAAATATAAAAAAAAACACTTTCTATCTCTCTCAGAACTTCTCAAATTTTCAATATTTGCGACCCAATTTTCAGTAATAATTTTCATCACGCCTCCCTTTTTACAATAACAATGAATTGAATGCAATAATAATGTACTTTGATGATAAAGCTACAATACGACTACTTTGCATAGCTCAAGCAGTCTCTTGGATCTGCAATAACGAAATCTTATCATCGATATTTCTTAATTTGCAGCGATTCCCTATCATCTTTGTGTGCCTTAAATGACATTAATTCCCAAAATAAACTAATTGTTAAAATACATATTAATCTCAATTTTCTTCCAAGCAGAGGAGTACAAGTTTATATTTTCTTTTGCTCGAGGACATACCGGAATCTATGGCAATGAACGTGCTGACTGGCTTGCAAAAGAAGCAACAAAATTAAGCGCTCTGATTCCTATGAGCATTCCAAAATCATATCATAAGAAAGTTTTTACAGAAAAGATTATTTCCGAGTGGAATAACTTGTATCAAATTTCAAATAATGCGCATTTTACCAAGGAATTTATTCCTTCTATTCAGAGCCGTTTAAAGGCTAAGCACTTTCATCCTAATTTTAAACTTACCCAGTTTCTAACCGGGCATGGAAACTTTAAAGCCTATTTAACGCGCTTCAATTTGTCGCTTACTGACCAGTGTTCTTGCTCCAGTGACACAATTCAGAATGCCAAGCATCTGATACTTGCTTGTACTAAATTCTCTTCGGAAAGACGTACACTCATGAATTGCCTACAAAAGAACAATATAGTGTGGCCTCCTCCTTTCTCTGCCTTTGTTGAAGGAAAATCATCTTTTACATCGTTTTGTGTATACATTAATAGCATTTTTTCCTGTATTATTTAGATTCTAAATTTTTTGTGTTTGTTAACATTTTCTGTACATGAATATATATATATATATATATATATATATATATATATATGTATATATATATATATGTGTGTGTGTGTGTGTGCGTGTATGTATGCTTTTTTTATATATGTTTTTGTATTTTGAAAAAAAATTTGTGATCATGTTTTCTTATCTTCCTCATTGTATAATTTTGTTATTGATTATCTCCGTTTGCATGTAAGCAATCTTGTATTTATTTCTGTATTTGTTGTATTTGTATCCCCTTCCCCCCCTTTGGTTCCCATTTGTGCCTATATCCTTCTACATGTAGTTTCCATTGTTTTGAGTATTGACTTACGTTTGTAAGTCTTGTGTTATACTTGTCGGCACCCAAGGAATCTAGCTAGTGTCTCAAAAAATTATAAACCGTACAAAGTATCAAAATAAGTGTTAAATTTGGTATATATTTTTGTATATGACAAGTCCAGGGAGTCACTAGTAATTACTAAACTTGTTTTTAATTGAGTATTGATAAATTAATTACCAAATACTTTCTGCAGTACTGATACACTTATATGCTTATTATATGTGTTAATGTGCATTTTATTCTTAATTACGCCAGAATGTACTTGGTTTCGCTTCCTTTTAGTATAATGATAATTATTTTAAATCTTTTATTTTCAATATTTCAATAGGCTCGCTCTTCCCACGTAGGACTATTCCGCCCCCCTAGGGGGTGACCCGACAGTTTGAGAAACGCTGGTCTATTTGATTTCCTGAGTCGGACCACATGTGTCGCGTGGGCCCACACTAAGTCTAGAAGATTTAAATTATAACTAATTACTTCCATACTAATTATTAAAACACATTTTTTGTATACTCATTTCCAAAGTGGCTGGAAAATAACAAATATCTCTGATTTTGCATTCAAAAACAACCCTACACACAAACATTTGTGTTTATTAAAAAAAATCCCTCACAGCAAAACAATTAAACCATCCAACGGATTACCTGTGAAAGTTTTCCAAATCGCCTTTCAGCAAATTTCTCAGAACAGATACAACGAAACACGCCAGTAGGCAAAAGACCTTTGAAAAAGTAACTACTGGTTACAACTCACAATATCGAATTTTATATTTAAATAAACATAATCACACCAAGTGGCTTTTCGTCAGCTCTTCTACCTGGCAAAACGTCCAGCGTCTGCAAACAGTCTCTAAAGTGACTTGTATTTTTACGGCTCTGTGACGTGGAAAACATACTCCATGTGTAGCCTGTTTCCGCTATGGTGGAAAAAAACCCTCTCCCAGTAGCCGTATTGGATACCGATACTAAGGTATTGAATACCGATATTGCTGGCATGAAGTAACCATGAGCAATGTTGGACAAACCAATACGTATACGGCGCGCACGTATTTTTCGAGCCATGCGATAAATATTTAACCATGCGAGCATTGATTTGTTTGTAGATTTAGAGCCTTTTGAAGTTGCAGTTTATAGCGAATCAAAATTTTATTTACATGCAGCAAACGACACGCAAATACGAAGTTGCCATTTGGAAAGAGGTATGTGATTTGATGCACATATTTGTTTTCAAATGTTTTTTCGAAATCTTTTGAAGCAGAGTAAATATGGTGTGAAATAAAAGTTTTTTTATGTTACTTTGGTGTTAAAAACGACTGAAATGTTTCATAACTAAAGTTTTTTTTTATGGTATTATCATATAAAAAAAAATTGGTGTTTAGAATATAACACAAATTGTAAGCAATCAGAGAAAGAGTTTAATACCAATTCAATGCTGTACACATATAATATATGTAATAATTAAATATCTACCTAAAATTCTAATCTTAAATTTTTTTCTTCAAATCAGAATTCCGAACACCCTATTTTGAAACGCGTCTCATTTCAACTCGCATTAAAACCTATATTTTGAGAAATTTATTAGTAACTATTCGTAAAATGTATTAGACCTTGAAATATTGATAGATTTATTTGCGATTTTTAGTAAAAGAATATCTTAATTGCTTACACATGCCTTATTGAACGATTGAAACTTTTCTTAAAACGCTTACGTAGTTTCTAAAAATAATTAATATTTCCCTTCACTTTAACATGTAATTATATTTTTACCATTCCATTTTTTCCGGTTTTTCTTTATATTACGATTTATAAACAAAAAAGTAATATAAAAAATATTTTTAAGTCAATTCCTACTTAGATCAACAATGGAAAATTTTATTTTACCTACTTTTTATTAAATAGTTACAATTAATATAAATATGCATATACATATGACAGAATCACAACATTAAGAGGTAATCAATTTTGTTAGTTATCACTTAAGTACCGTATTATCATCCCAAACAATCGGGTATATAAAATTTCAGTTCAACTGAATGCTTTAAAACGAGAGTAAAAAAACCTTTTCAAGTTTTGACACAAGTTGCCAAAAATGATCCCAATGTGGCTGTATTCGTAATTCTTTAAATAATTAGTTTTAATCAGCTAATTTTTATAAATTACAATTAAATTATTGTATTGTCACCTGCAAATAATCATGTATATAAAATTTCAGCTCAATTGAGCGCTTTAAAATGTATTTTATTAACGATTGCAAGTTCCACCAAGATAAATAAATAAATAAATAAATAGAGAGTGTGAGCTAATAATAGGAATTGAAAAAGATAATTCTCTTTTTTCGTTTTTGGGTATTCTTGTAAGAGAAGATGATGGATTTTTTCTCTTAACATATCTTGTATAAATCGGCTATCTCTCTTATATTTAAGTAAAGGAATTCTTTTGTAGCTACTCGGCCTTTCCTTTTGTCACGATATCTCTATACATACACACTCACACATTATTATGTATACCACATTTACTCGAATCTAAGCTGCCATCAAATCTAAGCCGCATTCGGAATTCTCAAAAAGTTTTGTGAAAATATGTTGTCCTCGATTCTAAGCCCCACCCCCAATTCTCTACACGTTTTTCAGAAAAAGTAAAAAAGTTGTGTGAAGGTTTCATAGATATCAGATACTTAGGTAATAGAAAAAACTATGACAAATAATAAGAAGTTAATGATTAATTTATTTGATCAGTATTAAAAACTTTCTAATACACACATGAACATATAATTACTTGAACCCAGACTTTCTCAAACTGAGGGGCGTGCCCCCCCTTAGGGGGCATGATAACTCTACGAGGGGGGCGAGCATATTGAAAAGTCAAAAACAAAAGATTATTTAAGAAAATTATTAATTTATGGAATGTAAATCAACAAAATACATTCTCTCTGACATAATAAAAAAAAACTAAATACACATTTACACTTATAGAATACTCTTATAAACGTATCATTAATGTATTTTATATAATTAATTTAACATTACTAAATAATTAAGAACAAGTTTAATAATTACCAGTGACCCCATGGGATTGTCATATAAAAAATTACATCAAAAAATTAACACTTATCTGGATAATTTGTGCGGTTTATAATAAATTTCTTAACTGCCGGTTAAAAGTTACGCAAATCGCTCCCCAATGCTACCGTTTTCCATCTAGGTGAGCGTATGTGATATATTGGGGGGGGGGAGAAAAGGAATACAAAAATTAGCAATGAAATTAGTAAATCTTTCGCAAACCCTGTCATTCTATTTTTATTGCCTTCCAAAGCCTTCGGAATAATTTCAGGGAAAGCAGTGCAGTACAAAGAAAGGATCATACTTTGGAAAGACATATATATATACAACCACGTCTCTCATTATCCGTTTTAGTTGAGCGAGAATTATATATACGTCGGTGGCACTTAAGAGGTTAAATTCATGTTGTAGCTTTAGCGTCAAAGTATTATACGAGTTATTGAATTCAATGCATTCTTGTTGTCTGAACGGGGGGAGGTGATGAAAATTATGATTAAATATTAGGACGCAAACAGTGAAAGTTTGAGAAGCACTGCTTTAACCGTCTGTATCATGCTTTGAAAATTATTCCTCATTCTCATAGAAAATTGTAAAATAATTATTAAAGACTGTTGAACATTTACAAGCAAAAATCACATAGTCTTTCTTACACCATCAGCGTGTATTTGTTTCATCTGTGTCAAATTTTCAGTCGACGTTACTCTGTTTTCATTTTTTTTTTCTGCATATAAAATTGCCTGCCTTTTCAAACTTGCGTCATAGTGAACTCGTCTTGATGCTATTACCAATACATCTGATATTTAGGGTTGACTGAATCACAAACACACACACTGGAAATAAACACTACGGAATGGAATACGTCATCGATGCAAGTGGCCAGAATGGGAGGTTATATTTTTCCTTTCGAAAGATGTTGAAAATCAATTTGTTCCATCCAACAAATGTTTTGCCTTCTATTCTAAGCCATACCCGATTTTTATTAGCATTAACCCTGGAAAAATGGATTCGAATAAATACAGTATATATAATTTTCAATTAGCTGTATTCGAGGGACTAAAAGTATTCGAATATTAAAGATAAAAATATCATTGATGCATTGGATACTTAAAAAAATTAGTTAAAGTTTTATACACAATGCTGACTGAGGATAACTTTTCAATTTATATAAAAGTGGGATTTTAACCTGTTTTAAGTCTAGCCAATCTTCCTCCTTTCTGTTTATATTACTGAGAAAAATCCTATGAAATATATAAACGGATAGAAGTGTTGAATCATTTTTAAATAAGTAAAAGGGTAACTTACCTTAAGATACATTCGAAAATGCGTAGATTATAATGAATTACAGAAAAGTAAACAATATATTGCCAAATTCAACGATCCAAATATAGATTCAAAGCAAGATTCAAAGATTTATAGGGTTAGAATAAGTTTTGAAGCTTGTCTTCATCCCTTATAGTGAACGAAATCCTAAAAATTGTAATGGATAGATTTTTTAAATGCATAATTAATTATGATTAAAGGCGCTTATAAAATATTCGTAAAAAGCTTAGATCATATCTGGGATAAAAGAACAATAAACAAATAATTGCCAGATTCAATGATCTATACACACATTTAAAACTAAAATTAGAAAGACTTATTTATAATATGTTTGTTATATTTATAAAATTAGAAATTATACTTTTATAGTTTTTAATAAAAATAATTTTAATCTGGAATATTATAGATATTATTATTATTATTTCGAGCTATATTGTATTGCCATTTGTAATCTGAAAAGGGAGATTTTAAAATGAAAAGAACTTTAAGATAACATTGCAGACAATACTATTATACTTTTTTTTCAATTATTAGCATCCTATTTATATCAGAACGTAAGAAATGATTAGATATAATTCAGGAAGACTTTATACAAGTAACTTGTCGTAAATTCATATCTCAAAGAACGGAAATACAGTAATTAATACTATTATTAAATATGTTTTGTGGATGTCAAGTATTTCTCCCAAAAAGATCATTATACTTTACAATATATTGCTAGATATTATATCAGCAACTGTTTTCCTTATTTTTTTTATCACTAAATATTTCAAAAAAGGAAGGATGGTTTTAAAAGGAAGGAAGGACAGAATTTTTCGATAATATTTACGAAAATCTTTTTTGGAACTTAGTGTTTAACAATAACTATATTGAAAGATTATACCTTTCAAAACATACCGCGCAACAATGGTTTTAACTTCATTTAAATATTATGCTCAAAAAGGAATTATTTCAATTAAATACGCTATCTTGCATATTTCCCTCATTTTTAAATTAAATTGACTTATTTTAATTTTAATGTTTTTAATACATTTACGTTGTGAAACAGCAGGAAATTGTAGGCTAATTATATTACGCAAACTAAAGCATCAACGTTTATTTTTAGTATATATGCATAATGCAATTATTTGTATTTTTCACTTAAATGGATTAGGATTTTAGGATCTGTCGTGTCAAACTTATTTTAAGAACAGGGAGGGAAATGAAATTCTTCAACATATATTAAACTCCATGTCTATTAATGTATTATATAATAAAAATTCAAACGTATCTCAATATTTCTATTTTAAGTATCTATGTAACATATTTGAAGGAATTTTAGTGAACTTTATGCGTGATGGAATGATATTATATTTTTATTACTTTTTGTTTGCGAGCACATAAGTAAAATTAGTTCTTAATATAATTCATTGAAAAGATGACGAGGCAGTTCTTTTTAATCAGAAATCCATATTTTTTATATTTAATTATTGGAGATATTTGTGATACATTTTATATAGCAATGATAAAATAATGTATAAATAATTCTTAAAATACAGCACGTTCCACTATTTTTATCATATGGACGTTTTTGAATATACCTTAAAAGTACTATAGAGATTGGTCTTTAAGATAAAATTAGATGTAATTTTTTGATATTTCGGTTTGTAAATTTGCTATCTCATTTTTACAACTCTGTAGCCTGAAGGAATTTTTTTTATCTTGTATCTTCATGAAACTGATATATGAGTATGCTTGGTTTTTATTATTCATTTTATAAACAACGCTGAGATTGCAGTTTTATCTAAATCCTTGTTGAGTAGCTAAAAAGGAATGGGCCTAATTCTTGCGACGTCATGGTCTCGTGATAAATACAATCACGTGTTTTCAGACAATCAGTTAATGCGCTTCATTTTGTTGCTGATTGATTTTCACTGAAACTTATCTTTAAATGATACAATTTACAATTGATAAGGAGCGATATACTCAATGGGCTAAATTCATGTGTCACCGTAGCTAAAATCAGTCATTTTCAGCCAATCAGATCATAAATTCAAGCGACGTCATCGTAATGTGTTTCCAGCAATCAATTCATGTGCTTCACTGTTGACCGATTTCTTTTCAAAGTACCTATTCGTCGACAATAATAACGCACATAGTTAAAAAAAGTGCAGTTTATTTAAAAATGAACGTGTAATGTAGGATTTTTTTTTAATTTTGTGAATAACTTTTTGAAGAATCTTGATTTTTAAACAGCTTTATTATGGAACGAAATCGTATCTAAATTTTAAGGCGGTACAACAAGTACAAATCTAAGGTCAAACTTTGAATTCAATGGAGAACACGTGATTGCATTAATCATGTGACCTGCATGAATTTAGCTTTTAATAACTTTAGAAATTAAAAGATTCAGAGGAACAAACATTTTATTATAAAAAAGAAAATTGACTGAATATTTTACAATATAAACAGCAGTGTGATGTCAAGAGATTTTAGTGGAAAAAGTAAAAATGGTGACTGCTAAACAGAAGGGGTTTCCTGTATTCGAATTTTCAAGAAATATATCGGTTGGTAATCATCGTTTAGCGTGTATTTTGTTGAACTTATCAAATTAAACTCCATACTTCGTGACGCAAGCGGTGACACATTTAAAGCCAATGCAAACTTAAGCGGTGCATTTATAATACTCTGCGTGAACAATTGTCAAGGACATAAAAGCACGATTGATTTCCTTAGACTTGAACATGCATGCAACCTTGAAATTGTGTGAGTGGTTTTAAAAAGAGTACGTCTAACTCTTATGAAAAATTCTTATTTCACTTATGAATCCATTAAAGAAAATTTTAATTGAATTTGGAAGCGGAGATCTGTGCATAACAAAAAAAAACTATTTGCACTTTTTTAGATATACCAGGAAAAAGAACATAGGCATCGATTAAAAGAGAAATAGGTGATATGTAGCCTTTTGAATTATCAAGTGGGACTTGCTATATATATATAAACCAGTTCTAACCTTACAATTTTTTTGTATTTATATTCATACATATTTATCTATTTTCAAATCTTTAGCAAAGGGAAGTTAGGATATATTTAGGAACAAAGGGATGTATTTAAGAGATGGAGCCATTTGAATACTTTCTATGTTAGTGTTAGATTAGAATCAACGTAATTAAAATACGAATAAACATTCCCAATAATTTCTTAATTTCCTTTAAATCCAGTAAAAAAGGAGTTACTTTAAGCTAGCATTAGGTATCTTCAAATTTCTTGAAGCTCTTAGCCCCCATGCCAAAGCAGGCCTCCTGTGCGATCTATTTAAAAGGGGTCTCAGGGGTGTTAATTTTGTCTCGATTGCTGAAAATATAAATAATTTTCAAATAGATTAATTCTTTGAAACTAAAATTAAGTAGCTCAAATATTTTACAGATTATATATTTATATAAGAATGAGGTTTCAAAAAAGTACTAAATGTTGAAAATATAATGATAATTTAAAAAACTATAAGCATTTGAGAAAATAAGAAACATTTCTGTAATAAATGTTAAGTAATTTTTACGTTGAGCATGCTATTTTCTAAAATAGTAGCCTTTAATATATCAAACTATGTAGAATTTTAAAATGCATCATACACTTTAAACCCTGTCTAATTTTAGTATTATATATCGTTTTATTTCAAAAATTTAAAAAATTTTAATGTAATTTTTTTTTATTTTTAGAAAAAGATAATTTATTATTCTATTTACATAAAAATAACTACAGCGTAATAAGGATACATTTAACTTCCCAAATCAACTTATTGATAGTAATTAGAGCAACTATTTTAGGAAATAGTATGCTCAACGTAAAACTTAATTAATACTTCTTATACAGAAATGTTTATTTTCATATGCTGATAATTTTTTAAATTATGATTATATTTTAAATCTTTTACACTTTTTTGCAGCCTTATGCATTTATAAATAATGTATAAAAGATTCGAATGATTTAATTTGAATTTTACAAAGACTTATATCTGTTTGAAAATTGTTTATATTTTAAGACCTCGAGACAAAAAGTTAGAACCCCTGAGTCTTCTTAGTAATAACATGGGATATGTTATCAAATACTTTTACTAAAGGTAATCCGCAACTGGTAAATGGACATCACTTGCAATCCCTCAAACCTAGGTACAAGCCGGTTCGACCAACTATAACCTTTCGACTGAATGAGTAATGACAGTGTAAGGTGGACGTTGCTCATGGCACATTAATGCGGTTTTGCTACTGTTACCAGTTGGTATATACAGTAAAACCCCGCTTAAGGTATTCGACTACGTTCGGAACCGTGATTTTAAAAAAGCGCATAAATGGATAATTTTCATGATATTTAGTGTCACTAAGATTAGAATACACGCATAAAATTGTTTTAAGGACATTTTGACAAAAAAAAATTATTTAAATATAATATTTTGGCAAAAAATTAACTTAGAATGATCTTTTTTCCAAATGTTCTCCTTTTGTGAAAAATGGTTCTATTAGAATAATATTTTGCCTGTGTATATAGCTCAGACCTCTCTACAGAGGCTCAAGTAGAATTTTTGAAAAATTCACATTATTTTCAGAGTTACCACCAATTGAAATAATTATTCGCGTTTTTTTCTTAAAATTGCTCCCCTCTGTTGTCGTAAAATATGAATAAACCTACTTCTAAGTTATATATTTCAAAAATCCTAGTTGAGCCTCTGTATAGAGGTCTGAGCTATATACAGGCAAAATATTATTCTAATAGAAGCATTTTTCACAAAATGAGAACATTTAGATAAAAGATTATTCTCAGTTAATTTTTTGTCAAAATATTGTATTTAAATAATTTTTTTTGTTCAAAATGTCCTTAAAACAATTTTATGCATATATTCTAATGTAAATGACACTAAATATCACGAAAAGTATCCATTTATGCGCCTTCGAAAATCACGGTTCCGTACGTAGTCGGATACCTTAACGCTGTTTCGTTTAACTCTGTTTTATTTGAATAGTAAGATTCCCTGAAATTGTACACAGCCTTAGGCCTTATGATATCCGAAGCAGTGTATCTGTGTTTCTTCTTTCCTGCGGTATTAAACGAACTTATTTTTATCGTTTCAAATATTTGTTGACGTTTTTGTAAGTATAAATTTATATAATATAACGATTGCTGTAGTGACAAATATTATGATTTTTAGTTTTTATCATGAGTGATAATAAAAAAAAGGTAAATAAAGCAACAAGAAAAAGCATTTCACTAGAAACTAAAATGCAACTGATTAAAGGATTAGATACTGATGAACGTCATTCTCAAATCGGTGCTGCATTGAATTTGGCAACTTCAACAATAAGGACCATTCTTAAGAATAAAGAAAAAAAATACTGTCATAGGCAACTGCAACTATATACAAGCTGAACAACTAGAATTACCCATTCTAGAAATAATAGAATAGATGAAATAGAAAAACGACATTCTATATGGAGTGACGACAAAATTGAACACAATATGCCATTATAAGCTAATCTACCTTCTTGATAAAAAGGCAGAATATTGAAAATACAGAAGAGACTGAATTATCGGAAATGTAAACATACTGACTTAGAATTTTATTTATTTTTATATGTATAGTCATTTATAATGTTTGTAAGAAATAAAATTTTTTGTTTTATTACTATAAAAACACATAATAAATTTAATGGTAAAATACTTGACCAATTTTCTACCCATCTTCTCATAACCCCTTTATTTGCATGATGAGATAACCTCGTTTAACGCTGTTTTATATTACGCTGTACTTTGAGAGAGATGGAACGTATATTCCTCGTTAAGCGGGGTCTCACTGTAGTTGGAAGTATCTAGTTTTTTGGAGAATATATCCGTGAATAATACTTGACGATTCAAAGTATTAATCTTATATTCGGATAATGATCTTATTGACGCCAAGTCAATAACGAGGTGAGGAACTCTACCGAGGACCATGCCTTAAAATGTATTTGTTTAGCACCGAACAAAAATTAATTTTATAAAGCCTGATTATTGTTTACATAAATAAACATAGCACTTTTCCATTACAACTCTAACCAAATGTAGCTTTATATTTTAACTAACCCCTCACCACACCACCACTGGATTAAAATATTTTAAAATTTCATTTATGAGGTATCTATAGCTCATTTAGGATACCTTCTATAGGATAAACCAGAAGTCTTGGATTCTGACCCAAACCGCTCCTATCCACATCTTGGATTGTATTGGTTGCCATAAGAGTCAACTGCTCACACACACACACACACACAAGTCCTGCTACAGTTCTTCATTGTTTAAAAACGCATGGGTTCATGTGTGCGAACCCCCCTGGACACCAAGATTAATTTGAGGCAAAGAATCACTAAGAGCCATTTTGTATAGTAATAACTTGTATTTATTATATCACTTCAAACATCAAACTCTAATAACGTACAATATTTCTATGTTACATCAAACAAAAAGGGATTTACCTTTAATATTAAATTAAATTACGAATTATGAAATTAATCAATAATTACGTGCACGATCAAATAAGGTCTACCGAAATAGGAGGTCCGAGAAATACACTTAACTCGAATTATTAGCTTTCATTAACTTTAACTAACTTTATTAAACTAACGCTTATTTTAAGCGTAAATAAATTATAGTTACCACCTGGTGTATCAGCTTTCCCGATTCTTTCGTAGAATAACAGCAATAAGGCTTCACTAACGTAATCCAATTAAATTCTCTAAATTTGAGGTTACTGTTGCTGGCTCAATAGCCTTCATACTTGCTAGCTTACAACGCTCTACTTAAATACCCTATCTACTTTGCATATCCCGTTTACTTTTTGGAGTTGATTGTAAATATACTGGAATTAATAATCCCCAAAAAGACGCCGAAGAATATTAGTGGAAAGGTTCCGTACAGATTCGTCACACATGGACTTGATCTGGATGTTTCTGTCGATCAAGTAGGGGTAAGAAACAACACCACAAGTCTTGGCTTGATTATAAAAACTCATTACAAAATAACCGTTTAACGCAACAATGTAACTTTTGCATCACTGTATAGGTCACGTTTAGTATTTTTTGTGTGTTGTAGATGACGGAAGTGCTCCTTCAAGATGACCCAGGGGAACATTTGTAAGGCCATTTTTACGTCATTTTCAGCCGAAATTGTGTCAATTCAAGAGAAAGTCCAATGTGTGCTTTGATTTCATGAAATGAATTCACTCATTGATGTCCAGCTTAAATTTCTACATTGCTATAAACTCACTCCTGATACAAAATCTATTAAACAATGGTATAAAGTTCTTTAAAGAGACAGGCAGTGTAACAAAATACATATTTAAGAATACATGGCAAGAATTAGAATATCACCTAGTCATTCTTCGAGCTACCAAGAGAGCATACACTGAAATTTACTGAGGTAAATGGTCTTATAAAAAATTCATAACAGTATTTGCAATATGTTCGAACAAACGTATGTTTTATTATAATAGTTTGAGCACAATAAATGTTTATTACCAGGGCATTGGTTCATCCTGTACTACTCTGAAAACTCTCCACCTCCCCCCAGTAAACGAATTAAACACTTCCATCAAAACTTTGGCACTCAGTGGGAGACCAAATTTACAGCCAGGACATCCATTCTTCCTCTTTCCAGAAGAGTAATCTGCCGGACCTTCAGAGCATTAACCGTCGCCCGGATTCTGATTCAAGACTATATAGCATCACCTGACTCGGCACAAAGTAGCCGGATCCGAATGGACGCACATTTGTCACCGGACAATTGGAAGGACAGACACCCACTCAGCAGAGGAGATTTATTCTCTCTTTTTTATCCACCGACCACCCTCTCTTTTTTTTCCCTGTGGGAAGAGTTGGAAGAGGATTGGGAGGGTTCATCCCACAAAAGCCATTGTCGACGAGGAGGAAGATTTTTTCCCCCTCTATTTTTCGAAACTTTTTCCTATTTCGCGTACATTTTTGGATGCTGTTAATTTTTCAAACGTATGTGTTCTGGGGAAGTTTTGAGTTGAACATAAAAATGTGGTGGTTAATTTTGGAAGTGTAATGCAGTCGGATCCCGATTTAATGAATTCATCGGGACCTAAGATTTTGTTCGTTAAATCGGGGTCGAAATAAATACAAGTATTTTGCATTTACCATTTAAAAATTCTGTAAAAAGCAACTACACAAAAATATCTATAATTAGAAACTATACATTTTTTATTCAACAGAGCTAAACATGCCATTATTGACTTATTACGCTCCAATTAATCGGAAATTTTAAAATGCTGACTAACAGATGTTTGACAATCTTTTTTGATTTCTTATTTAAAAGAATTATGTTACCAACTTTAAGCAGAGAAAATACAGCGTCGTTTGCATTCTGTTGCATGATGTATGTTTTCACAGTTTCCAAACAATGTAAAGTATTAGAAAACGTAACAGTTATGATAAGAGCTTCATTACCAAATTACTCATCAGAATTGTTATTCATTAGCTCCGATAAATCAACACCTTCCTGAACTTCAGAGACCCTGATAGGCAGTCCATCATCAAATTAAAACATTCGTTGAAATCTTTAAGTAACCCTTGCGTTGTGCAGTTGGATAAGAAGGGAGTTTACTGTCCTATTCAAAACTCACACGATAGGTTGCACTCATGAATCATCAGCACCCGTTTCATCAAAAACCGCTACTTACAGGCAAAAAAGACAATTAGAAAAAAAACTATTTTTTCTAAAATAAACTAATAAAAAAGTTTCAGCTGTAGAAATAATTCATTAATTCGGAGTTTATTATTCGTAAAATCGGGGTTTTTACCTTCTTTTTAATCGAGAAAGAGAAAAATTCGTTAAATCATGAAATTCGTAAAATAGGGGTTCGCTAATTTGGGGTCCTACTGTTGTAAATTCTCGAACAATTTCAGAAATCTAATCATACCGTATGATTCTTCTCAAGAGAAGTGTTTGGTTTTCATTAACCTTTTACCAGGCCTTGGTAAATATACTTACCACCAAATTCATCAATCTAATCTCTTTATCAGTCATCTTCGACAGTCTGATTTACAATTCATTTCACATAATGTATTATTTCTAAAACCTATTTCATAAGTTTGTTGTGTTTACTATGCAATGAGCTCTTTTTTCATAAATTTCATGGGAAATAATAAATAGAAATTCTTAATTTCGTCATCATCATCATCTAAGAATATTAAATACTTCTAAATCGTTATTCCTTTTGAAGGTTTTAGTATTTACAAAATACGGTTCAGAAATTTCATGTGGGGAAAGGAAACAAAATGTATATAAACGTCTTTCAATTATTGCAATGGGTGGTGGTAAGCATATTCCCACAAAACCAAAGACCCTTAAAAATTGCAATAATTTTACCTAATAAGCTAAATTAATTCCTTTTTTAAATCACTTTCATCCCAAATACATTTTAATGCAGCATCGGTAGAAAAAAATAGCCTAGTTAATCCCCCTCCCCCCGAATTATTCATATTATATAGTATTTGAGGAATTCCATAAAATCCCTTACAAAAACCTTTGTTATTAAAGAAATAAAAACCATAGTTACGAAAGTAATTCCACTCTAATAAAATCACTGTCTAATTTATGTGTTGTTAAATCATTTTACACTTTCATCTAATGCTTAAATTTCAAATTTTGAAGAGATAAATTTAAACTAATTAAATATTCTCAATAAAACATGGAATGAAATTGCAAATTATTTAGGTATGGTTTTATACAGTCGTTCATGTGTGTGTGGTTTGTATTTTTTATTCTTAAATATAATTTATTCGAAAATTTATACGAATATAAAAAAAAAATAATCAATTATATAACATTTCAAATAGTTTCGGGATACATTAAATTTTTTAAAAAGTAAGCAATTAATACCAAAGCGTTATAACGTTTCATGTTTAATCTTAGTAAACTGTTTAAAAGGTATGCTTTATCTCTTAACTCTTTTTTAATGAATTGCTGTAACTTGTTACTTGTTTGGATACAATTTCGTGCAATCTAAGTTCCCTACTATTATCTTTTTTTTTACTTACCAAACATCACATTTTTGTTTAAATATGTTCTTAAAAATATAATGTAATAGTCTGATGCATTGTAACGTAAATTTAAATAAAATGCCATAAAAATTACTTCATATTCGTATAAATTTATAAAATAAAGGTTTATGAGTGCATTACAGAAATATACAACTGGTTTCAACGATCACGTTTTAAATTGATTAAATTAATATCTAATTAAATCATATATCTGAACAGTCTATGTTTAGAAATTATTGGCCTTAAAGAAAAATCAAAAATACATAACGAATTATCTGTATGATTTCTTCATATCAGTTACAAGTACGTGTGGATACAGATTCTAATTTAAATAGAATTAGAGTGGACTGTAAAATTAAAAAAAAATTATCTAATGGATCAAAGAGCAGGAATGAATATAGGTTTGAATAAATCATTAAGAACAGAATTTTGACGGAATAAGAATTTTAGCACTAAAAGAATTCCACAACAACAAAATTTCAACATACCTCACTTTATTCTCCAATTCGATTCAAATTATAACATATCGCGAATAATCAAAACAAAAGAAATCTGTGGTCAGATCCTTTACATTAACAGAAACGCGTGACAAATGAAAAAAATTAAATGCGATGTGTGTCGCAGTTTCAGTTCATGTTTCAAAAGTACGTCTTTTTCGTTAAAAAATTACATGAAAATATTGTATAGATATTTTTATACAAAAGAATAATGAAAGAAATACGTAAGTACTAACTAAGTTATACTTGATGATACAATAATAAGTTCGAATGATGGACAATTTTTAATTTTATTGAATCGGAATTTTTGAGCTGATTATTGAAATTGAGCAGAAAATAATTATAAATAGTTAAAAAGATAAGATATATTAATTTTTATACAAGTATAAAATGATGCAATATTTTAATACAGGTATTTATTTTGAAGTATATCATTTTTTCTTTTGTCAATTTTTGTATTTATTAATTCGATGTACTGTAAAATCCGGCGTATAACGCGCACTTTGAACACAAAAAAATAAGATCGAAATGTACGGATGTGCGTTATACGCCGGGTATAAAAATGAGAGCTGGAAAAATGAAAAAAATGAGCCTTAAAAAAATTAGACTTCTACCTATATCAAAATACTGTTTTTTTTAAAAAAAAAAGAAATTACATTTCTTATGGGGTTATATTTCTTGAAGTATACTATTTTTTCAAAAGCCTATAATAATACTCCAAATAAATGACTTCAAAACATACGGGCATTGCACATACGTACATTTCAAGTTTCTTTGTAAAAAAGAGGGTGTGCGCTATACGGCGAATGTATCTTAAAATTAAAAATTGCAGCTGTGAAGTATGGGTGCACGTTATACGCCGAATTTTACAGTATTTGAAAAAGACTCAAATTTGTATTGCATTATTTGTATTAGTATGTATAAAATATGAATGAATCATTGATAGTTGTAAAAATAATAAAGAATTAAATAGTAATCACAAATTACTGTATGAATACCTAATTCTGGTGGAAAATACAACATTAATGATGCATAGACAAAACATAAATGATACGAATAATTAATTTTATTGATCTGCATTTTTATTACGTCCTCCCCCGTAAAAATCTATGAAATTTGACTGGAAATTATTGCAAAGTATTGACGGTGATAATACACACGAACACATATTTTACAGCCATCTCACAGAACAAACACAATACACACGGGAACAGAGAAAGATAAAAAAAAATCTAGCTTTGAAAAGTTTAAAACACTTGCGTGTGTACACTTGTCATCATCTCCTTCCCCCTTTTTTAGGGTTTGCACTATTCAAATTCTCGTTCTTCATTTGGCATCAATATATTAATGTAAAAACGTAAGGCGGTGCTGGCTCGCGTGATGCTTAGAATTTTAAAACTCTCTCTTTTCCTCTTACCTTTCTCCCCTACCGTTCAAACTGAAAAGTAAATTAACAAAGACTAATTTTTCCGGTCAAGAGAAGGGGTAAGGAGAAGTGGAAAAAAAACCGTTCACGGATGGAAAAGATTTATTACATTGATAACTTTGAGGCCGGCTTTCTGAAAGAATTTAATTAACCGTCGCCCAGGAAGTGTTTAATTATGCAACGTTTCGAAGACTACAATTATTTCTGTCTGGGTGACCAACGCGATGATTTTTCCCGTCGAAATATTTTTTTCGGTAATTAAAACTCATTAACCGAGGGTGGAAGACGCAATGAAATTACTTCTGCTCATTTACTTCGACTGCTAAGCAACTAACTCCGCCGCTGCTGTTTCTTATAGGATTGCCTACTTTTTTTGTTTGTTTGTTTGCTTGTTTTGTTGGTAGTACAGTTTGTGTGTTTTTAATTTTTCTAATTGCTTGGAAACTGAAAATATTTTTGTATGTTTGGCTTAAACTTTTTGTCAAGACGAGTGTATTTCTAATTACGAGTGTGTTATTTTTATGTTGGAACCGAAGAATTATGAGGATTCTGTGTGCAAAGACGAACTGACTCGGATTTTTAAATGTATATATATATGTGTGTGTGTGGTTGTAATGATTTTCTATTCCATCTCTCTCAGGGGGTTTTCTTTGATTCATTTTGGTCCAGAATCCTCCGAAACATTGCGCTGTCCTTTTTCAATTCCTACTATTAGTTCACAATCTCCCGATATATATATATATATATCTTGTTCAAATTTTCACTTTTTAATAAAATACTTTCTATTCATCTATTTAAATTCAAATAGACGTTTTAAACGTGGAGTGGATGACACTTAATGTTAATACTGTTTTTTCAAATATAAATTCATTAGTTAAACTTTATTAATTAATAAACGGTAACAAACAAAAATAATAGTCCAATAGCATAAAAAGAATTGAAACTCGTTCGTTGTGTTCCTGTAGCGTAATGAACAGCGCGTTGGACTTCTAATCCAACGGTCATGGGTTCGAATCCCACCTGGCTCTGAGAATGTAGTTTCTTTTCTACTATACTATTTTATTGGAATAATTAAATTTAATTGATGAATAAATAGTAACAAAAACAGAAATAGTTCAATACCTTATATAGAAAGGAGAATCCCTTTCTATTCTGCCACTTAATACTGTGATTCTGTCATGTATGTACTTGTAACTATTTAATAAAAGTAATTAAAATAAAACTTTTCTTTGTTGATCTAAGTAGGAATTGATTTAATTTTTTTATATATATTTCTTTTTTGTTATTTATCTGTTTGGTATACGATTAGGTTCGGAGACTAATTTTTCAAAAATTGATTTTCGGAGGAATTGTATTGTTTTAAAGAACATAAGTGAGTTTAAAGAGTCATAATAATTAAAATAAAACATTTTTCACCTTTTGGTTTCGAAAAAAGTATTATATTTGTGAAATTTTAGCAAAATTTTCAAATTTAAGTAAAACGCTATAAATATGAAGACGTTGGACATAATGCAATTTTAATTCCATTAATATACTTCTTGATTCTGAAGTGTCACAAAATGTAGGATAAAAATATTTTAAGAAATAAATATTTTATAAGTATTTAAATTTGATGTTAATGATTTTTCGTCAAAATTATTGTATGCTATAAACTAAAAATGGCTGTAAAATGTGATTACATGTAATTATCTTAAAACCTGTGGTTTGCTACACTCTGAAGAGCTCATAGCATATATATTGTTATGTAGGTCCGAGTTCGTGGATTTTATGCAAAACAATCACAAAGAAAATAAACAGTTCTTTAACAGCGATGCGAATTTATTAACAAAAATCTAATCCTTTCAATACAGGATTCATCAGCAATATTCACAGGGTAAATATCCGAAGGTCTTCATACCTTCAACAGCAATCAAATACAATAAACAGTGTTTAAAAATACACATAAGTAAAGATTACTCACAAGCACAGCCGAGCTAATCACTAGTCAAAACAATCCTCACTACTCGCTGGCTCCTCCTCGCCGTATCGGCGAGCATCGTTTTTATAGGCGCCATAGAAACTTCCAGAAATATAACCCCTCGTGTCATTGAACGTTACACTAGTGGAGAGATCTACTACTTTCTAGAAGATTCCAGAGGGTTCCGAACTCGCCAACATGGTCACCAATGACGCCAAAATGGTCACCAAAGTCGCCAAATTGGACACCAACTTATTCGCCAAAAATGATGCCAACTTGGCTCTACCGCCAAAATTTCGCCAAGTTCTCATTGAATCGCTATTATAAAGTAAGGGGCGGCATTGCTTGTGTGAATAGTACAATTTTAACATGAAATAAACATAACATAGAGTAATATAAATGCATTAAACACTCAAATACAAACTATTTACACTATTTACACAAAAAACTCGTAATAATATTATAAATTTCAATGAATTTGATTGGATTATTTTGCAGATATACCGTTTTTCCTGCCCAAATTATCGTAAAAATTTCACTCTTCAAAAAACACAAGTTATTTATTTTTATAAGTTAAATAAAGTAAATGCTATAAAAACAACTTAAAAGCTCTCTATTTTTATTATATATATATATATATATATACATAAAGGAATAGTAAAGGAAATAAGGAATAATGTATATATATATATATAGGAATAATATAAAAGGAATAATATATATAAAGGAATAATATATATATATTATTCCTTCTTTCTCAGTATTTATATTTCTTTTGTTTTCTAATGACCCTAAAATCAAATATCTAAAAATTACTGTTTTAACCTAGTCGGATATTTTAGCCGAATTAGTAAACTATAACTGCAATCTTAACTCTCCAAAAATCTCCACGTCATCAAATTTTTGCAGTGAGCTCACGCAACAAGCTATCTTTCATTGGATCCGATTTTAATTGGTTTGAAAAAATTAAATCCTGTTCTATTTGGAATATTCTCTAAGCTTCTCAAATTTGAATACGTTGAGGGCTTTTGAATTGAAAAGAAAGAACTTTTTGATCTGTCCTAAGCTTCGTTGGCGTGTTGCCACTGCTGTCTTTACATTTAGTGAGTGATTTCTCGTTTCCGTGTCATATGTCGTTTTCAAAACATTTTATCGCCAATAAACAATGGTGATTCAGAATTAAGAAGTCTACCGCCAATATCCCTCATGTAGCTACGTAGATACATTAATAATCAATCAATCAATTGAAATGATCAAATTTTGTTGACCCTTTTATGTTTACACGTCACCTAAAACATAAGCTATAAAAATAATCAATAATTATTTAAGATAGTTAATATCTTAATTATTTAATTGTATTAATTATCAATAATAAAACATTTTGAATTATGGAATAAAAATTATAATTATAAATAACCGGTTTTATAAAAGTTAAGAAGCGTAGTTAAAAAATAATGAAGTATTTACACTATTTTATATCTGAAAGAAGTTACTATTTATATATATAATACTATTAAAATAAAAAAAATAGCTTAGTACATGAAGATATATTTTCAGATTTAAAAATTTAAAAGGAGACAGAGAGAGAGAATCCTTTAATCGCCATCTTTTTTTTTTTTTAAAAAAAAAGTACAAATCTAGATGAAGTCTAATTGCTCTTGTATATTCTGGATATGACATTAAGAATGCCAATAAAGTAGCAATAGTCAATTGCTTCTTAAGATTTGAGCTCCTGGGCCCTTATTCAAAAGTATGTTCCACCTGCGATTCTTATAAGTAGGCTGCATACAAAATACATTGCCGAATACTGGTACAAATGGAAAACCCCAAATAAATAAATGTGCGTGATTTACAATCTCACCAACCAAGACAGAAACTGACTCGACCGATTGCTACCTTTCCACTAAAGGATGGTGCATGGTGGTAAGTCTAGACAAGATGATAGATTTGACAAATTAATGCAGTCTTTCCACAGTTTCCATTTGCTAAATACTTTGAAATTAGTAGTTTTTTGAAGAATTATGTCCACGGTAATTTTTGATCATTAAACCTATTCGAATCATAATCCTTTTAAGGTAGAGTGGAGAACGAGACGAGGCCTTGGCTCAGTTAACCCTTGTCTTAAAAAGACCCTAGCAATATTAATAAATTTTGAAATGTTCAGGAGATTTATCTGGGATTGACTTTTTTTTTATTATGTGTAGTTGAAAATTATTACATTCTTTTCATAGAGTTAACTAGTTATTAATAAATAAGGATAAATATACACATACATAATATCTGTATACAATATTCCCAAAAAACCCAATTTATTTATTATAGATACTTAAAACTTTCGTGAATTAAATTACACAAAATCTCTCAAGTCCACTTAATATTGTGTAATGTATTAAATCAGTTAAGAGGAAAAATTATTTTCTTAAATATTTACAAGTGGTTAGAAGTAATCGAAAACAAAATTTTTTTATTAATATAATATATATCTTGTCCAATAATTAGATGCAGAAGTTCCACAGGCGCAATTTTCAACTATATCATCATTTACTTGTAACCCATTACAACATTCGCTTATAGTTTTTCAAGGAGGGTGTGAGAGAGACAGATAAAAAACTTGACGATCTTTCCAATCTCACCCCCCAAAAAGACCTTCCATTCTCTCCAGAAAGACATGACCAACAATCATTCTAACTTGAGAAATGGAATTTCCTTCTCACAAACGAAAACTTCCACAGAACAATACCCTCGCTTGTACGCAGTGGCTTCCCTTCTCTGTGACAACGATTCCGTCGCATTTGTTACCCACCCTCTTCCCCTTCTTCCAGAAAAGAGTTTCGAGACGCAAAAATTTGAAGCCCCCTAACCTCCCTTCGAAGTGATCGTCACAATTGCGAAAAGAGAGAAACAAAAACAGGAAAAGAGCAAGAACTGTGGACGAACTTGAGAGTTAAAAGTGTGACGTCAATTTGATGGACAGCGACAACAGAGTCTAGGATGTCGCACGCTTCGTCGCTTCCCCTCAGAGCCCCTTCCAGGCGAAACCCCCTCTTTTCCCGGAGCAACCCCCACTCTCTCCCCCCTGGAAATGTTCTTTTTGCCATCTCGTAGTCGCTGGAGAATCGGGAATGAAAGACGTCGTTAATTCTCGGAGATTAAGAGGTTAAGCACGTGGGTTAAGTCGTATCTCTTAAAGTGACGGGGTATGTGGGTGAAAGGAGTGGATGGGGTGTTACAGGAATGTTTTGAAAGTAATATCAATGCTACTTGTTTCTTATACGGAAAAAAGGCCGTGAGATGATATACTTATGTAAAATATGCGAAATCTAAAGAGTAAATTTCAAGTCTAAGAGTAATTGATTGAATGATTTTTGATTAGTGTCACACTCTAGAGCAATGGTTTCCAAACTTTTTAAAACCATATACCTCTTTTTATAGTCACAACTTGCCCACGGACCCCTTTTTATAATCAAAAAGCCCGTGGACCCCTTTTTTTATAGCCAAAACTTTCCCAAGGACCCCTTTTTATAGTCAAAACTTTCCCAATGACCTCTTAGGGCAGGGATGGCGAACCACTGGCACGCGGCACAATATTTTGAGCACACCACTAATTAAAACGGTTTGCATTTTAATTCAAAATAAAAAAAGTTCAGTTTGATTACAATAAGATTATTACGAACAAACGCATGTAAATCGGTCGCAGTTTTCAACGAGATTTTTTCAGTTCAAAGAATTATCGGAAACGTTCAAGTTTTTAATGTACCCTGATTGATTTCATTTAATAAACTGACCTTGTCCCAATTAAATTGGTTGGAAATTGAAATTTTGAAATGCAACTAATTAATTTCCAGTCTAGTTTAATATGGATTCAAAAATTGGCTGAATAAAAGAGAAAGTTGGAATTGATTGCAACAGAAAGATAAGTAATCAATATCAGTAAAAATGATAATAATGAAATTTCGGAAACATGAAATTTAATTCCAGACAAATTTAACTTTTTGAAGAAGCTGGGTCATCTATTTTAACCATATTTTCATCTACCCACGCCAGCTTGTCTTTATATTCAGAGATGAATAGCATTAAAAACTCACTTATAAACTGTTTCACCGATGACTCCAATTCAGCATGCATTTTACTAAAAGTAACATCTTACAATCATAATATAAGTTATTTTTCATCTAGTCAGCAACAACAGAAATCACATTAATACTACTTTCATTTGAATCACACGTACAACTAAAATATTTATTACTATAAGGTGCAAAATATATTTTTTCGAAATAGAGTTTTGAGTTGTTACTATTTAGTTTTATTATTTTCCCAATATATAATCACAAGTCAAAATTATTTGACCGCACGTCTATACCTCATTAAACATTTCTTTAGAAAAAGTGGCACGTTGATGATTAAAGGTTCGCCAACTCTGCCGTAGGAAAAAAGCTACATAAATGCATATTACAAAAATAAAAAATTAAAAGAAAAAACCTCTCTCTTTTGTTGAAAAATAATTTACTAAGATTATATCTTTATGCTTTTATGTTTATCTTAATGTTTGTGAGTAGCAACTGTGCAAATCCCCACGAGCACTTATTTTTAGTCGATTTCTTTTTTTTTGTGTGTGATGGGGTTTATAACGGCACTGAATACAAGTTCTATCATATTGGAAGACGGGAAAGTAGTCAACAACTTCTGTACAATAACCCATAATGCAGAATATAAAATTGGGATCTGTTTTTGTAACCAGAATGTGTGGTATCCTTGTTGAAATATTGGTTTAAGTCCCTTATTTGTAGACATTTCAAAAAGATGTTACGGTATTAGTATGTATTCATCTGTTTTTGCGATCTGAGTTAGTCTAGGTGCAAAAGGGTTCAACAAACAGTAGGGAATATCCAAGTGAAGTATTGTTATTTATCTAAGTTTCCATAAAAATAAAAACAGTGAATTTTTTAAATTTTATATTAAACCTTGTTTGGACCCCCTGACGTTGTTCAGGAACCCCTAAATCAATTTCAATTTTCCATGGAACTCCTTAATAATATCGGGGACCCCTTTTGGGAACCACTGCTCTAGAGCAAGAGTAGCCAACCTAAATGATCTAGTGGGTCACTTCGGAAGAACATTACAATCTCGGGGTCTGCATATAAAAATACACACACTGTCGAACCTCTATTTAATGAAGTCGCTAAATTTCGAAAAAAAATTCGTAAGAAGGAAAATTCATTAAATGGAGATTCATCTTTTAATAAACATTAAATGCAACATAAAACAAATTTTTAATTCATAAATACTATATAATACTTTTTTAAAGTAATTTTTCATACTTTTTTTGAGAATTAATATATCTATTCATTTTTTATATCTTACCTATCAAAAAGAAATCTGCAAGGAAAACAAGAAGGGTGGGGGAAAACATTGCCTAGGAACATACTGTGTGTGTGTGTATTTTCAATTTGAAAAAAAATGTATAATAAAATTAATAAATTTTTAACGACATTTTCTAATTTTAAAAATACATAATTTTATATCCAATTATTTTAATTAAGGACATTTGCGCCTTTACATTTAATTATTGATAGTCTGCTATTTTTACCTGAGTTTTTTGTTTGAAAAATTTCTTCAATTGCATTGCTCTTGGAGGGTTAGGCATTTGGTAAAACCAATTCAAGCCCATTGATCACTATAACATGTGTTACAAAAAGAGAATAATTTAACAATTGTCCTGAAATATTTTAAATATAGGGTGAAAAAAATAGAATCACAAGAGAAAAAGTTCGTTAAATCGAAAATGTATTCCGCTATGTTGGGGATTATTTTACGAAGAAAATAGTAAAGTGTTCTTGGTTCTTGGAAAAAGTTCGTAAGATAGAAAAATTTGCAATATAGAAGTTAGTTATATGGAGGTTTTTTTTGACAGTATATATATTTATATCAGATATCGACGCATAACAAACATAAATTGGAACGAAAATTTAAAACGAAAAGAATTATTTTTATTGGTTTCATTATTTTTCATGTAAACAAACATATGATGATGCAGGTTTTTGTCCGTTAAGTTTGACTGCGATTTATGTTTGATAAATTTCATTTTCGGCAAAAACGATTAGCAGGTGTAAGTTGATCTCAAAGTGCTCACAACTTTTAATGCTATATCTCTCAAATTGGAAATTTTTTGAAATGTCACAATTCAATTCTGCCGATTTCTAAGTATGTATAAAAGCAAAAGCAACATCGTAAAATAGAAAAAGTTATAGGACTTATTTGGTACAAAACACTACACTAAAAACAAAAACAATCGTGTTTTGTAAAGTTGTAATAAATCTTGCGGGCCATAAAATTATTCAGAGTGAAACTTATTCACCCCTCTTCTAGAGCGGTGGTTTTTGTTCCACGGAATCCTGAAGTTCTACGAGCCACAATAAAAAATTGAAATGAAAATCATAAATGCGTATACAAAATGGATTCACATTTTCCCTCATTTTATAATTGGAGACTGTTGTATTAAATTATAACCTCATCAGCAATTTTTATACAGAATGTCAAAATAGAATGTATGCCGAATGCAATTACGTAAACGAGAACGCTTAGAAAAAAAATTAACTGGAGCTAATGAAAAATCATTTGCAGGTTGTATTCTGTATTCATTTCAGTTTATTGTATCCTGTAATATTATATTACTGCGTTTTCTTATATGTTTTATGTTATTAATTAAGTACAAATTCGTGCAATAATAAAGTATATGGAACAAATGAAAACAAATGATAATGACAAATGATCTAACGGAAATAATTTTGTTCTATTCCCATAAAGTATAAAAAAAACTGCACTTTGCTATGATATTTATTTATTTTACGTGAAATAATATAAACAGTTACATATACTAATATTTACTCTAAGGAACCTCATGGTTTTGTAAGAGTTAAAACTTTTCACGGTGGCTTAAGAAGCACTTTAAATTTTAATCCCTGATGATATTTTTTGATGAACATCGTAATGGTAATCTCTAAACTTGAAATGCTGAAGATTTCCTTTCTATCGCGTCTACTCTCAAACTCGACGCAATTGTAGATGTCGTAGTAACTGTAGCACTTTACAATTACAAGATTAATCTAATCTCATTTGTTTTTGTTGGGAAGAATTTGTTGGGAGAAGTCTTTCTTTCATTCAATTAATCTATGATGATTAAAAATTATTTCTTTCTCATAAACAATCAAGGAGGCAAAGTAAATGAATCATAGATAATGTACAATGCAGTCACTCTAACTGAGGGGTTGGTAACCTACGGCACGCAGAGCATATGTGGCACGCGGTACATTTCTCAGTGGCGCTCTGCACTGTTCGACACATTTGTTAATTTTTGGCTGGATAGAAGTTGATAAATTTGTATATATATATATATAAAATGGACCTTATTTAACAAATATCTTCAGAATTATCGATATTTACGTAATTACGAAAAATTCTGAAGCTAAATTTACAGCTGTTTTGTTAATTATTGAATGTCATTGCTGGAGAGATTTAATTGTTTGAAGAGAGAAAATTGCATGTACTCTGCTTTCTGCGTTTGGTTCTACATATTTAAGTAAAAATTATTTCTTTATGTGAAAAATATTTCGTGTCCCCAAGTGAGTGAGTGTTGATTTTTGGCGCAAGAGCCAAGTTTGGCTATACTGCGCCACACATTCGTTAATATAATCTGTGATCTAGACGGGAAAAGAAAGATAGGATAAACTGAATGACAAGAAGAAGGGTCGAAAATAGAGAAGGATCACTAGGGTACCCCGAGGTCGTGACACCCGCGTTTACCAAAGATAGTAAACCCCTTGGAAAAAGGAAAAGATCACTAGGGGACCTCGGGATTGTGACACCCGTACTCACCTAAAGAAGGTGAGCCCCCTGAGGGGGTTTCCAGTCCCCAAAGAAATTGTTTAATAACTGAATGTTGAAAATCTTTTCTAACTGAAAGTCCCACATTATACCCTTGATTTTGCGATATGAAAGTAGAGAGGTGTAAGCATTTGATTTGCATTAAAATTTTAAAACTTTTATTTAACTGTAATGAAGGGAAACATTTATATTTTGTTGTATATTTCTTTTTTTAATAAATATGTTTAAAAACACGTAATCTATGTACAATTTCATTATTTTTTTATTTTTGTTGAAGGATTAGCTATATTTTATGCTGTTTATTTTTATGTTGAGAAATATCTTTAAATGACGCAAAATTAATGTGTAATAAAACTGAAAATCTTTATTATTGACCTCTATTATCTAACTCTGCATGCATTTTAGCGGGATTTTTTTTTATTCGAAAGATAATCTTGTGGCATTACATTTTAAATATGATCAAGCAAGGCGTAGATTCGTCGAATGGGCCCAAAACGAGATTGCCGTTGTTCCCGATTTTCATAAGCGAATTTTGTCTAGCGATGAAGTGCACTTCTGGTTGAATGGCTACGTCAACAAACAAAACTGCCGCATTTGGAGTGAAGCTAATCCACAAGTGTATGTCGAAACACCGTTACATCCAGAAAAACTGACTGTTTGGTGCGCTTTAAGGGCTGGTGGAATCATTGGTCCGTACTTCTTCAAAAACGATGAAGGCCACAACGTTACAGTCAATGGTGATCGGTATAGGGCCATGATTACTAACTTTTTCATTCCTGAATTGAACAATCATGATGTCCAGGAGCTGTGGTTCCAACAAGATGGTGCAACATGTCACACAGCTCGTGCCACAATCGATTTATTGAAAGACACGTTTGGTGACCGCCTAATTTCACGTTTTGGACCTGTGAATTGGCCTCCAAGATCTTGTGATTTAACACGGCTAGACTATTTTCTGTGGGGCTATGTAAAGTCATTGGTCTATGTGGATAAGCCACAAACGCTTGACCATTTGGAAGACAAGATTTGTCGCGTTATTGCCGATATACGGCCACAAATGTTGGAAAAAGTCATCGAAAATTGAACGTCCAGATTGGACTACATCCGAGCCAGCCGTGGCAGTCATATGCCAGAAATCATATTTAAAATGTAATGCCACAAGATTATCTTTTGAATAAAAAATATTCATGTCAATCCAATAATACATCGTTGTTTTATTGCAATTTAAAGTTCTATACCTCTAAAAAAACACCCTTTACTAATCTGTCTCATTGCTTCAATTTGATTTATATGCTTAATATTATTTTGACAGACTACTGTTTGCCTAAAAAATGGCATTTAAGACTTGTACCACGTAAAGAATTTTTTCTTAGATTGCAATATTTTTGGGGTATAGCTTTATTAATAATTAAAAGAAATATATAACATGAATCATGGTATGATTAATCGTTTGAGAAGCATATTATCTTTACTTACCTAAGCCCAAACGTTCATTAGGCGTAAACTACCTACAGTACTTCAATAGTTTTATAAATAAGGATAAATATAGAATCAGGACCAATATGGAAATGAAGGACCTTAATAGTTCTAATTTCTCTCCTTTTCATTTGTATGGTTCAATAAGCATTTTTGCATGTTATATCTATAAATAAAATCAAAACTCTGTAGATTACAAATAAAAAATTATTGTAAAAGATAAAAATAAAGGAAAAATTACAAATTAAGAAAAAGAAGTATAATTCGAAATAGTTATGAATTTTAAAGCTTTAAAATCAAATATTCTTTAAAACCGTAAATTAAGTATTTACAAGTAGGAAACATTTTGCTTTTCATATCCAAATGGCAATGATTAATTGAGAGTAGTTTTTTTAAATATTGAATAAACCTACTGTGGTTATTTAGAGCATTGATAATTTTTCCCAATTTCATTTTTAGACTGCTTCAGTCAATTGTATGCAAAATAAATAGAAATAACCCCTTCAAATAAATCTAATTTCCCTTCTTTAAACATATCATATTTTATTATTAAAGAGTTCGATAGAATTTTGAAATAAAAATAAATGAATCTTATTTAATGGATTATGAATATAATTGTATTTGATTTTTAATATTAAAGTTTAAGTTAAATCATACTTAGTTACTTTCAATTCGGAAGTTAAGTTTTATATCCCCATATACATATTAGCATAAATTTCCAGTGGATTAAAAAAATGGATGTTCATGAAAATCTAATTTATTACTCAGTGATATCCTTAACTGAAATGTAGATTAACCTCTGCAATCTAGAAAACTCACTAAAAACTCTTCCCCTGCCACCCAACAAAAGAACAACTCATCTTGCGTCGTCTGCGATCATCTGAGCGAAATAAAGTTCTCCCGACGAGCAAGCAGGGAGTCCGCGGAGCATGAAACCCACTTTTCTCAACGAAGGCACACTCACAAAAGAAACAGAACAAAAAAACATAAATTTTAGAGAAAAAAAAGTATATACTTAAACAAGGCTAAGGATAAGAAAAGAGAGAGAGAGAGAACATAACAACCGATCTTATATACTCTTACATATACGCTTTTCCGAGATAAAAATCTGGAAAATGAGTTTTGAAGAGAAAGAAGGGGGGAAAAATACAAAAAGCAGTATTACTTACTCTAAATAAAAAAGCTATATATAGTTATCTATATACCAAGTCGCTTGTAGACTAAAATTATTTACTAAAGAAAAATCCAGTCTCGTGAGACTGAATCCCAACAAGTAAAGGGAGTTTTGAAGTAAACGGGTGGTTCGAAGTGAAAAAAAATAGAAGGTTAATAATAAAAGAGAAAACTGCCTTTTACCATTAAGTGAGGGGGTGTCTTATCTCAAACTGGGGTGTACCCGGTGGGGTCCCCAGGTGCGTTGGCACAATTTCACACTTGGTCGCCTGGGTCTTGCTGTACCCCTGCTTCTTCTCCAGTTGCATTGATTGGAAGTTCAGCCATCTACCCTCGCATTGCCCAGAGAATTTAAGTTCAACAAAATTCTCCTTAGGATTCACCTGAGTGGAAATTGGCTTCTTTTTATCAGGCGATAATATCTGGGGACCTTTTTTTCGTTTGTTATTATTTTTCAACTTTTTTTATTTTTTATTTTTACTTTTTCTGCTGCCACAAAACTTTTGCTGTAGACTCAATTTGATCCCTCGACGATTTAGGGTCACCGGATGATCTTGACATATTTGAATAGGGAAATGCATCCAGGAAAGCTGAAAAATTAACTCTAAAAGCTGTTTAAGAAAAAGGGAAATTTAGTTTTTAAAGTGGGCATGAAAATAAATTAATTCTCTGAGTGTTAATTTACTTTATTAATTTCCTACTATTAATTCACACTCTCCCTATATTATATATATATATATATTATATATATATATATATTATATATATATACATATATATATTATATATATATACATATATATATTATATATATATACATATATATATATATTATATATATATACATATATATATATATATATTATATATATATATATATATATCTTGTTCAAATTTTCAATTGTTAATAAAATATTTTTTTATTCATCCACTCAGGTTCAAATACGTTTTCTTAAACTTGTAGTGGAGGACACTTGATGTTAATACAGTTTTTCCAAATATTAATTCGTTAATTCTATTTAATTAATTAATAAATAGTAACAAACAAAATTAATAGTCCACCATATATAAAAAGGAAAAAGGCTCGTTGAGTCCCTGTAGGATAATGGATAGCGCGTTGGGCTAATAATCCAAAGGTCAGGGGTTCGAATCCCACCTGGGATGGCCTAATTTCTGAGAATGGGATTTATTTTTACTGTACTATTTTATTGGAATAATTTAAATTTAATTAATGTATAAATAATAACAAACAAAAATAATAGTCCAACACCATGTATAGAAAGGAAAATCGCTTTCTATTTTGTTACTTAATATTGTGATTCTGTCATATGTCTATACATATTTATATTAATTGTAATTATTTAATAAAAAGTAACTAAAATAAAAATTTTCTTTGTTGACCTAAACAGGAATTGACTTATTTATGAACAGAGAAGTTAATTTTTATTAAGTTATAGTTATTTAATTCTAAGTTCTTTTATTCAACTTTTCTAAAATATAACCACCAGATTTCATTCATGTTATGAATTATGACTAAGAAGGGAGATTTCTTTTTGATGAGGATTATAATGAAACGTGTTTGGGTACTTAACGTAATACCTGGTCCATAGTTTTCACCAAATAAAAACCGTCGCCAAATTCCTTAATATACATTCGCCAATCACGAAAAACGTCCCGATCCATGCTCAAACACAGCTTCGTTTATAAGGGGGGAATTTTTCAAAATCTCCAAGAAATCTTGGCACAAATTCAACAAAATTTCGCCAATTTATTAGTCGATGGTTTGATACGTGAGTACCACTGCACGTGGAAGCTCTTTTTCGATTGTGGAATGCATATTTTATATATTTTTGTTAATGTAATATTTTCCTTTTTTTCAGGTAAGGAACTGTTCCATCCTCAATCAAAGCCTTATTGTGAAGATTTCGTAGAAAGTAAGACACTTTAAATATGTATTGAAGAATAGCTTTGTTTTGATGAATATTAAATAAAATAACTTACTAAAATTATTTAATAAATGATAATTTTGTATTATACTGAGTAAGAATTTTACAATAATTACTTACAAACTATTATACTGTGTAATATATTTCTGCTATGATGTGTTTAAAATTGTTATTTGTGCTTCAAAAACTTATTATTAGTCTTTTTCAAACTTAAGTTGATATTGTGTGTTACATTTATAAGTCTGTATTTATTTTTATTGTTAAATGTTTTTGCTAAAAATTAACATAATGGCTTTTAAATACATATTTCCTTATGAGCAAAATAAAAACGAAAAACTATTACACGTAGTTTAAAAAAGTAGTATAGAATTGACATCTTAGGTGTAATGTTTTAAAAGTCATGGATTTACAGATAAAGTTTTACATAGTATTATTTAATTATGCGATTAAGTGTAGAAAGATAAATTTATTCACATATTATGTGAATTTAGTTTTAATTAACTGTAATTTTAATACTTAAAATAATTTACATTTTAAATAATTTCTAATGTTTTAAAAATCTTGTTTGATAATTGGTTATAACTCAACTATTTTTTATTTTGAACGAAGTCATACTCAATTAAAGTTTCTTTCACAGTTTTTGAGTTTTATTACTTTTATCATCATGATATTTCTGTAATATTTATTTAACAATTCATACTTAAGTTATTTCCAATATTTCAACAAATATTTGTATCTAGTTAATATATTATTAAAATCATGCCATACTAAAATGTAAAAAAAAAAGTAAACATTTAATAAATTTAATGTCTAATTAAAAATTTTTGTTCCAATTGTTCATTTATTTTCAATTGTATAAATAATTATCTGAGGCTATTTTCAATATTTAATTTCAAAAAAGCTAAATAAAAACATACTTCACTCAAAAACTACAACTTAAGTTTATTTTTAAAGAAATTAATTAAAAACTTCAAAGTAAAATATGAGATAATAATTTTTAAAAATATGTTTTTAGACATTAAATTAATAATACAATTTATTAATACTAAGTGCTAATAAGCTAAATTTTATCTTTACTAAAAATAATTTCCCTGTTATATCCTTTAACTATATGGTGCTTTCATAATTATATTGTATGACAATTTTATTTGAGATAAGAATTAATTATAAAACTAAAAAAATAATATGGTTTTAATAAGTGTAATAACTTGACATAATCGTCATGTTTGTATTATTTATTCTTTGTACCAAGATATTTATTAATTACCTACAGAAAATGTGAGAAAACTCAAATTAAATTTTATAACCTATTATTACTTCCACTTTAAATCCTGATAATAAGATTTTAAATTTCATTTAAAATGTTACTAATTTTTTTCCATTTGAAACTTCATGAATGGGATGTTTCAAAGGCACAATTATAAGGGATGAGGGAGAAAGAAATGAATTAAAACATCATTCGATTTGTATTCTGTGAAGATTAACTCGTTTTCTCAAAGATGAAAGTGGTTATTATTTTGTCTCTTAATCGCAATCTTTCTCACTTACTATTACTTCGGTTAAGAATTACTAATTTATTTTATTTGATTATTTTATTAAATGTAATTCATAGAATATATAGGTAAAATAGGAAAAATTCATTTTTTTAAATATTATTTCTTCCATTTCGAGTTTAAACTGGCATCAATTAGTTTCATTATTTTTTTAAAAATTATGTGACATAGGAAATTTTTTCTGATACTGGGGCTTCAAACATTATTTAATTCAAATTTTACATATAAAAAAATCTTTTCAACATGCTTCGAGAAATTGTGTTATTTATTGCTTTAGCAAATAACAGATAATTAAATAAGGATCTTTAAAAACATTAAGAGATAGATAATTATTTCAAAACTTTTAGCAAAGTAAATTCTTCTTAGAAACCGAATCCGAACCTTTGATGTTTCATAGTCTTTCTTACTTCTTTTATGGCAAAGTAAGACTATTTTAATTTTAATATGTTAAGGGGATACAGTACAATTTAGTTGACAAAAATTATCTAAAAATTCAAATACATCTTTTTTAGCCTACATTATTCTTTGTACAATTTTCTATGTCATCAAAAAATTTGAGAGCTTTAAGTTAAAAAAACACACAGTTATTATAACCTTTATTGTTTTTATTCACATTTCAATGGTAAATAAAAACTTAAAGCTGATTTTAAATGAATATAAACTAGTTATATTTGTTCTTTCTTAGACTTTTTTTCTGTTATATATGCTAAGCTCTTCGATATTTTTTTAACTATTGTTATTAGCACATGCGACAAAAGTCGATTTTTGATTGAAAGCAATACTTATATTTTAAAAATTGTTGAGCTTCTTATATATATATATATTTTTTCAAGTAATTTTTAATAATCATTCATAAAAAATGTATTAAATGAATAGCAATCATATTATAGTTTAAAACCCCATAACAATTTTTATTATTTTTATAGTTTGACGTACTTGTTAATCACTTATGGCAGGAGTAGTATTTTAAATTTCCTTAATAAATTTTGAAATTTTTCTTTGAAAAAATAAAATGATTGTTTTTTGTAGAATTTTAAGCATAGTTTTACTTAACACATACACATAGGTCACAAGCAAAAAAAATAATTGTAAAGTCATTAAATCAAAAATTTTATATATATGTATATAAATAGTATCCCGTTTTCCTTCAATTAATTTATTCTACATTTTCTAGAAAGAGATAAAACCCATTTATTTAAATCATGAGTTCCTAAAAGTACTACAAACAAAACACACACTGCTTATTTTTTTTTTTTAAATTTTTCCCTATTTTTCCCACTTACGTATATTTTGCAGAAAAAGAAACTCTCACATGCTTACTCCCCTTTTTTTATCAAATGGAATCATCCCCCGCCCCCTCTCAATTCATTAAAAACCGGACCTTCAAACCTACAGCCACAAGGGGTGGCAGAGGGAGTGACCGTGATTAGGGAACCAGGGGGGAAGAGCAGAATCTAATCAATAGCAGCGGGGGGTTGCCGGACCGTCTGGGGAGTTGAGTTGAGTTAATATTAACGTCGCACTGTTCAGCTACACGAGGGCTTTTGGCGACGGACCACGTAATTTTGAACCATGGTCAAGTGACGTGGACGACACCTGAGCTGGCACCCCCTCTCCTAACTACCACACCACACCAACGGGAGGACGTTTCAGCTCTCGACAGATTTAACGTGCATCGCTGCCCTACACGGCGGGGTCTTTAGTGGTACTGGGATCGAACTCATGACATGCCTGCCATGGTTGGATACCTTAACCACTGGGCTACCGCAGCCCTGGACCGTCTGGGGAGGAGCCGGACTAATGGCCGGAGCTTTCTCGGTAAGTGCCCAATCTCTTTCACCTCGGATCCGACCGGCCCCTAGTAATTAGGTAATTAACAATAATTAATTGTTTCTTGACCGAACGAAACACTTAGGGGTGCTCGAGTTTCGTTTGCACCGATTTATATGCAATTGGAAGAGAGGCAAAAACAACTGGGGGAGTTAAGGGGTGTTTTGTTCGGTGGGTTTTGATAAATGTCTGTAGGTGTTAGTTTTCATAATGACTTTTCTGGAACACGATGTATTAATTATTCTTTAATTTAATTTTGTAATTTATTGCAAATGTTTTCGTTTTATTCCATAACTACAGAGAGAGAGAGAGAGAGAGTCGTTCTGTAGAATAATCAAAAATGATTTGTAAGAGTTGTAAAGAAGTGTTGTTTTGTAGATCAATGTTGATTGTTTTTATCTTTTATGACTGATATGGAGGGTAATTTCAACAAACAGAAAATAATGAACTTAAATGTTGCGCAAATAATCTTGTTAATTGCTCTATAATGTTCCCAGTTACCATTCTTGTCGACATTCTAATACTTTTTTTAAAAAATAATTTTTATTACAAATAAATGACTGTAACTCAAAAATGTACAACCTCTGACAATAAAGTTCGGTGAATAAAGTCAGAACTGCCGATCTGGCAACACTGGCAAAACAAAACGCTGTACATGCGTAGCGGTAGATGTTGACCATCTGCTCTCACCGTTGTTCAGTTGAGACTCATTTGTGTTCCATGTAAGACTTGTTTTACTAAGTGCTTGTTTAGTACGTTGGTTCTTAACGGAGAACAGGAAAATGAACGAACAAAAGATCAATTTAAAGTTTTGTTTCAAGCTTGGAAACCAAAAGAAACTTATGCGATGTTGATACGTGTTTATAACGATCAAACACTATCCACGAAGTGTGTGTTCGAGTGGTTCACCCATTTTCGAAAATCAGGGGAAGTGTTTCTGACAACCCACGTAGAGGAAGACAGGCGACCTCCGTCAGTAACAAAAACACTGAGAAAGTGAGGAAATTAAACACTTAAACCGTCAATTGATAACTGATGATAACTGATAAACTGCAGATTAACCGTGTATCCGTGCAACAAACCGTTACCCGGAATTTAAGGAGAAAAACGTGTTATCTATATTGACAATATCAGTATCATTGACGATAGTCCTAGCGTCCAACGAAACGTGACGAGATCTTTAAACTCCATCCCAAAAGATTTTTTGCAGAATTTCCAGGACATGTATATCAAATCTCATTGGTGCATAGTTATGGGAGGTGACTATTTTGAAGGACAGTAAGGTAACTTTCGTCAATATTTCAACTACCTTAATGTTACAGGACTAGTCACCGAACTTTATTGTCAGAGGTTTGTGACGGGCTCATCGCGCTTTCTATTCATTTTCCCCTTGGGTTCTTTAGGGCCGAAAAAGGCACATCCTTTCCAACCAAATCCAGAAGCGAAACGTGATTATTCAAATTAGGAACATTTTAAATAGCAGAAGTTTAGCGTAAGTGAGGTGGCCTTTTGGTAAGTGATTATGTTAGTCGAAGTTTAGGCGTGTAAGTTGAAGTAAGCCGATATTCCAGTGTCAGCTATCTATGAAAGTGCGTTCAAGCAAGGTGAATACCATTCCACGCGAGATAAGAAAATTACATTAAAGATTCGGGAGTGTTGCTGTTACCTAGGATATAGAGGTAGGATCATTCAAGTTAATTTTAGGAACTGTGTATAAACTGAGATTAGGAATAGGCGTAAAATTAAACATAGTGATTAAGGTCGTGCTTATTTGGTAATGCGTATTGTGTGTTTCTCACCTCAGATCCGCTAAGTTTAAACATAAATATCACCATTGTATAGTGTTTAAGTTAAGATCTTAATAAAAAGATATTAAGATTATGGCAACGCCTGGTTCTTCATTCACTCCCACACCCCTAAGTCACGAATATAACTTAGAAGTAAGGCATCATCCACGGGCGAATGCTTTACAGGTTGTATGATTTAAGACTGAAGGTTGGAGAGTTCAAACACATATGGATGTTTTTCAATCTACATATACATAGAAAAAAAGCGACTCATTATGAAATCTCCGAAAGTATTAGACCCCTACAGACTTGAAATTTGGTAAGCGTGTTTCGTTTGTCGTGAAGAAATTAGCTGAGAACAGTTTTAGTGAAATCAACTCCCAAGGAGGTTTGTGAATTCGTTAGATAAAAGTTCCTGTTTCTGAATTATTAGACCTAAATACTTGGTATTTAGCAGACATGTTTCGATTGTTGTGCGAGATCCACTGAAATGGGTTTTGTGGAAATCTACTTTGAGGGGTCGTAAAAGATAATTACACTGTCACTTCAAGAATTTAATTCCTGTCCCTTTTATATTAAGAGGCAAGGGATAAAAGAATATTTTTCAATACAATTGAAATCTTACTTCAAGGACTTAGATACCAATAATTAAAAAAAAACCTTTATACATATATATTCATACAACGTCAAGAAATATTCATTTAAAAGGGAGGGGAAAGGCTAGCACGTAATATAAAGTAAATTTTATTAAAATGAGTTAGGTGCAGTGTAACGCACATAGGAATTTTCAAGGGAGTTGGTTCCAGGGTCGAAAGTCCATCATTTTCCAATACGCCGTCAAACTTTCTTTTGATTTTGTGGATTGTTAGGAACAAAAACAGTAAAAAATAAATTATTGAATAAATAATTAGCATTAATTAATAAAATAAATAATTAATAACAATTACTTAATTAAATGTTATTAACTATATACATAAAAAGAGGAAAAGAAGGGGTTCGGATCCATGGACCCCCCTTGTGTGCGCCACTGGTAAGTCATTAGTTTCAATTTGTTTTAATAAATGCTAATTACGAAAATGTTACAGAACAACGTACCTATTGCAAATTGATAAGAAATATTTAAGAATAATTTCTTAAAGCAAATAACGCAAACACAAACATCTAATTTAAGTTTTCATAATACTCTCAGAAACTGCGATTATCGAAGAAATGAATATAATTGACAGATATATGGGTATTAAGAATCACTAAAGATATATATATATATATATATATATATATATATATATATATATATATATATATATATATATATATATATATAGGTAGTTTAAAAGTATTCTATATTTTTCAAGTTCCCTCCCTTACAGTTTGAACAACGTATTAATTTTGGTTAATATGCTATCTTTAGAATGTTTTTCCAAAAAAAAAAATCATTTTAGGTTCTCTATTTTTTATTGGAATACGTTATATCTGCAATGTCAGGGGCGGGTTATTGTTTTGGCTGGTGGACTACATTGTAAGCCGAGTGGTATAGGTATCGGATCGTGGCTTGCCTTGTCACTTCGAGCCCAGTACCACTAAAGACCCGCCGTGTAGGGCAGCGATGCACGTTAAATCTGTCGAGAACTGAAACGTCCTCCCGTTGGTGTGGTGTGGTAGTTAGGAGAGGGGGGTGCCAGATCAGGTGCCATCCACGTCACTTGACCTTGGTTCAAAATTACGTGGTCTGTCGCCAAAAGCCCTCGTGTAGCTGAACAGTGCGACGTTAATATTCAATCAGTCAATCAATCAATCACTATGAAAATTGGCATGTATATGTATTTTTTGTGGAGAAGGTTTTCGTGCTATCATTTTTGTTCCAGTTACCCACCAGGTGGCGCTATATCATATAAACTTCTGTACCGCTCAATCAATCGCCAGGTTGCAAACAGGGACTCCAAAAATTATGTCAACTTGGCTCTATCTCGCCAGGATTTCGCTATGTTTCTATTGAATAGCCATTATAATGTAAGGAACGGCGTTGCTTGCGAATATTACAAGATTAATATAAAATAAATACAACAGAAAGTAATATTAATGTATTACGCATCCCGATATATAATTTTGTACACTATTTTAAGCGTTAATTATACAAAACTTATGACAATATGTTACTTTTACTGAGCAGAGATCAGCTCAGGAAAGTGTTTTAAAAAATCGACCTACAAGGGAGTTACGGGGGCGTTATAAATAAAACAAATCCTTTACATATATCAGCTATTAGACCTACAGATTTACAACTTAAATATAATCTTTTGTTCAGCTAAGATATGCAAATGACATTTTTTTTTCTCTTTTTTTTGTTTAATTTGCAATTCATGTAAAATTATCTCACTAAAAACTTCTTTATCCTTTAATTTGTAATGTTTAATTTTAAATTTTACCCTTGCAAAGAACGGGTATACCAGCTAGTACCATCTATAGATGTAAGCACATTTAATTTTAGAGCGAATTTAATGAGACAAATGTACAAAAATCAGGAGAGAGATTGCTTGTTGAAATTCCCATCATAACACGCAAGTCAATGTCTGCCAGTTTGCATCTATATTTGCTCTTGTTGATCCTTATACAAGAAAAAACTTTGCTCACAAATATATGTCGACCCAAATTTAGAAAACTTTTTCTCTGCAATTGGCTTTCTGGATGCTTTGGCAGATCCACCTCTGTGCACGTTATTATTTGTTTATTATGAATTTTAAAAGATGCAGCTTTTTGCATCGATTTTAAGGCAATTTTCAATATCTTTAAGCCGACCAGACATTAAGTTTGTGTAAAATAGTGAACACTTTATAGATCTTTGCCAATACAATTCAATAATGCATACATCCGTCAAATTCATTTTTCTTTATATTTGAAAGCTTTCTTATTGTTATATTTCCCAATAGTGTATAAGTTATGTGTATTAATTGTCCCTGTTTGATATTTGCTATCAGAACAGCATTTTCCATTTGCTTGAGGTGAGTGCTGTGGGTACGATGTTCAATTCTTCCCCATGTCCTTGTTATATTTTATTTTTTACGAAAACTCTTAATAAAGAACTACAAATTCAAAAATCTTTTGAGAATCCGAATAATTTCAATTTAAATAGCATCTAAGATTTATACTTATCGATAGAGTATTTAGATTTTAAAGATTTAAAATAACTACTTTAGAGTGGTTTCATTCTTTTTTTATTGAATCAATTAATATCACGAGAATATTTTGTTACTCGTCGATATATCGAAATCAAAGTAATTGAATTTAATCGGTATTTTGTTATTCACATAGAATATTTAAATATTGCTTCATTATATTTCCGTATCAGACATATCGATTTATTCATTTGTTTATAATACTTTTAGTAGGTTATTATGATGATTCTTGGTCAATGTTGAGAACGATAATTGAACTGATATCACACTTTCCTTATTTCCACGCCATTTCATGAGAAGGTTTTAAGACCAGTTGGATTAAATGGTTCATACTTTTTTGCACACATCTATTAGAGAAAGACCGATTACTATTCTGCCATTAGGTTTCCAAAACTTCTTAATTATCACTCAATTAACACTCGTTATGGAAAGTCTTAAATTTCTGATTTAATATCGTTCACATTGGGCAAGGAGTATATATTTTGCAAATATTTCGTTTTTGTTTGCTTGCCATATTTTGTAAATAAAAAAGAAATACAAAAAAAAATTAAGTCAATTCCTACTTATTGACAACAAAGAAAATTTTTATTTTAACTACTTTTTATTAAATTGTTACAATTAATATAAATATATATATACATAGGACAGTCACAACATTAAATGATAATTAATTTCTATTATCGTTAAAGTATCGTATTGCCATCCAAAACAATCGTGTATGCAAAATTTCAGTTCAACTAAATGCTTTAAAACGTGAGAAAAAAAACATTTTCAAGTTTTGACACAAGTCGCCAAAAAGGTCGTTAAGTCGCCAAAAATGATGCCAATGTGGCTGTATTTGTAATTATTTAAATAATTAGTTTAATTTTTATTAATTATAATTAAATTCCTGTATTGCCATCCAAAATAATAATGTATATAAAATTTCAGCTCAATTGAAAATTCCACCAAGATAAATAAATATATAAAAAGTGCGAACCAATAGTAGGAATTGAATAATGCCCATTAGAATGATTCTACTTCATCAAAAGACCTCACGTTCGTTTCTCAAAATTCGTGCAAATAGATTGCGAACTAGTTTTCCAATCCAATTTCGTTGGGATCTACGGCAATGAGAGAGCCGAGTCGTCTCAATCGGAAGCCCCCTTGACCCTCAGTAGAGCAAAGAGCATTATATCCACATACATTGACAAATGTATTGCAGTGACCCCAAAAACAAAGAGCCTTTATAAGCCATGGGAACCCTTGTCCACTGTACACACATCTTAAATTAAATTCCAAATTTTTAAGAATAAGCTTTAACAATCTGGACAGTTTTGAGTAAAGTTTTATTAAAAATTTATTACAATGTAATTATGTGCCAAGTTTTATACTTCTGGGTTGCTTAGAAGTGAAACACACCCACAAATTATTTCCGATAAGAAATAATTTTAAATAAAAAAAAGTTTAATAATGTGTGTAATCAATTAGCTACACAAATAGATTTGTAGGTTAGGATAATTGTTGCCAACGCACGTTTAAATTTAATAGAAAATCATGTAAAATACTCGCTTCAATTGCACACTAAATTTGGAGAATGTATAGCTTTTTATGCACACTTCAAAACTCTTCAAACACTAATTACATCTGAATGTAATAATTTAATTAACATACGATTTATTTTAACAAAATAATAACATGAAGTGACAAAATATTTTCCTTAAATGATCACAGCACGAACTGTCGGGACCAAATTGAATTATAATAAAAGATTTTTGAATATTCTATACTGCTATCGTAGCGCAGTCTGCCAGATCCAATGTAAAACATTCCAAGATCAACAATTTATAAATAAAAAATTAATTAAATAAACATTTCTAAATCGAATTATAAATCTAAACCATTCTCGAGTCCACTGGAACAGACAAAAACTTTCATCAAAATCGTTCCAGCCGTTTAGGAGTTCAGTTACATACACACGCGCAGAAGAATTACATGTATTAAGATTATTTGAATTGATATTAATTAAAAACGCTAAAAAGCGTGAATCGTCTGCATTTTCGTAACAATAAAGACCGGGTTTGGCCAGTTTGGCTGAAAATCAATTTTCGACGCCAACTTACGTCTTTTTCAATTCCTACTATTAGCTCACGATCTCTATACATATTTTATTTATTTGTTTGTTTATTTATTTATCTTGGTGGAATTTTCAATCGTTAATAAAATACATTTTAAAGCGCTCAATTGAGCTGAAATGTAATGTACATGATTATTTTGGATTACAATACAATAATTTAATTATAATTAATAAAAATTAATTGATTAAAACTAATTATTTAAAAAATTACAAATACAGCCACTTTGGCGACTTATGTAAAAATTTGAAAAGGTTGTTTTCTCACGTGTTAAAGCATTCATTTGAAAGGTAATTTAATATACACGATTGTTTTGGATGACAAAACGATACTTTAATGATAATTAATAAAAATTAATTACCACTTAATGTTGTGATTCTGTCATATGTATATTAATTGCAAATATTTAATAAAAAGTAGCTAAAATAAATTTTTTCTTGGTTGATCTAAGTAGGAATTGATTAAAATTTTTTTTATATATTACTTGTTTATAACAATAGCGTTGTTACAACAATGCAGGTGAATGTTGAGTTGTATTTTTTGAATGTTTTTAATTAATATCTTTTTAACTAATTGCGATATCGAACCGAATAGTGAATCTAAACCAGTCTCGAATTTTTTTTTGAACCCACACAAAAAATTTCATCGAAATCGGTTCAGCCGCTTAGGAGGAGTTTAGTGACAAACACGCGCACATAAGATTTTTATATATAAAGATTATATCAGTGTAAATGTATATTTTTTTTTTATCATGTCAGAATGTATTTTGTTTTTGTTTACTTTCAGTACATCAATAATTTTTTTAAATAATCTTTTTTCTGAGTTTTGAAAATACTCGCACCTCCCTCGTAGGGTTATCATGTCCCCATAGGACGACACTCCCCACAGTTTGAGAAACACTGATTTGAGGTCATATTAATTTGTGTATCAATGCAGACTTCTAACCAACCTGGACATTTGAAACCTGAGTAATATGGCATCTCGTTTGGCCAGCTCGTCTGCCTTTTCATTTCTGAGAATATCACAATATGAAGGAATCCATTGCACAAAGAATATTTTATGTTTTTCATGTAGTTCTCGTCGTAGAAATCTATATTGCATTATTTCCCATTGATCCTAACTTACTTCATTAAGGCTGGTGGCGTTGTTAGTTTATTGCTGGCCTTGTCGACCCCTGGTGAAGTTGGTGGAGTTTCATGATACAGAAAATCGACAGCGTCCATGTCGAATAATTATGCGTCATGTAAAAGATCCCTGGAGTTCCTGCTTCGTTTTGAGTGCTTTCGGCAAAATTAAATTTCTGGTACGAATCCACATCATCAGATCTCAGGTACCACCCTCTGAGGAGGAAACTGGAAACCAAAATTACTTGCGGTGAATGGCATTCCCCCTATATGGTGTGCACTAAAAAGAGATACCAGCTCCTGGATAATGTACTAGGTTTTCAATAGTAAATACCAATCCGCAGCCCCATTTGAGGAAAAATTACGTAATTATCGACTTTTTTATGGATTTACATATTCAGTTCGTTGATATATCTGGAATAGAAAGGAGTAAATTATGGCTATAAATGATTAAATTTTAAAAACCTACTATTTTCATCCTTTAAGTTCCAGTTCCTCTTATGAAACTTAAGGTATCCGACTACGTTCGGAACCGTGATTTTGCAAAAGCGTATAAATGGATAATATTTATGAATATCAGTGTCACTTAGATTAGAAAATGAAAATAAAATTGTTTTAAGAATAGTATAACAAAAGAAATTATTTAAGTTCAATATTTTTTCAAAAATGAACATAGAATGACCCATTTTCAAAATATTCTCCTTTTGTAAAAAATGCTTCTACTATAATAATATGTTGCATGCATATAGCTCAGACCTCTGTACAGTGGCTCAACTAGAATTTTTGAAATATATAACTTACAAGTGGGTTTATAAATGTTTTACAACAACAGAGGGGAGAAATTTTAAGAAATAAAACGCTGATAATTATTTCAATTGGTTGTAAATCTGAAAAAAATGTGAGTTTTTTTTAAAAAAAAATAGTTCAGACTCTCTGGAGAAGTCTTTACTTTATATAAGCAAAAGATTTTATTATTTTAGAAGCATTTTTTTAAAAAAGGAGAACATTTTGAAAAAAGGTTATTCTAAGTTAATATTTTACCAAAATATTGTATTTAAATAAATTTTTTGTCAAAATGTCATTAAAACAATTTTATACATGTACTCTTATCTAAGTGACACTAGATATCACGAAAACTATCCATTTGTACGCTTTTTTATAATTACGGCTCCAAAAGTAGTCGGATATCTTAATGAATAAAAATAAAAATTCCAATCATTTGTTTACAGTCATAACTTATTTCTTCCAATACACTAACGAATTAAATTTGCGAAGCCTCAAAACATTCGATACTTAATCTTCATTCTGCTTTAATCTTTTTTCTCTGAAGATCCTGAATTCATTCCTGAAATCAAATCTTCAACACATGATGTCCTTCCAGAACAACCCCAAAAGAAAGATTGTCGGTACATGATACTTTTGCTGATGGGACCCCCACCTCTATGTCTTTTACAGGAAGAGGAGGAGGATGTTTAAAAGTCGAAGGACAGACAGAGACACGAATATATATTTTTTTTCATTCCGCTTCACTTCTCTTCCTCCCCACCTACTTCAACATTTCACTGTTGTTGTTGTTGTCTCCAAGGTTTCGTTTCTTCTGATTAGCCGGCACAAAAATGGCGCGTGTTTTTTTGCTGCTGCCGAAGCACGTGATTGAGTTAGAGAAGGCTGAAATCTCGGCCTTCAGAAGATCGGAAGCAATTGGGGATGGCCCAGCAGAGAGACGGGACCCTCCCCCTCCCTTCTGGAAGTAGGAAAAGAAGACATAACCCACTAACCGAATTACACAACAAACCCTGCTGCCTGTAATTGCGTTAGGTGGGGGCTCGCTTCAACAAAGCATCCGCTTCTAATCAAGTTGGAACCTGTGAACAAATACGGCTTTCAGGATCTGCAACCGCTTCTCCCGGGGGGTTTGAGTCTCGTTCCAAGGCACAGCTGCCTTTTCTTCCAGAAAGAGAAGAGAACACCCCGAAACATTCCGTTTTATGGAATTCCCCGTTTTAGAAAAGGAAATCTTTCTGCCATTTTTACCAATCCAGGGAATTTTCATATTTGACTGAGCTTCTTCGCGAGAGAGAGAGAGAGAGAGAGAGTGGGTGGTTCTTTGCAGTGTTGCCGACCATAATGGATGGAATTGGTTTTAGTGTAAAGAATCGAATATAATTGGTTGTTCGACATAAATACAGAGCGATATAGATTTATTAAACTAGACCAGGGGTTTCAAACTTGCGGCCCGGCAGATGTATTGACACACAATAATGTACAATATTTGCGATAATGAAACATGAACAAATTTTTGATTATACTGCACCGTCTGCAAAATACGCAGGAAAAAAAATTGAAATCTTAGAAATGAATTTCAAACAAGATTTAAAGATTTTTAATTCTTTGTAAGACAAATTTTGTTTGTTTCCTTAGATTTTCTCCACAGATATTGTTACGAATTTTGTGTAAATAGTGTAAATAAATTGTATTTGGATGTGTAATGCATTTATACTATTCTATATGTTATATTTATTTTATTTTAAAATTGTACTATTCACAAGCAAACACCTTTCTTTACGCCTTAGTGGCGATTCTGAGAACTTAGCGAAATCTTGGCGATAGAGCCCAGTTGGTATCAAATTTAACAACCATGTTGGCCGCCAATTCGGTGATTTTGGGGACATTTGGTGAGCATGTTGGCGATTTTGAGACCCTCTGGATTCTTTTAGAAAGTAGTGAATTTCTTCACTAGTTTCACGCCCTATGACGTTTCCACCGGGTTTATAAATAGAGCAGTGCCAGCCACAACCAGTCAGTCTTGATTCAACCAGCGAACAATGAGCATTGTTTTGATTAGCTCTGCTGTACTTGTGAATAATCTTTTACATACGTGCGTTTTAAACACTGATAATTGTGTTTAATTGCTGTTGAAGGTGTGAAGACCTTCGGAGATTTACTCTGAATATTGCTGCGGAATCCTGCATTTAAAGAGTTGGATTTCCGATAATAAATTCGCATCGCTCTTAAAGAACTGTTATTTTTTCTTTGTGAGTGTTTTGCATAAAATCCTCGAACCCGGATCAACGTAACAATATACTCAGCACCTAGTCATATGCAAATGGAGGTGATCGAGATTCAGCGCGACTCAAATTTGAAGACAAATTTCATTGAAGTGGATGTGTGCCTGAATTTTACAAATATTTACCAGCCACGTTTTAAAATACAGGAAAATTCACATACGAAATTTCCATGTCTGAGAGTACTTATCAGTGTGAGTAATTATTTTCAGTTATGAAAGGACATCTGTCTTCTGTTAGAAGCATTATTAATGACGCTCTCCTTGGGTCAGTTTTGAAAGTAATTACTGCGAAGAAAATTTCTCCCGAGATAGGAAAGATGATAGCAGAGAAGAGATATCAACTGTCAGGACGTAATAAACATTACATTTTTCTTGCTCTTTTGTGTATGTTTAATGTATTATTCGAAATAAATCTATATTTCTATAAATATTGATTTTTTTTGCCACCCACATAAAGATAAATCTTGTTTATTTGGACCAAGTTAGTTTTTTAATTTGACACCCTTAAACTAGACCAATCCTGTTGCTGTTTCTAATGCCACCTGTCTGACTTAGTCAGATCGAGGCCCACGAAATTCATCGTGGCAAGGGGCCAGATGTACGCTTGATCTTGAGCACCATTCAGGTGACAGTACGAGTTAGCTCGGCGAAATTCCTCGAATAAACGATAGAGGGTGACACCACCTATCTCCACCTCCACAATTTGGGCATGGATCTGAAGGGGAGGGAAATATTCTCCAGTCCCCTGCACTCGTGATTCAGCCCACAAGACTTCGGATCCACTGATTTAATGAGCCCATACTCCGTGTCTACTCGGAGTGTATTTAGTGGCATCGGGCATCGAACCCAGGCCTTCCAGTCTGGAGCCCGATGCTCTAACCACTAGGCTACCCATGGCCACCAATCCTTTCTTTTTAAATGTTCGATTTCAAGGTTGGTGCATGTTACACTTATTGGTAAACTAATTTAAATTTTGCAAAGCTAGCAGTGAAATTTATGTGTCGAGGAGGCATGAAGACGAAAAACAGTTTCTTAAAATTGGCCTTTAATAATCAATCATAAAGTAACTGCGCTCGTTACTGGAGCGATAAAAAAAACAATAAGTTCAAAAATCAACATTACCAGAGACATCCGATTCGAACCGTCTTCTAATATTGTAAAATGAATTTCTAAACTGAAAATGGTGATGCAACCTGCAGTTGCATTGCCAACCAGCCGTTCTCTCCCTCTAAGAGTTAAACCACTCACACACTTCTTATATTTCTGTTTCTCCTTCCTTTTCGAAAAATTAACATGAGCCGAGTTTAAATACTCGCTCGATTTGCATGGCAGTTGCTGCCAACCACAAATCACGAAACTCAAAAAGATCGGGTTCGAATCGGTGTGCTTACTTTCATTGAGATCATGGAACGGGATTGGAAAAACAACACAAGGAGATCATAAAAATTTGGATCCGACTTTTTAAATGTCTAGCAGTGCATATAAAACATCGATCGCATTTTCAAGTGAATATGCTAAACTGCACACATATCTTTTTTTCAAAAGCTATTTTTTTTCAATCAAAATGTTCTCCATTTGCTTCAATACATCTTTTCCAATGAGATTTTAATGCATACACGTACAAGCCTGTCTTAAAGAAATTTTTATCTTTAGAATCAACAAACTCTGATATGGAATTTTTCAGACTGTTTACCTTTTTATACTGTTTAGACCATAAAAATCGTTCTAAATGTTTTAAAAAATTAAAGTATCGATTGGTGAAAGACAGTGGCGTAACGTACTCACCCGCATCGCTGGAGAACCAGGATTCTAGGGGGCCTAAGACCTGACTTTGCAGGGGGCTAATATTTTTGCTCACTGGTGAAATATCCAGTGAATAAAAGCTTGTGACGACTTACGCGTCTTTTCTTTAACAAGTCCTTTGGGTTCTTTGGGCCAGAATTAATGGCAACTCTTTTCCAACCAAATCCAAGAAACGAGAAGTGAAGAGATGTAAATAATATAGGATAAATATAGGATCTTAGAGTAAACGTGATGGCAATAAGGGCAATGATAGCAATGTAATGGTAGTGTAAAGGAATGTTCGACCATTAAAGTGCGTTGTGGTATTGGCTGAGTATTAAAGTTCGTTATTCAAGATTTAAGTTCTACGTGTCGTGGATAAACTTATTAGTGTTCGACTAAAAGTTAGTCGTCAAGTTTATACCATTGCAGATAAAGACAAGTAGCATTACAGAATAATATAAGGTAGGATTGATTACTTACTATAATTCTATTTGAAGATTAGGCGCGGTTCAATTATTGATATAGGTCTGTATTATATTGTGTGTTGCGCATTGTGTCTCATAGTAGATTCTCCCATTAAGTAGTTATATTAAATTTGTTCAAAGTTTAAGTCGGATATCTTAATAAAGTCATATTAAGATAATGTTTGAGTCTAGTTCTTACGTTAATCCTACACCTCTAGCTCACGCTGATACTTCGAGGGATGTACTTCCAAGGGGAGGTACATCACAAGCTGTGTGCTGCAAAATTTCATATTTGAATTCATCTAATTTTGCCATTGTTTCATACGACGTAAGTAGTCGAGCGTTGTCGTAGAAAAGTAATGGGCCATGTCAATGGACTAAATTCATGTGACGTCATGATCGCATGATAACTCAGTCACGTATTTTCAGCCAATCAGTTCATAAATTAATTCAACGTCATATTTATATCACAAACGTAATAACGCGTTTCCAGCCAATTTGTTCATGTGCTTCACTGTTGCTAACTTTTGCTTTTTGCAAAAACTTTCTTTTAAAAAGTACATATTTTTCGAAGATATAATAATTCACATAGTTAAACAAAAGGCACTTAGTTTAAAAGTATTCGTATTAAGGAAAGGGTTTTTTTTAATTTTGAAAACTGTTTGAAGAATTTTAACTTGTGAACTTTTTACCCAATCATCAAATTTTAAATGTTATTTAAACTTTACAAGTTGAACAACTAGTATGTCAATTTTTAATCAATGGGAAACACGGGATTGCCATTATCATGTGACCACCATAAATTTAGTCCATTAACAAGTCATGAATGTATAATTTTCTCCACTCATTTCATCCATTTACTAGCAGTATAATAGAGATTTCGTTAGATAGCAGTATAATAGAGATAATGCTTTCAAAGCATCTTTTTTCACAGATGGTTTGGGTCTACGATGTGGTTCATTTTGTAGGGAAAAATCACCAATCCCCCCGAGGTTTTTCAAACCAATGCTGTATTTTTCGATCGTTAACAGTATTCCTTACCAATGCCTGGTTTAAACTGATTGCAGGTTTATTACCAAGTTTATATCATATAAGAAATTGCATGAATATGGGTTGGATTTTGCAACGCGTTCTTCTACTAATCCTCTTTGGAAAAATATTGTGTAACTGTGATTTTAATTAAAAATCGCTTTCCGTATAAATGACTTGATTTCATGCAAATGTAACTACTATTTAAGTGCCTGTCGTTGAGTATGTGAAATAATGATTAAGCGTAGATCGTTAAGCTGGATTTCAAGTGTTAGTTAACGGAGACTGATGGTCGCGCATTTTAAAAATAATATTTTACAGAGAATCTATCAGGAAGTGGTTAAGTAACCAAACTTAGAGCTGACCATACTATTAGGCTTCAAGAAGGATCATAGAAGGAGTTGCCACTCCAGATAAGTATATCCCATAATTTAGTTATCTGATTACGGATTAGGATTTTATATTGCTGCCAGAGTTAAGTTATAAAAATATACTTCGTAAAAGGCTAAAGATTAAATAAAATGAACTATTTTATGATCATGTCTGCTTCTTACGCGAACTTTATCTCACCTGAGACTTTCGGGTCGTGACAATTTGTATTCAAAACAAGTAAGCAAAATGGAAAACTTTCTCTTTAAACTTCCCCCTATTACCACTGCATATTTTAATATTTTTAAACAATTTTTTTCTAATATTCATAAAGTGTTCCTCACAATTCTGAGCATGGAATTGGTATTACGAGTAATAATTTTATTTTTACATTTTTTTCGCGTGCCGGACACTACAAAAAACAGCAAAAAAAGTGCTATATCTGACTTTGATAACTTTAAAAATAGCTATTTCACATACATCCTTATTCCATGCATGTAATTATCTAACATATATTACAAAACAACTAGAAAAAGTTTCAGAACTTGATACTGAATATAAAAAGGGTCTTAGCAGTTTAAAATACATGGTTATCGTAAACATTAAAAACCTGACAGAAAAACATTGAAAGTTTCAAACATTAGTCAAATAAATGAAAGAGCTAAATGTAGGCATCACGTGTTTTAATTTTGGTTTCCACTTCGACATACTGTTAAAAAAAGTTGAATAACTGATTAAATAATGTAGCCCAAATTACGAAATGTCTTACGCATATTTAGAAAAGACGCGCAATTAAAATGAAATAATAAAATCTGATAATTTGGTCATTTTTAGGTAATATGTTCCTTTAATCAAACATAAAAAAAGACATATTAATGTTATCTGGGAGGTATTTAATTTCTAGTTGCTAGATTGGGAAGTATTTAATCTCTATATTAAAATAACTTAAAAAAAATATATGTTTAAAAGAGCCAAAAATAAATTGAACTGAAACATATTGAAAGTTTTTAAACGACAAAACAAATATTTTATGAAGAATATTTTCTGACTCGCAATTAAAATGTTCTCATTTCAAATTAATTTCATTTTTAGAAATAAAAATGACCAAACGATATTTTTTATGACATTTTATTCTCAATTTTTTCTATGAATTATTTCGAAGTGTTAAAAATCCAAGACGTATTAAAATATGGGCCCCATTCCTAAGCTTTAAGAGATAATCTTAGAGAGAGAGGGGGGGGGAGATGAAATTTAAATTTGATCCTCTCCGATTACTATTGATTTGGAATGCAATTACCAAAACACTGTGTTTCTTTTTCGTCGACCTCTTGCTGACAGGATCGGAATGCCATTTCATAAGGACGTCAGCGGATCTTTTGACACCGTCGCCCAACCCTCAACGCGTTATGAGGATTGATATCCCTCCCCGCTTACCAGGGGTGGTCCAGCAACAAAAGCAGGAGGTTTTAGGTCTAGTCCGACATTTTCACCGGTATCGCATTGTTTGCAACAAAACTTAGTTTTTAGTTTATATCAGTTTTATTTCAAGTTTCACACACACAAATCCTACTGAAAAATCAAGAGAGCTTGTAAAATTCTACTAAAAGAATTACGTTTTTGTACTTACGGTTGTCTTCGGTTAAAGTTAAAAAAATAGGACACGAATTTTAAATATTTTTTCAGATGTATAAATACTCCGGTAATAAATTTATCGTACTCCTCAATTTTATCTGAGTTGATCTATTTTTTCTGGTGTAAAAAGGGTTTCGCATTTTTTCTCCTATACTATTACTATTGCTAAATGATGTATCCCTTTGTGTAAAAAGAAAAAATTAATCATCTAAGAAATATTTTGAAACTTAAAAAACATTATATTTTAATCATGTGTATGGATTAAAATGTTGAAAATTTTCATGAAAATTGAGACATTTTTCCGTCTGAAAATGGATCTGCGCTTAATTCAAGCTCTCAAACATTTGACAGACAACCTTAAATTCATTTGAAATATTCATTGGAAAAATAAACAGAGAAACTCAAAAAGAAATGAATAAATAAATCGATATACAGGCCTACAGTAAATATAGGATCAAATCAAATGGAATTAAATCAATTTTTGCAATGTGTGAAAATATATATCTAACTTTTTTTCCACGGCAGACATATTTCTTGAAACACCGTGTGAAAACGTGAAAAATATAAGCAAAATGGTAAATTCATGTGACGTCATAGTCACATGATAGCTGCAATAACATGTTTCTAGCCAATCAGTTCGTAAATTCATGTTAAGTCATTATCATATGGTAAATATAATGTGTTTTCAGTCAATCAATTCATGCATTTTGCTGTTGCCAACTTTTGTTTTTATAGAAACTTTTTTAAAAAATACATATTTCTCAACAATAATAATGCATTTGATTTAAAAATTCACGTATAATAAAAGAATTTTTTTTAATTTTGAAAAACCTTAACGCTTGAACATCTGTACCCAAGTATCATACTTGAAATTTTATTTCACTTTTACAAGTAGAACAATAATTATGATACTTCTATCAGTTTTGAATTCAATGGAGAACACGTGATTACATTTATCATGTAACGGTCATGAATTTAGCCTATCTGTAAGTTTAAATGCAGAATGCTTTCCTCGTTATCCAAAAACCATGTTAAATAAAATCATTTTTATTTATTTCGGAAAAATCTAAGAAATATAAGTAAAGGTGAAAACTCAACTGCTACAGTGTTTAGAAAAAGGTATTCATTATACATTTAGCATTTATACATCCAACAATACAAAATTTGTATATTTAATGTAACATATCGATATGTTTAATATTAATACGAAATTAATTGCTGATTTAATTAATTAATAACTTTAAAATATTTTGGAACACACACTCGTAAATTACCTCAAGAGTAAATAAACACATCCAGTTAAAAATACTGCAAATAATATTAATTAAGTATTCATCACTATTTATTTATAATAAACGAATTTGTTAACGGTGAGATGAATCAAAATTACTGTTCTAAGTAGAAAGAATTGTTGCATCTTGTACACTTGAATCTGATGAAGACGTTCGTTAGGAATAATGTTGTCTGGAATTCATGACCTGTACAGGTGGCGTTTTTTTTAATTAGAAATTTTTATCTATTTTTCTTCCTCCATTTTTTCTAAATTCTTTATGGAACTCTTATTTTAAGCTAAACAAATCTTTACTTCTAATTAAATTTTAAGGCGCGTTTTATATTTGCATCAATATATGTTTAAAAAACTAATTTTCAACACTCGTACTCATGTTAGAGTAAATTACTGCACGCGAACACGACCTTCCATCCCTAAGCACTTCAAAATTGTACGAAAAGAGAATTGAATGTACACCCAACTCTTTTTTGCATTTTAGATACGTTCCTTAGAAAACCGTATGACGGAGCTTTATCGGATTTTCACACTAATTCTCTTGGGGAATCTATGGGGCCAGAATTGCGTTATTTCATATCCAATCCTCTCAAGAAGAAACCTCGATATGCAGATTAGTTAATAGATATATATTGGAGCTTTAGTGTTCGCGTGGTAGAATGGTAGAGTAGAATGGGAGAAGAAAGAAAGCTGAGATGTTAATCGCCTTGAGCTGATGGTAAGACATGAAATATAGAAGCGTAATTATAGAACGGGATTTAGCGTGTTAAGGAGTTAGTTAGAATTTAGAATTACATTATATCACTCCTGATTACATCCTTGTAGTGTTGTTTGGATCAATACATTGGAATAGTAATAAATTAGATTTATTATGGCGAATTTGGGAGATCAATCATTTCCTCCTACATATATGGGTTGCGTAGATGAAGAGATGATACCCCCGGGATGAGGGGGTATCACAACCGTGAAAAAAAATCAGTGTAAGAAAATACATGCGACATGTAGAACATATCCCCATATTTGCCACAACTTTAAAAAATCGTATACGATGATAAATTTCTAAATATTTTCCTATAAAACCGTGCAAAAAAAGTAATTATGAAATCTATTTACATCTTTATAAAACAAATCATTTTTATAAAAAAAAATTAAATTGGTGCACAGTGAAAATTTAGTCTATAAATACATACAACATAAAAAAATTCAAACTAAAATTAGTAATAAAACTACTTAGAACTATTCATCGCTACTTAACAACAAGCGTGCGTTTATTATGAACACTGGGTCAAAAATGCTTTCATCAGTAGATGTGTCAGATATGTTTAGCACAGCTGTCGGTTTTGATTCAAATGAAGAATTTCGTTTGTTATTAACGGCCTCAATATTTTTTTCTTTTACAAAGACATTTATTATCACCAGAGTTTTTTTTCCACACGTTGCTTATATAATTCTAGATATTCCGTTACACAAAACTTATGATTACGTGAAATTATAATGTACGCTTTATGTCAGGATCACGAGTAAGAAAACGTTGCATACTTGTAGAAAACTTCAAACCCTCGCGAATTAAATCAGCTGTTAGTATCCGAATTTCACCTTCGACTTCTTTATGATCATAAATTGTCATAAATAAGATCAAGCCATCCTCATTCACAGGGCATAAACCTCCAATTCTTTTTTTAAATTCGTGCTAGAAAAAAAAATTGTGTAAAAAAAATATTCGTAAAATTCGTGTACCGTGTTACTTCAAAATCGTGTAAAACAAGAATGTTTTTAAAAAAATGGGTGTAGTTAAATTTCAATAACGTAATTATACGCAGACTATGGTATCGAAACATCTGTTCTTAAAAATCTTCCTTCTATTCTTCCTCATAAAATCTCTTTTCAGTGGATACCGCATCGCCAGTGCAGTTCAGTGGCATTATGTAAAAATTATGTGGTGGGCTGTTTTCACAGCTATTAATACTTTCTGTTAAAAGTTATGAAAAGGTGTCAGAAGTGCGGGCAATAGGAGGAAAAGGGGAAACTTCCATGGGGATAAAATTATACACTCGGAAAAAGCTCGTGCAATGAAACAAGAGAGATGGAAGAAATTTCTAAAAAGGGAATTTTAATGATATTTATGTAAAAATCACACGCGCACCAGAAAGTGCTGATAGCGAGAGGGGAAGGGGAAGTTTCGATGAGTAAAAAGTTATACTCTGGAAAACGCCCGTGCAACGCCGGGCCATGCGGCTAGTTATAAAAATTAAATGAGTCTTACCACCTTGATGTGGATAAAATCAAAATATCAATGCTTGTATATCGTTATTTTTAATGAGTAATAGTTAAATATTCTTTAAAGGATTAAATGTTTAACGTAGTGATGAAATAAGTATGAAGTTAAAAAAGTTGACGTATGATAAAGATGTGAAATCTATCATCAACAATTATAAAAATTTACAGCTAGTTTTAAAGATAGTATTTTTAAAAGAGGATGTAAAATAACAAACATTACTTTCTTAAAAATATATACTTCTTTCCCTTCATCCTTTATTTAAAAAAAAACCTTACATTATTATCAATACTTATATCTTTATTAAAATTTTTAATTTTTGTAATAATTAAACTTTAAATTTATTTTCTTTGTAGAACAACTAAATAAAAATAAAGTTTAGGAAATTTGAGCATTCCGAGTTAAAGAAACGTAAATGCCGACTAATCATGGTCCTATTATGTTCGATAGGTGAAAGATCATGGAAAACTGCTGTCCAAAAATTTACCCGGATACCTTGCAGGGTTTGTTCTCTGATAATCCACAATAATTGAAACTAATTACCTAAAATTTAATTCAAAATAAAATAAATTATTACTTTAATGAACAATATTTCTCGCTAACATCTGTATTTTCTGTTTATTCGATAATAAAAAATCACACAAGTTTTTAAAAAATATTTAAAAATTCAATAAATTGTTTTATATTTTATCAAATTATGGTTAACTGCAAGATTTTACAACGTACTGCTCACAAATAATTAACTTTACGTAAAATATTTTCTGTTTCCTTAAATAACATTCCCGTTAGCTATCCTGCACAACTCTGCTATTTATGGAACTCTTAACAAAAACTAAAACTATCCAATATACTCCTATAATCATCTCGATATGAGATTCATTAAATTAAGAAAATAAACCTTACAAAGAAAAAGGACACAGCTTCCTAAATCGCTATTTTTCCATTGATTTCTCCTAAAATTTACATATTTTCACAAATATAAATGTCAAATTTGAAAGCCAAACGTGGGATTTAAATGTAAAATGAAAATGATAAAGCTACGTAAATTTATACTGAAATCAGATACTACTTGCTGTAATAAAGTTTCATGTGAATAGATAAATGTAAGTTAAGTTTTTATGAAACTGGTGAAGACGGATACGGGAGGGGGGTCAATTGCGATATAAAAAATATATATGTTGTTGAGAAAGGAAATGAAATAAAAGGAATGAAAGCATTAGATTCGAACAAATTTAAATTTATCTGAGTAATAAAAGTAAATTTCTCTATTTTAATACCCTTTTATAAGCTTCACTTGCATGTAACGGAATCTTTAAACTCAATTTTTACCCACTTTTAAAGGTCAGATTAATTCGAAGTTTTGCTCCCTTGTCCAGGACCAATGACAATACAATAATTTAATAATTTTCTTCCATTGTTCAGATCAGGATCATCAGGATTAACGATTTCCCATTTTCAGATCCCCTCCCGCATCTGCGGACTAACTTCAGATCCCATTTCCAGATTTGGTGACTAAAAGATTAACTTGGTTCGATTACCTATAAAATGACTTTTTTTAGTTTTAGAAAACTATAACTTATTTCTTCTATTTTTCCTAAACAATTTGTACATATACAACCCTAAATGAAAAAAAAAATTAAAATTCCAAGATGTAGATTTCAGTACATGTAAACATAACAGACTGAGGACTGAAATGTGAAGTTAAACTAGTTTAGGAGGAGCTAACCAATCTTTCCTCTTCTGTTTACAATGCTGAATGAAATCCAAAAGATTTCAATATAACTTTTAAACCTGTTATTAACTAAGAAAGAAAAGAATATAGTTAAAATGCATTCGATAATGCATAGATTAAAGTTGAAATCAAAAAACAAATTATTGCCCTATTCGATGATCTATAAACAAATTCGGACGTAGTAAGCAGTAAGGCCTCATTACAGCCAATCTGTTAATTTACGAATTATATTAAAATAATAATAAATTATTAACTAAAACTATAATAACATTTGTAATAATTGGTGATTTATTTTTTTATATTGTAACAATACAATTAAACCTAGAAAATACTTCAGCGCTTCTTAATAATTATTTCTATAATTTATTAGTTTTATTTAATTTTGGAACACCAGAATTTCTGTAATCTCCGTACGATATATATCTTTACATTTTTTTTAATCTAATAGATTAAAATTTTGCTATTCTTTTACTTGACATGTACAACTCTACTATTTACAAAACACTAAACAAAGAACCGGCATCTGTTTCTAATCAGAAAGGTTTTGTTACGAAACAAACTAAACAGAGTTCTACACTTTTCGAATGAATTTTAAATCAATTTTTTTGCGAATATTCAGGAAACGCCATTCTTATATTCCACTCAGATAATCAACTCAATAGCAACGAAGTGAAGTGGAAACAACAGCCTGAAAAAATCGTTATCTTTAAAAGCTATTCATTCGAAAAGCAGTTTTATTGTTTATTCTTTTGGGTTCTGAAAGAAAACCGGAATTATCTGGCTGTAATGTGTTTGTTATCATGTGCAACAATATACAAATTAAGTGAAAAATATGTGCGAAACAGATAAAAGTTAACACGCGAGTTTGTAGCTTTTAAAGTGACAAAATAAAAGGTGTTCCGTTGAAAGAAACGAATATGATTGTCATATTCAAACTTTCAAACTGACATTTAATAAAATAGTCTTTTTGTAGTTGTACAGCTACATTTTGAAAGCACTTCTTCTGCACTTCAAAAATGGTTGGTTCAGAATGTGTGGATTTATAGTACATGAATAGTGTTTGCTCGATTAAAATTGATTCAATTGAAGATATTGTGATGTTCTGAGCACTGATTGCTATTGTTAAATGTACGAAGATTCTATCAAAATATTTGTTCAGTCATTTATTTTATTTATTTTTTTAATTTTAAAAGCAATTACATTAATATAAATATTGAATCGTAACTATCTTCCAAAAATTTTTAAAATTTTTTCAGTATCATCGAAACATTAATAATGCCATTGATTTTTTCAGAAAAAATTGGAAATTTTGTATTTTTATCTAAGAACAAAACCAAGAACCAACGAGATGCTTTATAACTTACAAACGATTTTTTTAAAGTAATTTTACTAAAATTGACACACTCATTGAAGTAAGGGAATTAATTATATAAAAAAGCTAAAAGTGTGCCCCATAGTTTAGAGCAGTGGTCTCCAAACTTTTTCAACTCACGGAATCCTTAGAACAGGGGTGGTGAGCTTTTATGGATCAACGTGGCATTTTTTTTCTCTAAAGAAATATTTAATGAGATATAAAGGGTGTTTTTTTTAGAGGTATAGAACTTTAAATTGCAATAAAACAATGATGTATTATTCGATTGACATGAATTTTTTTTATTCGAAAGATAATCTTGTGGCATTACATTTTAAATATGATAAAGCAAGGCGTAGATTCGTCGAATGGGCCCAAAACGAGATTAACGTTGTTCCCGATTTTCATAAGTGAATTTTGTTTAGCGATGAAGCGCACTTCTGGTTGAATGGCTACGTCAACAAACAAAACTGCCGCATTTGGAGTGAAGCTAATCCACAAGTGTATGTCGAAACACCGTTACATCCAGAAAAACTGACTGTTTGGTGCGCTTTATGGGCTGGTGGAATCATTGTTCCGTACTTCTTCAAAAACGATGAAGGCCACAACGTTACAGTCAATGGTGATCGGTATAGAGCCATGATTACTAACTTTTTCATTCATGAATTGAACAATCATAATGTCCAGGAGCTGTGGTTCCAACAAGATGGTGCAACATGTCACACAGCTCGTGCCACAATCGATTTATTGAAAGACACGTTTGGTGACCGCCTAATTTCACGTTTTGGACCTGTGAATTGGCCTCCAAGGTCTTGTGATTTAACACCGCTAGACTATTTTCTGTGGGGCTATGTAAAGTCATTGGTCTATGCGGATAATCCACAAATGCTTGACCATTTGGAAGACAACATTCGCATTCTTATTGTCGATATACGGCCACAAATGTTAGAAAAAGTCATCGAAAATTGGACGTCCAGATTGGACTACATCCGAGCCAGCCGTGGCAGTCCTATGCCAGAAATCATATTTAAAATGTAATGCCACAAGACTATCTTTCGAATAAAAAGCAATTCATGTCAATCGAATAATACATCGTTGTTTTATTGTAATTTAAAGTTCTATACCTCTAAAAAAGCACCCTTTATAAGGGCCGTCAAATAATTTTGACTTGTGATTATTGGAAAAATAATAAAACTAATTACTAACAACACTGAAACTCTATATTCATTACGAAAAAGCACATTTTGTACTGTATATGTTTTAGTCATACGTGCAATTCAAGTTAAAGTAACATTAGTATAACTTTTGTTGTTACAAATTGGATGGCAAAAAACTTAAATTAGGATTGTAAGATGTTACTTTTAGTAGAATGCACACTGAATTGGAGTCATCTGTAAAACGGCTTCCAAGCGAATCTTTAATGTTATTCATATCTGAAAATAATGACTCGCATGCATAGGTATATGGAAATGGGGTTATAATAGCACGAGCCAGCTTTTGCAAACAGTTAAATCAGTGTTTCTAGAAATGGGGGGTGCCCTCCTAGGGGGCCGTGATAACTCTACAGGGGGGGCGAGCATATTAAAAAGTCGAAAACAAAAGATTTAATTTATTGAAAGTAAATTAATAATTTTGGCATAATAAAGATATAAACATTCTGACAAAGTAAAAATAAATAAAATTCGCATTAACACTGATACAATACACTTACAAATGTATCAGTACTGCACAATGTTTTTGATAATTTAACAATACTGAGTTAAAAACAAGATTAATAATTACCAGGGACCCTATGGGCTTGCCATGCATAAAATACACAACAATTAACACTTATCTGTCGATTATAAGTAAATATTTTCTCCCCAATGCCACCATTTTCCACGTAGGTGCGCGTTTGGGATGTATTGGGATGGGGGAGAAAAGGACCAAATAAACAAATCTCAGAAATAAGGAGGGAGGGGGAGTAAATCCTTCGCAAACACTCTCAAGAACCTTTTATTGTGTTATAAAGCCTTCGGAATAATTTTATGGGTTGCAGTGCACAGAAAAGATTGACTTCGGAATGACGTATATATACGTCTGGGGCAATTAACACTTTGGCCGAGCGAGACGTTTATATACGCCAGTGGCACTTAAGAGGTTAAAGTCGTATTGTAGCTTTGCATTAAAGTATAGTATTATTGAATTCAATACATTGTTGTAGCATCGAGGGGGCGCAATGAAAATGATGATTGAATATTGGGTCGCAAATGCTGAAAGTTTGAGAAGCACATGTGACAAATCTATACGGAACTTTATCACTAACCTTCTGAGACGTCTTTTTTTAGGGAAATTTAATTCCCTACCTATTTCCAATCAGCTCCAAAAAGGGGACAGGGATTCCTTATTATATATGCAGATTAGATAAAGTATTTAAGTCAAACGGAATAGTAAAGTAAAAAGCAGTAGGAGAGATAGATTGAAGCAGGAAGGTATAATAGTGAAGTTACGAGATTTATGATTGAAGATTTCTAGGTGGATAAATTAATCTCAGGAAGAGCTGAGCTACAGTGTGGTAAATATTGATTTATAATTAAAGTCTCATTAAAGCTTTATATTAGGAGTGAGATTAAAGTTAAATGTTCAATAGGAATATTATTGAATATAATTCTGGGATCTCTTATTGCGGTAATCTCTGCGTGATCGATATTCTAATTGTTAATTAATTGGATCATTAAATATTTAAGTTAATATAAAGGAAAGCCCCTTTTAAACCTCATATATCTATTTTAAATCATTTGTTATTAAAAGTCTTTGATTCTATTTGGGAAAGATAACCAAATAAAGAAAGTTATTCATTAAAATGGCTACTGGTTCTTCTTTGACTCTAAATCATTCTCGTTCTCAAAGTGAGATCCAAGGGGATCTCTTCACACACTGAGTTAAATGTATCTGGAATCAAATTCCATGTTTCCAAACTTTCATTACTGGCATTTTTACTGTACATCAATTCCAGATTTTTTCTTGTTTCAATACATTTTTGAACCCATATTGAACTACCCTGAAAATCAATCAGTTGCATTTAAATTCTTCAATTTCCTATCAGTCAAACTGGGACAAGTTTAGTTTATCGAATGAAACCACATCAAGGTACAAAATAAACTTGAGCGTTTTCCCATAATTATTTTTCTGAGAACAACTCGCTGAATATTCCTCGATTGAAGAATCAATTATCAAAAATAAATTCTTCTGTGCCTTTTCTTCGTCTGGTTTCTCATGTATATCTAAATCTGATATTTTTTTCAAGTTTGGAAAGTTCTTGTAGTTTCTTGTAATAATATCGTTTATGAAAACATGCAGTTTAGCGTCAAAAGAGCAAATGAGATCCCTCATGAGGATTACTTCACAGTGTTATTTTGGACTAAATTTCAAACCCTTTTAATCGGTGGTGTGCACAAAATATTGTGTCGCGTGCCATCAATGGCACGCGTGCCACTGGTCCGCCATCCCTGCTCTAGAACTAGAAGGTGTTTTCGTACAATCCCTAGAGCTGGATAGTATTTTCGTGGAACCCTATTCCCCACACACTTAGAAGGATATAACCTTAAAATAATATTTAAAATAGATAAACAATAGATCAATGTAAAGGCAAATAAAAAATATTACATTTAAAATTTAAAAAATGTGTTCTGCTTTTAATATAATTTACTCCCTAATAATGTAAAAGCTGTGTTCCAAGTGTCACCTACCCATGTAGTATGTTTAGTAACTGGAATATGTGATTATATAGATTTACTACAATCGCATTACGCATTTTGAGGTTCATTTGTTTTTATACTTTTATATTTTGTAGCCACTCACGTTGAGAAATATTTTTCTCTTTTACACTTTGTTCTGAAAGGCATTAAAATGTTTATAGTTGTGTGAGAAGTACTGTGTATTTTGCACGGATAAAATGATATACAATGTAGGAGCTGTTCTTGCTTTAATTTAGATTTTTAACATCGAATATGTTGACAGAATGCTCCCTTTTTTATTGTACCTGAAATACAAAAATGCATATTTTCCATTAGAAAACTACTTAGTTTTTCAAGACGAGTATAAATTTTTTTCGTGGAATAAGATATTCACAATCTAGTAAATAATATAAAGATAAAACGCGTTTTAATATTCTTTTATTATATTGTAATTAAAGTTTAAAAAGAATATTGCAAAATAAAGTTATTATGTGTAGATAAAATTTTCAGTTTCTTAATGACGGGGGATGAGCTTTAAATTCTTGTGGGTATAAAAACTTCACAGAGGACGTGAATCCATTTTGCATACACATTTAAAGGTTTTTTTTATATTTTTTTTATTGTGACTCGTGGAACCAAAGGGTTCTGTGGAATACAGTTTGAAGATCACTCGTTTAGAGTATTGGGGAAAGAATATGTGTGTGTGTAAGAGAGAGAGAGACTTAAAGCTCAAAAATCTTATATTTATATATATAGGATGAACCAAAAGTATTGACCTGAGTATAAATAATTATTGTTTTCTAACTGTTATAATTAGACATATGTTGTTTTTTTCGATATAGTGTAAGTAATATATTTTGAATTTTGCTTAAGATTATTTACCTCTGTTAATTTCATTTCATGGCCCCCTCCCTGGAAGATCGGCGAATGTCTAAGCGGTATTCCAGTTCCCATCAAGTTTTAAATTCAACGGTTGCTTCACTCCCACTCTACCTGTCACTTCTCGGAAGATCCTTAACGCTGCCTATTTCTTTGAAAATTTCGTACCATCATTTTATTTATTTTGAGCCAGAAGGTTTTCTTCCGTAACAATGTCGAAATTTGCACTGAACGTGAATGAGCGATTTTGTTTCGTGAAACCAAAGCACACATTGGGTTTTCTCTTAAATCGACGCCATTTCGGCAAAAAAAATGATGCCTTTGTCGCGTATTCAAGATATCAGTCCTTATTTTTGAAGTTTTTTTAAAACATTTATTATGTATGACAACATACACGACACACAAACAATTAAATATAAATTGAAAACTACTATGTTGTGGTCCACCCAAAGATATTTCGGGGGTTCCGTTATAGGCCAAAGTTGGTTACAGGCTGACTGAATCCCCAATTGGTTAGGGAAGGTTCACACATATTTCCCTTTAGGAATTATTCAGAAGCAAATCGCCACAGCCTTTCTTACAAATGCTCCACCAAGTCACTGTTAAATGAGCGTTCGCGCCATATGCTGCACAATAAACTATTAAAACTGACCTGTCCAATGACACCAAAGTTACATTATTATATTAAAAGGTTATTTTGTAATGAATTTTTTATAATCAGAGAAAGACTAAGTTCTATTCATATATGTGTTTTTCGGAAGAGCATTCATGAATCAATTACTTCTTAGTTTTAAACATACTGTAAGTTTTAAAAGTGTTGTAAATCAGTGGTGTGTGTATACAAGGCTTCGTTGAGGGGAGGGGTCAACCCTATCCCAGACCAACATACTTTCAATTCTGTAACTGAGATTCAGGGACGTCTTAAGGTATGGGCCACTTCAGCTCGGGGCCCAAGGCCCTTGGTGGGGGCCTCGTTTTGTTCTCAACTCTTTCTTAATAAGATCATGTGTGATCCGGACAATTTTAATGGTCAAATATTATTCTCGTACATATTCTCCGACAAAGGGAATTTCATATTGCATGTCAACTGATAAAAGTGGTAAGATTGTATTACTATGTGATGACTGTTGCCCATGTCTAGGCCTAGTACCATAAATCAGAAATCCTTAAGCCGAGCAGCCCCTTTATGTATCAGAGTGACATCGCGGACACCCAAGATTTCGAACATCTCTCTATCCGACTTAATATATTCTTGATCAAAATCCAAGTTCTGGTAGAGTTTTTTTTATTGGGGACAATTAAGTAATCTAGTCCAGTATGGTAAATCTTCACGTGACCTTTCAATGTCTGTAAAAGAGGGGAATCTCAACGCTACATCAGAGACTGCGGAACGTATAGAAAAGCGCTGCGGACCCTCAAAGGTCCACGGACCTCAGTTTAAGAATCTCTCTCTCTCTCTCGCTGCCATATAAATAATCATTCAACTCATTGAGTTGAAATGCGGCCATCGGATGAGCCGGCAAGAGTCTAGGTTTGTGAGAATGTGAATCATGAATATTTATTTGTTCTGACTTTGTTATTACCGTTTTCACAAGTATTTGACAATCCATGTATACTTTTTAAGATCTCAAGTAGGTCTTACTTTTGCATAGGAGCCCAAGGACTTAAAAAATCTAGTAGAAAAGTAGGTCTTAAAAAAGTAGGTCTTACTTTTGCATAGGAGCCCAAGGACTTAAAAAAATCATAAGACGTCCCTGGTGAGATTACACCTCGATGTTTCTTTATTATCCTTGGTGCTTGCTACATATTTTTTAGAATTTAGAAAGAAGTTTATACACACTACTATCGCCAGCTGAACCTATGCTTTTACTAATATTAAATGCGTTTTCCTCGAGCTTTTATTTATATCGACATGCATTTCTTTCCGTTAAGTCTCTCTATTTTTTGTGGATACTTCAAATAAATGTATTATAAAAGTTATTATGGATTTAGATTTAAAACAGTTCTAATTATTTTTCTTAAAATCAAACTGAATATTTTTAGAAACTTTTGCTTATTTGGATTTGACAGCAAAAAGAATTGAAATTCAACAAAGAACCAGATTTTCAATGCCATATTAGCTTTTGTTTCAAATAATCCAAAAGATGAAAACAAATTAAAAATATTAAGTATTTTATAAAAGAAGGGTTTTTTTTAAATTTCAAACCTTTTGGAAATTTTAAATTAATGGCTAGCTAAACTTGTTTCTTTTTTCAAAATTCAATTAATAGTATAAAATGAAGAAAAGTGTTTGTTTATTTTTAATAACATTGACATCTTTTTTGCAAATGGTAGATTGACTAAAACCATGTACCATTTTAAGTAAATAACTAACACTAAAAAATAGCATTTTCAAAACAATGTCATTTTTTGTGTTCATTTCTTTATCTCAGTAATATAAATAATTTCATTTTTTTAATTTAATTTCATTTGTTTTGAAGGAGTTATAGACAGAAGAAAAGTATTTTTAATTCGCAGTTTTTTAATTTATGAAAGTCTAAAAAGTCGCAAAACAAAATAATATTCACTTAAGGTTAAAGTCTATTTTTTAAGCATACATAAATTAAATTTTTTATGACGGTGGTTTTTTGTACTAATAAATTAATATATATCCAGTATCTAACAAATCTAGCTTAAAAACATCTAATTGTTTTGTATGTAAAAAATATATTCATGTTTTACAATATATATATATATATATATCGGAAAACAGTTATAAAATCCTCGTGCACCACAAAGTATCACACGGGGCTCACAGAAGTAAGAATTAATCATTACAGAAAAGAAGGGGAAATAACTTTCAAGGTTATGAAAGATTACAAATATTTATAACGAATTCACATAACTTTTTAAAAGTACTTCTGGTGGAAATAAGTTGGTGAAGATTCGGAGGCCAATTTATATATTAAGTCTCTTGAAAGCCGGTCTTAAGATCTTTCGCTCTCTGATAAACTTGGAACACAGAAGCATATGTTCTACATTTTCCCCGCCACCAATATCACAATCACAAGAAAAAGACAGAACTAATTTAAATTTGTACAAGTAGCTTTAAAAGTTACCATGACCAGTGAGAAATTGGGTTATTTTGTAATTAGTATAAAAATGGTGGTATGACAGTCTCTTATTAATGCGTTGGACAAAATTTCTTTGTTACGCTCCCTTTATTTGAAATGAGATATTCTTGGTTCCAAGACTTCTCCATTCTTTCTTTCGTGATCTTCTTGTAAAATGATTTAGGAATATTAACAGCAATGTCAATTTCGTGCTTGGTGGCAGATATATTCATGTTACTTTATTCATCCTCCCACTACGTTCAGAAGAGTGATCTTGCAAAAAACGTGTAAATGAATAATTTTTCATATTTAGTGTCATTTGAATTAGAATATACTTATAAAATAGTTTCAATAATTTGCTTACAATAAAAAATAATTTAAATGTAATTTTTTTGGAAAAAAATTAAGATTTTTTTTTAATATTTTCAACGCATTCACCTTTTATGGAAAATGACTCTAAAAATAATATTCTGCCTATTTATAGCTAAAACTTCAGAGTCTGATCTAGGATGTTTGAAGTGTATAATTTAGAAGGAGAGATTTAAATTTTAATATATAAAAAAACTAGACATTTTTAAAAGGCCTAGCTGAGGTCTTATAGAGAAGTCTTAGCTACCTATAGGCAAAAAATATTATTAAAGAGACATTTGACCATAAGCGGAAAAAGTTTTAAGAGTATGTCCACTCTATCTTCATTTATCGCCAAAAAACTGAATTTGAATATATTTTTTTTATTTTGATAATATTCTTAAAACGATTTCTGACATATATTCTAATTCAAGTGATACTAAATGCTAAGAAAGTTATTTATTTATGGAAGATCAGTGGCTGAGTGGTTAGAGCATCCCGCTTCCACACCACAGGTCCGAGGTTCAAATCCCGGACTGGGCAAGTTTGACTCGTCCTTTTGTCCCTTCAGTGGGTCGATAAACTGAGTATCAAGCTTGCTTGGAAACTTAACACTGGGGGTTTCACGTCAGACTGACCACTTGACCGGAACATCTGCTCATGCACCTTAGGGCCCAAGGTCGTGTATACTGAGTTGGACACAGTAGACCTTGGTCCTCATGGACTGTCTAGTGATTTATGTGTTTTAGGAAAACCACGGTACCAAATGCAGTTAGTAACCTAAAACGCAAGTTTATAAACCTCATTTTCGCTAAATTAAGATACAAGATAAGCAGGATCATTCGAAGAAAAAAAATTCTTACATACATCCAATTAAAGCATCATAGAATATATATATATATATATGTCAGATTTGAAAAGTTTATCTTCAAAATTAAGTAAGTAATAAATAAAAGTAGAGCGAACTCCTTACCATCGCGTAAGAATTTGTGGGTAAATAAAATTATTTAAAGGTGGAGCGAACACTGACGAAGGACAACGCATACTCGAAATGGCTTAGCTGGGGACTCCTCGCCGAATCGTTGTCTATTGTTCTACTCGGTTGCGCGCCAAAGGGCCACTATGGTGGATTTTATGTGATTAAAGCAAAATAAAGACGTTATTATAGAGATGATGCCATCCTCATTATACCAGCAGGCCTGGGGCCTGATATATATATATATATAGAGAGAGAGAGAGAGAGACTTATTCCTTTACTCATTCACTCATCACGATATCTTTGGAATTATTCTACCTACAGACTTGAAATTTGATAGACATGTTCCTTTCAAGGAATAGAATTCCGTTAAGAACGTTTTTGTGAAAATTGAACTCTGAGGGGGATGCGAGGGGTTAAAGGGCTTTAAAGATAAAAATTCCTGTGTTTGAATTGTTAGACACTTTTATTTGAAATTTGGTAAGCAATTTTCTTTTGTTGAATAGAGATCCGGTAAAAACGTTTTTTACGGAAATCGACCCTCACGAAGGGTGGATCAGGGTTTACAGAGGTATATTGATAAGAAAAAGTTATATTTTCGAAACACTAGACCTACTGTAATGAAATTTAGCATGCATTTTTTTTTTTTTTTTGAATAAAAATCTGCTAAAAACGGGTTTTGCGGAAATCGACTCTTAAAGGAGGTTTCGAGGTTTATAGATAAAAAGGATTTCCGTTTTTGAACTATAATATTTAGGCTTGAAATTTGACAAGAATTTTTATTTTGTAGAGGAGAGTGCCACTAACAATGTGTTTTGAGGAAATCCACTTTGAAGGAGAGGGTTTACAGGAGAGAAAAACACAATGCGTCTACAATTTTAGAAATTATTATTTAGAAATCCTATCTTTTTTAAAATCTAGAGGTGAGAGTTATGCGAATGTTTTTCAATACAAACTAACTAATAATGCCAAGACTTGGATGTGAATAATTAAGTATATATTCATACATCCTCATGGAATTCCCAGTGAAGCGGGTGTGTAACGGTTAGTTGTTTTATAAAATACTAGCTGTTATACCCGTTCTTCGCACGGGTGAATTGAAAAATTAAACAATACAGATTGAAGGATAAGGAAGATTTTAATGAGTTAATTTTACTTGAATTGCAAATGAAACAAAAAAAAGCTTTTTGCATATCTCAGCCGAATAAAAAAACCTGCTTGTTAAATTAAAGTCTGTAGATCTAATAGCTTATAAAAATGTTTTTTTAATTTAAAACTCCCCACGTTTATAATATTAGTAAGGATTACTCATTTGATCGAGCCGATTCTTATAAATATCAAGTCATAATTAGAATGAAATTATATTCCAGGATATAATTGATCCTATTATAATATACGCATCAAATATAGTAGGGAAATTTACAAAGACAAATAAAAGAACATTTTCAAAAAAATTATTAATATATTCTAGTCGGTATATTAAAACCATTTTCTTTTTTATTCCATTCTGACCCTCTCTTGTATTATTTTTTGGAACACATTTGGCTAGTCTGTGACCACCGAAAAGCAGACAATTATCCATCTCACATTTCCGAGTTTCATTCATAAAAAAAAATTGTCCTCTGGTATCCACTGGTCTCTGGACAAGAGATGACATTGCAGCATCTGCCTCTTATGATGGTGTTGCAATTTTGGAGATCCTCCCCCACGCTTCAGTGGGTAGAGAGGAAGGGGACGACAAAAGGGGGTTAGATGGAACTGATGGCCATTTTCCGCTTCTCACTCTACGGGGTCAGTAGGTTGGGCAGGAGCGTGTCAAAAGCCTGTCCTAATGCTTACACCACCCCATCTCCGTCCACCCTCCGAGATCGTTCTTAGGGGAAGCTCGGGAGCAAGTGGACGTTTATAATTTTGTTGTTTCCACAGCCTGTCAGCCCCTTGACAGGAAGAAGACAGCACGGAGATATTTTCTCAGACGATACCATCTTCTGACACGTGTCACGTACCGGGAAGCATTAATTGCCGTGCCACCAACTTCTACTTCAACTCTCAGCTTTTCCTGCAGACAATTCTAATAGCATTCCACGATTTTATTTGTTCGTTTTATTTCTTGTTTCATTCAATTGATTATTATTCTTTTTTTTTATACTCCATACTTTATTTTTTTTTATTATTTTCCTCTTTAATTTTAAGACGAAAGAGAGTTTATTTTTTAACTGCTTGTGTGGGGAGAAAGTTTTTTTTTATTCTTGTTTCTCCCGGAATGCTTTTTAAGAACCTCATCTCAAAGATTGAAGCTGGGGTAGTGGTGTTTTTTTTTAATGATATGCTTTCGTGAGTGAGCGTGGGGAAATGTTTTGATAGGCCCATCAAGGTGTTGTGTGGCAGTCATTTTCTTGTATGCATATGAGAGGTTTTTTACGGTTATTTTCCAAAGAACAGAAAATTCTTCTATGTTTTCTTTAAAAAACAGTGGATTTTTTTCTGCTTTATTTCCTTTTTACTTTTTTTTATTAGAAGGTACTAAAAGGTTTTTATTCTTAAAAAGTTCCAAAATGGAAGTATGGAAAGAATTAGATGTGATTTTAATGCTTTTCTCCAAGTTCCATCAAATGTAAAAATCACAGATTGAATTCTTTTTTAAAGATACTATTTTATTAGATTGAATAAAGTTTTTGAAAATAAATGTACTAAATAGGGAAAAAAATGCTTTTGGTTCAGAGAATTTTTGTTTACTATTTCTTTCCCCGAGCTAAGTAATGACTAAAAATGTTTGGTTATTTATTTTAAATCTCTAGATTTCTACAGATTATTTAATTTTTCGATATTTTTATTTTAAGTTAATATTCTTATGTTTTGAGCTTCTCGAAGAAAGGTTTTTTGGTTTCCTTTTTCTTAATTTTAATGCATCAAAATGCAATAAGGACAAAAGATCTAAACTTTTGATTTAAATATTTTAACTGTTTAAATAATATTATAGTAATAGCATTAAGACTATCTATAATAGCTCAAAACCTAATTCAAGTTCAGAATGTACTTTTAGACAGAAAAATGATCTAATTTTCAAATAAATTTGTTACATTATAAAATATTTATCCATTCTTTGCTTTTTCCTTGAAATATAAAAATCTTTAATTAATGTGCAATTATTTTGCTTCAACATATAAAGTTTAAAACCCATTGAATTTTATACTATAGAAGAGTGATCTCGAAACTTTTTTGATCGCGTTCCCCTAAAATGAAAAACTAGGTCAAAAATAAAATAACCACAGAAGTATGATAGCAAACTCTTAGCCTTAGGAACTAAAATTGTAGGGTTAAGTATAATTTTTAAGATCTACCACAACCTTCCTCTATATTTGCTTATACAACTCAGCTTATTAATAGTGTTTGCTATCTTACTACTGTAGCTGTCCTAACTTTAACCGTACTGCATGTCTGAAGATGACTATGAAATCAAAAATCAAAAAAATTATTTATTTATTTTAAACAATACTCGTGCATTTAAATTACTCACTAATTAGCATTTTGAATTAGAATTTAATGTGAGTAATTTATATTAATTTCTCCTGGTGATTTCCTTTCAAAGGTAAGCGTACCTAATCACTGCTATACATATCAAATATAGAACACATATTATATCCTCTCCCCCCTCCCAAAAAAAAGATTGACTTAGATAGGAATGAAGGTACTATAAAATTAAGCTGCTCTTCTATAGATCAGTGATTTAAAAAAACGTATATTAATGCTTGAGCGTTTTCCTATCCAAAAATTTATTTTGGTTTCCGCACATATTCCATAAAATTAGGCTTAATATTAAGGCTATAACACACAGTGGAATGAAGGAGTATTTTGAAATGAAAACTGCTACAACATTAAAATATTAGAATACACTTTATCAGAGTAGTAAACCATTTTTAAAAATTAGTAACTGCGGAATGTTTCCATTTAATGAAAAAATAAATATTTTTTAACTTTATAAAGTTTGATTATAAAGGATGGGGAAAATAAAACATGTTTTAAAAAAACTCGACCAATGGGTTTAATTTAGAATGGTCACATGGCAAATAAATCGCGTGTTTCCATTAAAGGAAAATAAGGAAATAGCTTAGTAGTTGTAAGATGCAGATACAATTTCAAATTTGATAATTCGGTAATGGTATTAAAATATTGCGATTCTACAAATAATGCTACAAAATAAAAACAAAAGGACATTTTTTTGCTTATATAATTCGGATACTGATTTTGCTTACCTGTATGCGTTGTTATTGTTATGAAATATATGATTTTAAAAGAAAGTTTCTGCAAAAAGTAAAAGCTGGCAACAGTGAGACGCATCAACTGATTAAGGTATCCGACTACGTTTGGAACCGTGATTTTGCAAAAGCGTATAAATGGATAATATTTATGATATTTAGCGTCACTTAGATTAGAAAATTTTTCAAAATTGTTTTAAGAATAGTATTGCCATAAAAAGTTATTTAAGTACAATATTTTGACAAAAAATGAGCATAGAATAATCAATTTTAAAAATATTCTTTTGTGAAAAATGCTTCAACAGAGTGTTTTTTTTCGGGTATAGAAGTTTAAGTTGGCATTACTTTCCAAGATGGCGACCGATTTAACAGCTGTCAAATGATTTATTCTCAGTTTGGTTTGGCAATTCATCTTGAATAGACTCACGTCTGAATAACACTTTCAAATTGTGCAATTTTATTTCGAAAATAATGGTCGATTTTCATAAGCGAATTTTGTTTAGCGATGAAGCGCACTTCTGGTTGAATGGCTACGTCAACAAACAAAACTGCCGCATTTGGAGTGAAGCTAATCCACAAGTGTATGTCGAAACACCGTTACATCCAGAAAAACTGACTGTTTGGTGCGCTTTATGGGCTGGTGGAATCATTGGTCCGTACTTCTTCAAAAACGATGAAGGCCACACCGTTACAGTCAATGGTGATCGGTATAGAGCCATTATTACTAATTTTTTCATTCCTGAATTGAACAATCATGATGTCCACGAGCTGTGGTTCCAACAAGACGGCGCAACATGTCACACAGCTCGTGCCACAATCGATTTATTGAAAGACACGTTGGGTGACCGCCTAATTTCACGTTTTGGACCTGTGAATTGGCCTCCAAGATCTTGTGATTTAACACCGCTAGACTATTTTCTGTGGGGCTATGTAAAGTCATTGGTCTATGCGGATAAGCCACAAACGCTTGACCATTTGGAAGACAACATTCGCCGTGTTATTGCCGATATACGGCCACAAATGTTGGAAAAAGTCATCGAAAATTGGACGTCCAGATTGGACTACATCCGAGCCAGCCGTGGCAGTCATATGCCAGAAATCATATTTAAAATGTAATGCCACAAGATTATCTTTCGAATAAAAAAAATTCATGTCAATCGAATAATACATCGTTGTTTTATTGCAATTCAAATTTCTATACCTCTAAAAAAAAACACCCTTTATTATAATAATATTTTGCCTGTCAGACCTCTGTACTGAGGCTCAACTAGAATTTTTGAAATATATAACTTAGGAGTAGCTTTATTCATGTTTTACGACAACGGAGGAGAGAAATTTTAAGAAAAAACCGCTGATAATTATTTCAATTGGTTGTAGCTCTAAAAGTAATGTGAATTTTTCAGAACTCATATATAGTTGAGCCTCTGTTCAAAATTCTGAGCGATATACAGGCAAAATACTATTATAATAGAAGAATTTTTCGCAAAAGGAGAACATTTTGAAAAAAGGTTATTCTAAATTAGTTTTTTGTCGAAATTTTATATTTAAATAAATTTTTTTGTCAAAATATCCTTAAAACAATTTTATACATGTATTCTAGTATAAGTGACTCTAAATATCATGAAAATTATCCATTTATGAATTTTTTTAAAATCACGGTTTCGAACGTAGTCAGATACCTTAACCAGAAACACGTGACTATGACGTGACATGATTTAAGCTCGATGAAAAAAGAATTAGTAATATATTATAATTAACTGCCTTTCTTAAAGAAAATAAAACATCATGTTAATGCTGAAATATTTTTTAATTCATTTTATCAGAAGAAAAAGTGTTTGAAGTTTTATCCCATAAATTTATATTAAGCGAAGACTTTGTTAGTATTCTTAAAAGTTATTGCTACAAAGACATCATTTCAACTAAATTAATCACAGGCAGAAATGCATATTAATTATTCCAGCCCGAAAGGATAAGTGAAACAATAATAAGGGAAAAAACAAAAGGCTGTCAACTATATAAGTGGTGTAGAGGTTTGGAGTATGGAGCACACATCAGCTCAGATATCGTTATCGTTACTTAACTGTGGTTCAAAATTGTGAGGTCTGTCGCCAATAAACCTCCAATTGCTATTGAGAACTATCAATCAGTAGAAGACTCGCGCAGAATATTAATTTGATTCATTTTGAAAATAACTCTTTGTATATTAAGAATTCGTACTCTTTGAATTAAAAGAGCAACATATTTACTTTTATAGAAAAATGAATACTATAAAATTCGCCCTTAGACATTAGTTGAAGATGAATAAAGTAATTAAATAGTATGACGATAGATGTATAGTAAAAATAAGAAGAATTAACAACGAATTTTGATTAATGCTGTTCATACATCTTTTTTAAATAACTTCGTGATGAATATATATATATGCTACATTTTAAAGAATACTCCATAACATCAAATAATCATTGATAACAAATGTCTTTTAAAATGTTTTTAATGATTTTTTTTAAATATCGAGAGATTTTAAATAAGCATAACCGTGCCACAAGCAAAAAAAACTATTTCCCTTTAAAATCAATATTATGAAGATAATTATTCTTAGATTCAACCAATAGAACATCATCTCTCTATATGTAAAAGAAGTTTTCGCGTTTTGCTGTAATAAATTTATTTATACATAAGGTATAGTCAATAAAAGCAACTATACATCTTTACAACAGAATGTAGCAAATCCACGGGACAAATTTACATCCATGATGATGGTGAGGGTTTGCATAAATGAGCAAAAATAGCTAAGCATGACGATGTATTGCATATTTCACAGCCAATTATAAATAACAATCCGTATGCAGAAAAATATAGAACATTGTATAAAATTAAACACAAACACCAAGATCAAAAGTAGTCTGTGGTGTGATCAAGAATATGGAATATTGTAGTGTGAAATTTTATCAGAAGATAAGAAATGCGAAATTGTATGTTTTCCAAGGATCAATCACGCTGGGAACTCGAGGGGGACTTGGATATGCCATTCGTTTTGAAACGTACGAAATTCCCTGTAAGATTGGCAATTGTCACAACTATTAATAAATCACATGACTCAGTTTTGAAAAAAGCTACTTCATATATAACATCAAAGAAAACAATATTTATTCATGGACAATTGTGTGTGGCTCTGTCAAGGTGCATAAGCAAAAACGGAATAAAAATGCAGTGCAATTTAGAAGAAAAGGTGATTACTAACATTGTTTTCGAAGAGGTACTAGATTGGAGTACAAACTAAAATGCGGTGATGGAGACTTGAAATTTGTTATTTTTTTTCCTGCTTACAATATATTGAATGAAAAAGTAGGATTACACAACATACGTAATTTACAGTTTTACAATATGTACAATGAGTATGAACAGTTATATATTTTGTACAATGGGGTTTGATCACTGTCAGGCGGACAAGGGATACTCCTCCCCCCTCCCTTCCTTTTTCAATAAAATAACTATTAACGATCCCGAAAAAAAATAGTAGGATAGTTCAGAAGTACAAAATCTTTAAGTTTAAGTACAGTAAAAAAGTTGAATAACTTTGTAATTTTTAAAGAAATCTTACATAGATTTATTTTTAAAAATTGCTCTATGAGTACTCATATTAAAACTAAATCGTAAAACAGTAATAAGAATCGCAAAATAAATGTAAACATTATTTATAAACCAGAACACACACACACATAAATAATTTTTATAATTTACACTTTTTCGAACAATTTATCCCCGATGAGCATTTAATTTGCCAGCTAATTTTTAAATCAAATGTTGATTCACCCTTTTCTTGTTCTTAATTTAAAAATACATTAATCAGATAAAACATATCGGATGTTTGTTTTAGTCTTAATAATAATAAAAAAAGAAAATTCTAAACAACACACAAAACAAAACCAAAAAGATTTTCTTCTGCGAACGACGAAGAAAAAAAAATTCCATCTTATTCGCACTTTCAGTTGGGTTATTAAAAATCAAAGAACAAAACAGTAGAATTCGATTAAAAATTGAAAACAAATGAAAGGAATAATAATAATTAAAAAAAATATTCCATCACTGACAAAAGCCCGCGAAGGAGAAGAACGGCGAAACCGTGTGCAAAAACGGATCAAACAAACGAAAAGAATCAAAAAGTGTGGAAAATATTTTGGACCTGGCGCGGGAAAAATACTTTTAATTAATGACTTCGGAAAAGGCCAGACTTTCTATTCGGTCGGCGTTAATTAATCGCCTAACATTATCCACCACTCCGTGCAATTAATTTAATAATAGTTCCAGTTTTCACTCGGCCCTCATTAACGACTGCTTGCAAAATATCCCGTTAGAAGGCGCTGCTGCTTTTAACGTTCTACTCTTTTACCTCGCGCTTGTTTTTTTTTACTTATTCCATTTTCTCTAAATCGTCTGTTTTGAAACTAAGTAGAATTTTTGGAAGATTTTATTCGTTCAGAAATTATTCTATTGCAAAGACTTTTAAATTATAAAATTAATGTAAAATATATTTGTAAAAAAAATAAGGGGACACGGTACCTTGTACACATCTTTTTTTTACTTATATGTACCTATATTTATTGAATTTAAGCCACCATCCATTCTAAGTCACACCCCAAATTCCCAATAAGATTTTATGAAAGATAAAAAAATAATGTAAAATGGTTTGTCAATATCGAATTTTTCAAAATTAAAATAAATTTAAAATAACAACTAATAAGAGAAGTGAATAATTAGTTATTTTAGCAGTATTATAATCTTTAAATACATACATGAACATATAATTGTTCTAAATATCTAATCAGGGGTGTAGTTACCGCCGTATCAATGATTCGGGGCCCCATGTGAAATATTCTGACACTTTCAAATATGTGTTTTTTACTTCTTTTCCAAAAAAGGCACCCCCCCTAAGGAATTTTGCTACAGGGCCCATTCAGAACTAGCAATGCCACTGTACCACATCCAACAAATTTTTTCCTTTCGATTCTAAGATGCGCCGGATTTTCAGTAGCATTAACATTAAAAAAAGAATGCGGTTTAGATTTGAGTAAATATAGCATTTATATGAAAATGTTGCATGTACTCTTGAACAAACATGAAATTTGAATTTCAGAAAAATAAAACCATTTTTAAGCATCCAATTATTTAAATTTTTAAAAAAATACTTGGGGTGAGGGTGGTACCCCCTAACGGCGAATCAACCCCCTCCCCCATTGTACAAATTATACATAGCTGCTCATATTGCTCAAATTGTTAAACTGTAATTTGCATGTAATGTGTAGCTCTCTATTACCGTTGAATTTACTTAATGCTAAGAATTGTAATATAACCGTTCCTTACATTTTAATAGCGTTTCGATAGAAATTTCACTAAATATTGACAATACAGCGAAGATGGCTAAATTTTTTGTGACTTCGTGACAATAAATAAATTTATGACAACATCACGAAAAACTTTTTTTACATATAGAGAAACATTTGAATGTATTAAAATTTTGACTACTTCTACTAATATTAATACTTTTGAACAATTTATTTTCTAATATTCTTAGAAGCCTTACTCACAATTCTGTGCATGGGATTGATATTACGAGCATTTGTTTTATTAGTGTAGATAGATCACTATAAAAACTTGTAAAAAAAAACAGCCATATCTAACTTGGAAGATTAAAAAAATAATAACTATTCGCATGAATAGTTATTATAGTTATTATTCCATGCGCAAAATCGTCAAACATTATACAAAACAACCTCAAAAAGTATAAGAAATTTATATTGAATTTAATAAAGACCTTTTTTGGATTAGAAGTCCCATTGCGCTATAGGAACACAAGAACGATTTTCCTTTCTATATATGATGTTGAACTATTATATTTTTGTTTGTTACTATTTATTCATTTCTTAAGTTAATTAATGAGTTAATATTTGGAAAAACTGTATTAAGGTATCCGACTACTCTTGCGACAACTTTTTTTGAAAAAATGGAAACATGAGGGTTTTTTGTGATTTTTAGATTTACTTAGTATATTTTAAGGAAAAAATCTTAAAATTGAAAGCAGAAAAAAAAATTATTATTAAAATGGGAAAAAACTGGTAAAAACGTACAAAAAATTACATAAATGGAGCCCGCTCTGTACAAAATTTTTATGAGAAAATTCTCAATTTTTCAATTTTGATGTGTTACTTTATTATTCATGTTTGAAATGACCTTCAGGATAAGAGATATTTCAATTTTTACAAAATCTAGAGCACTTTATCTTAGTGATTATACGAAATTGCTTAAAAAGAAAGTGATATTTACATAAAGGACTGTAAATTTTGAAATAAAGCAGTAACTGATAAATCTGAAGATCAAAACACTTCTACTGTTGCGCATAACATACACAAAAAATTTCAGCAAATTATTTTCAAAACTTTTTGAGCAATCGCTGTCCCTGTTTGAACTTTTCGCAAAAAACACATTTCGAGTAAAACGCATTTTAAAGTTTGACATCTTGTGTAAAGTTATGGCATCTGCTTTTACTAAAACACTTGTAATTTTTGTTCTAGTGAATGAAAAATAAAAAACTTGGTATTTTTATTAAGCTTATATGATGTCCTATAAAATAAAGTCATAAACAGAATTTGTCAATTTTTGAAAAAAATCATGATTTTAGGGTAGTCGGATACCTTAAAATCACAAGTGTCATTCACTACAAGTTTTAAAAAATATATTTGAACTTGAATGGATGAAGAGAAAGTATATATATTTTATTAACGATTGAAAATTTGAACAAGAAATATATATATAGGAAAAGAGTGAACTAATAGTAGGAATAGGAAAAAAAATGTAAAAACCATTAAATCAAAGATTTTTTATATTTATAAATCGTACTATGTCTTCTTAAATCCCTCAGACACTTAAGTAATGTTCTATTTTGCAGAGCCAAAAATTACACACTCTCTGCGTACTTTTTTAAAAAAGAAATGAGATTTCTTCAAGTGTGTTATCAACGCGAATATGATTTCACCTAGAGCATCATTAGCTACGGGTTATTCTCACTTTCGTAGCGCAAGATATATCTCTACGAGTCTAAATTGAAAAGTGCTAATAATCCAGCTGAAAGCTCACAAAAAACCCTCTTAAGTTTTAAACACGAGTTTATCACTTAAAAATTTGGTTTTCCATGTGCCTTATTACGTAAGGGGGTGAAGGGATCTGCGAGCTCCAGGTGAAAATGGAAACAGATTATCTTCTGAGGGTGGTGTATGGATTATGTTATCTCCAGGAGGCACATTCTAAGTTTGCTACTGCTAAGCCCCCTGCTTGAGAACGAGACGGGCATTAAGCATATCAGTATTGGAATTTTCTTCAAGCTTCCAAGCGAATGGGGAAAAAGAAGGGATGTTTTAAAAGGGAACAGAGGAATTTTCGCTGCCTGATACACCATTATAGATCGTTTGGCCATTTTTTTCCCCTCGTGCTCCCCATCACCCCCTTCCTTCCTCTTTTCGAGTGCTTATGTTTGAGGAAGTTAATTGGTTGATTCCGGAGGTCGAGCGAGATATGCTTGTAGTTTTGTGATCACCTGACAGCGATGGACGAATAGGAATTAAGGAAGCTGATCGCCCTTTACGCACTCGACGATAAGAAAAGGGAATGTTGACTCTTCTTCGTAGTTAATCAGTTATCGAACGGGCAAAGGGGGTGTAATTGATTACCGAAATTATTTTTCGACTCTAAAACGATAATGCGCTTTTCTTCGCAGACGAAAAAGTGACTTTTTAAGTTTTTAGATAACACCTGTGTAAAAATGGCACACGGGCAAATTATGAAAGATGTTCATTGGATTTGTATCGGAGTGTGTTGCTGGAAGAGGGGGGAGGTGATGAGAATTCGAACAAAAGAGTTTGTGGAATGAAGAGTAATGGAGAAACTTTCATCCCTTCCTCTTCCTAAAGATTTCTCCTCTCAAACGATTTCGAAGATAAACAGTTTTATTTATAGAAATTAGAATGTTTTTTATCGTGATGGGTCTTCGTCATTACTCAGTGAATTACGGATCAACATTTCGAAGAAATGATTGCTTTCTCAGAACTCGTAATACTTATTGTAGTTATATTGAGTTCCCTTTAAACGGCTTATCTAAAGAAATGTATTTACTAGGTTAGATCCCTTTTATATAATCGATTCTCCATGGTATTATTTCTATAGTTTAATACAGTAAACATTTAAATCGAATTAGGAGAGTAAATAAACTATAATTATTTTATTAAACACATTTCCTATGTTATATTTTAAATTAAGTTATTATTTCACGAATAGTTAAAAAGGCGTAGATTTAGGCAGTGGCGTAACGGAGACTATTAGGGCCCCTCTGCAAAGTCAGGTTTTGTGCCCCAAGTTCAAATAAGTACTTGGCAGGAATCAGGCTTTGGATCTCCTAGAATCCTGCCCCCATCTGCACGATGCGGAAGTGTGCGTTATGTCACTGGATTTAGGTTTATACACATCAGTAGTGTACACAGTCCTCTCTAATGTGTGGGGGGGGAGAGTTATTTTCTAAAAATCACATAGACGAAAATGCCAAAAAGTATTTTCTATGGTAAAAATTAAGACTTTGTTGTTCTATGCAAGGGTGGAGAAGGATGAACCCTCAAAACCTACCCTTGTGTATGCCACTGCTAAACTTAATATTCAAGCTGAATTGATTGATTGATTGTTTAATAATATCGCCCTCTAACACAGCACTGTAGTTATTGGCGATAGACCTCATAATTTCGAGCCTCGATAAGATGAAGACGACAGCATTGGCATAGCTACCTCCGTATCATTCTATCATTCGTATCAATGATATGAGACTCTCAAGCAACAAGGGCCGTAGCATGTGTGTAACTTAAAAATTGTAAAATGTAAAGGGATTCCAAAAAAGAAAAAAACTTCCATGAAATTTTGATTTACGGCTCACACAGGACAAGCTACGCCAGTGGACGACACTTAAGATTCTCCAAAGTCACCACTCTCCAAACATACCTGATTTTAGTTTAGAATGAATAAAAAGATTTTTAATGATAGATTGGAACCAAATGTTTTTAGCATTTTCAGATAGAGAGACCAAACAAAAATCCTTCGTCAGAGGACATTAAAATATATATTGGTCAAGGGTTATTGGCCATGGACTTCATAGGTTCAAGCGTGGTCAAGTGAGGGGACGACACGTGAGCTGGCACCACCTCTCTAAAAGCATCGCCATCGGGAGGACTTTGAGCCCAGTATATCGGCCCCTTCATACTCCTGGTTTTCAGTGGCACGAGTGGAATTCATGACACATCAGCCACAAATTCACTGTTCTTCAGGGGCATCAGGAGTAAAACCCGTGACTCTGAATAAGTTTATTTAGCTCTTAATATTTAATCGGAAAATTAAAAACTTTGACCATTAAAAATTTCTTTTTTCCAAATATATTCATTCTGATATGTATTTAATTATTCAGAACCCATCATTATCACATAATGATGAAATTCTAAAAACCGACGTACTTTTCTTACTTCTATAGTTGGAGAAAGAAAAAAAATCCTCACTTCCCCAGTCCTCCACTCTCAAGAACTGAAAAAAGGGGGAGTACAGAACGGGGGAAAACATCTCTTTTTGTCTTGCGAAGTGACCAGTACTTATTTTCTCCCAAATCGCTAAGAGGACCAAGAACCGTCGGCAGTGACAAATTGGTTCTTATAAGCCAACGACGAGGCTTTTCCACGTTCTAAAAAAGAAGAAAGAAATTCTAAATAAATAAATAAACGACAAAAAAAGAAAAGAATAAAAACTAGTCGAGTAAGAAAGTACGATGAGACTTCGTAGAGATTGTCTAGTAATGCTATGACGGTGTTTTACGCATTTGTTCGGATGAGTTGAGTTGATTAATGGAGGCTAACTGCCACTTGATTTAGCCCTTTTCTTTGCCGCTCCAGAGGAAAGGGGAAGCTGTTGCCCCGCGCTAAACCCCCGTGCCTTGCTGTGATCCCAGGTTTAGAAATTACAGGGGTACATTCGATCACTCAGGAGTTGTGTAGTTTAAGACTGTCTTTACTATTACGAGAATTTTGGGAAGAAGTTGCAGAGAAACTTGTATAACTTTCTGTCTGATGTTGTTGTTCTAAAAGGAATACACGGAGTTTAAGGTTCCTTTAAAAAGTTCTGCCAAAGTTGAGTGTAGTTGTAATTCAGGAGCATCGGGGAGAATTAGCTTACCTTTTCTGTTCATCAAATACAGTTGGAGCTTTATATAACGAAGTCGCTAAATCCCGAAAAAAAGTTAGTTCTATGGAAAATTCGTTATATAGAGATTCATCTTTCAATTTTCTTTCTAAACCACATAACACAAATTTTAAATTTATAAACACTATATTAAAAAAAGTAATCATTCACATCTTTTTGTAAATTAATGTATATTTATTTTATAAATCTTACCTAACAAAAAAAGAAAGAAAAGAAAGAAAGAAAAAATGCAAGGAAAGTTTCTTGACGCCTTTATCAACTTCCTGAAGAATTAAATTTTTCTTTGAGCTCAAGTAGTTACGTTTTATATTTTCGAGCTACAGGAAGCGAAACTACCAGCAGAACGGATCAACACTACAAAGAAACGGAGACTAGTTCAAAGACATGGGGACACGAGACAACTCCACTGAGGGCGAAAGGGGATATCGAAGATGTTTAAAGTGAACTGGACAATGAGGGTTAAAGGTTGCTTTTCTAGGATGAAATGCCCAGAATTCTATTACTCCCGGTGAGTTAGGCATCTAATAAAAAACAGTTCAAGATTTATGAACACCATAAAGTTTGTTAAAAGAAAGAATAACTTGAAATGTCCAGAAATATTTTAAGAATATGAAGAAAAAAACAATCTCACAAGAAAAAAAGTTCGTCATATAGAAAATGCACTTCGCTATTGGCAGGTTATTTTACGAAGAAAATCATAAAAAGTTCTTGGATCCAAGAAAAAGTTCACAATATAGAGGTTCGACTGTACTTGTAATTATAGGGCAGTTATTTGGAAAGTTGTATGATATATCAAACAAAATGTTTATATTAGGTATTGAAGCGTGTCACCGAAAAATCTAAAATAATGCTAAGTTACATGAATGAAAAGCTACAACGCGAAAACGAATGTGTTTTATGTATATTTTCGATATTTTTCAAAAATATTTTTTTGAGTTAATTACAATAAGTTTTCTTTTTTATAAATAGCATATTATTTAACTCCCCTTTTCCTATTCAAGTTGTTTAAATTCCTTTTCTAAGGAAGAAACTTGTTTATGATGTTTAGATTCCAATAGTGTAACTAGAAATAATGAGGTTTTTCGAATGCCATCTTCGTGTCGGAAACTTAGAATTACGAAATAAGTAGCACAATAACTGTATATCTTTGGATAAGGCTATTCAATTTAATCAATCTTTGTTTTGTACTGTCGCTCTTTCTAATATTTATGACCAGTAGTATAGAAAAAGAAAGTTTGATACTTTGAAAGTTTTAAGAGAAGACAATGTATTATAGGTAAAACAGTTAAATGTCTTTTCATTCAGAGTTTTGTATCAAGATTTGTTTGGCTACTTTTTCAAAGATAAAATATTGTCATGGGATGGAGAAGTGGTGCTAGTATAGGTGTCCTCCTGATCACTTGACCATGGTTCAAATTTACGAGGTCCGTTGCTCATAAACTTCGAGTTACTTATGAGGGCAACTTAACTCAATTTATATTAAAGATAAATAAGTAAGAAATTATAATTCCAAGCCGTGATTTGAATTTGATATGATTCAACTTCTATTTATAGCTCAAACTCAGTGGTGATGCAGACCATGAGGGCCAGGGCCTACTGTGCCCATCCCAGTATACGTGACCACTTGGGACTGAGGTGCATGAGTAGATGCCCCGATCAGGTGGTCAGTCTGAAGCGAGACCCCCAGTGTTTAAGTCCCCACAAGCAAGCTTGCTACTCATTTATCGACCCACTGCAGTAGGTATGAAAGGCTGAGTCAACCTTGCCCAGCCCGGGAATAGAACCGAGATCTGTGGTGTGGAAGCACGGTACGCTACCACTCGACCATTCGACCTTAATTTTATAGCTATGTTTGTCATTTTGAGTCAAAATCAAATGAATGAGGATAGTATTTGTATTTCATAGAATTTCTCTCTATATTCCAGTCTCCTTACAGTGCAACATTAGAACTTTTGAGTTTCAACTAATTTAAATCAATCGCTCAACATTCCGTTTCCACATAACACAAATTTGGAATACACTTTTGATGCTTACACATAAAGCTTCCTCACACCTCTCAAAGCATATTATAAAAACAAACTATTCTACAATGACTTTTTTTCATCCCCTTATTTAGTGGCCACACTAGTCATGGCCAGGAACTCATGGTTGGCATTCTCGAATCCTTCTGCCATTAAAAACTCGCCATGTAAAAAATTTCAAAGTCCTCACATTGGTATGGAGCGGAAGTTTGGAGAGTTGCGTAACAGCTCAAATTATCCTTCTCTCGTCGCCTGTTCTCTCTCTCTCTCAAGGCTCAAAATCATTAAGTTCGTCTCCAATTACATTCGCGCAGCTTGGAATTGTAATACCAATAAAATATCCAATCATCCCTTACTTTAGATTTAAGGGGGTTCATCCATGTGATGGCAAGTTTTTTAAACCTTCTTAGGGTATCTTTTTTGACGATCAGTAAAAAGATAGAACTTTAAGTTTTTTTTATCATTTATTTATGTGTACTTTAAGAGTATATATAAATGTTTAGCCAAAAATATTTATCAGAACGTGAGTTATAGCACTCTGAACACATCCACCTCGAAAAAATACACGCGCACTTCCTCCACGATACTGGCTGATTGGCTAATCTTAAATAAAAAAAATTAACGACGTTTTAATCTATAAGCTTAAATGCAGCGAAAGAACTATACTCAATTGAAAATATGAAAAATTGGATTTTTGGTAGAACCCTGCAGAAAAGGTTTCGAACTTCATGGGTTCTTTTATGTTTTTTTTATGAAAAAATAAGAAATATTTTGAACTTTGGAGTGATTGTAGTTCATTTGTAGCGAATATTTGGTCTGAGTCTACCCTATAAATTAGAAGTCATTCGGTCAAACCGTTCTTGAAATATGATGGAGGAAAGTTAGGAAAACGCAGTTTTGAGAAAAACACGTTTAAAGTTTCAAGTCAGATTAAAACAATGAAAATCTTAGCTTAGCACTCCGAACAGCTGCTCTTCTGTTTCTTTATATATAACAACGAATTTTAAAAAATCAATTCACCACCGTATTCTAGACATGTTAAGGAAGCAATTTATGAATTTTTTTTTTGATTTTTGAGCCCATCACACGGATGAACACCCTTAAATATATTTCTCAATTTGTGTTTCTTAGATGACAAAATAATTAACATTTGAAAGTCAGTGGTACATGTACCATATACCCTCATTTGGCTGCGATACAACTGCTGTACCAAGCGATTTAGGGACATTTCGTCACCCTTTTCACATTATTCATCATACATTAGCCAATCATGACTAGTTTTACGAGTGATTATAATAAATAAAAGAATATTTGGCAGATAATCCATTCATCAATGCTTGCTTCAATCTTAAAAACAAACCAACCAAAGTCTGCATTTCAATCTGGATCGTGTTGTGGTAACTGATTCACTGCACTGCATCAAAAATAAACCTCACTCACCATCCCCGGGATACAGTAGCAATAGCAGGGGGATGACGATGGGGAGGATAACAAAAAAAAAGAGAAGAAAACTAAAAATCGCGTGAATACTCAACCCCAGCAGCAACGACAGGCAGAAAGTGGCCGTTTTATGGAGAGCTCCGTTATTAGCCAAAGCTGTTATTCCTTTTTCGTCAGACGAAGGAAAAAAGGAGATACACACATACACATATAACAAAGAAAAAAATTCCACCAACCCTACAGAGAGAGAACTCGCTGGAAGGGGGGATGCTAAGGCGGGGCTAATTTCTGGTTGAGGCAAAGAAAATGGGATTCGAGAAAACTACATGGCGAAAGTGAGACAGTCGGTATTTGACAAGTAGGAGGGGTGCGTTTGGATACAGAGAAGTGCAACGTGTGGTGCTGTTCTCACACCTTTTCCTATCGCCTTGTCTCTTCCTCTCTTTACATCCCCCCCCTTACTGCAACCACGGTGCTTGCTGACTGCCTATTTTCCAAAATAGCTTTTTTCCTTACTTTCTCTTCGGAGTATGCTTCTCTGCCTAGTCCAGTTGTGTGTGGGTGTTCTTTTTTTGTGTGTGGGATTTTTTTGGAAGGATTGGACGACCCGTGTTTTTTTCCCCGCGGAAGAAAAGTGAGAAATTTGACGTTTGCACGAAGTACAAGAGACTCCGATGTGGTACTTGACTATTATTTGGTACTGGAGTATATAAGATAGATATCGGGGGGAGGGAGTATTGCCAAAAGGTACAGAAAAATTGATATGTTATCTATTTAAGAGAATTAATTTCGTAGAGAAATAAACAGAATCATAGAGATCTATTTATTATTTTAATTTAAATCGGACGATTATTACGGAACAGCGATGCTTATATATATAACCTGCGGTCCACCGAGCCTTTTTTCCGGTCATGGTCCATTGCTCTGAGAAATTTACTTATTTAAGAATATTGTACTAAAAATTTGGTGGGAAATTCTTTGTCAAGAAATCAAATATATCAGCTTTGCTTTTTAATGTCGGTGTCGAACGGGTACGAATTGATATTCCGTTTCTATTTGGAATGGCTACGGTTAGAGATAACAGACAACAGTGGAGTAGCAACAATTTTAAAGTTAGAACTATTTTTTAACTTTTTATATCTTGTAAGCGAAAAATATTCAAAAAAATAAATCGTCTCAAGACGATTAGGAAGTTGACTATTTTGTAGTGAAACTAACATGGATCAGTAATTGTTTGATTTGTCACGAAAGTGCTACACTTAAAAAATACCAATAAACAGGAATCATTCAAAGACGCGTTTCCTCTTAGATCTCTTTCAAGAGGTTTGGTATAATATTCGTAATCATATGCAACCATTTACTGAGATGCAGAAATTGCGAAGGAGTGTTTCTTAAAGGCTTATAATTTAGTGTAAGTGACAAAAAAATGTAAAATATAATAATGAAAAAAGCAAAACAGGAGTTATATTTGATCAATTTTCCACATTTGAAATTTTCAATGTTATCTGTGTCTCAAAGAATTTCTCTCATCCCTCCCCCATTTATCCTCATGTTGAGGCCCGCGTGAAATAACTGCCATATCTATGTGGCCCAGCTGAAAAAAAGGTAGAGTACCCTTACTATAGTTGGTAGAGTCGGTTTGTGCTTAGGTTTTAGGGATTGCAATTTACGTACATTTATCAGTTGCGGAAAATATTTAGATCAATTTTCCACATTTTAATTTTCAATGCTATATTGGTCTTAAAGTCTTTCTCCACCCCCACACTCCTCTCCCAATTATCCTAATGTTGCGACCCGCGTGAAATAGCTGACACATGTATGCGGCCCAGAAAAAAAAAGGTTGAGTACCCCTGTTATAGAAATGACTGGAGATTGATTGCTTTCTTTGTTCACTCAGAAGCACACAAAAACTGTTGGTGACGAACCACGTAAGTTTGAATCTCGATCAGGCAACGAGGATGTCACCTCAACTGGTACCTGGTACTCACTCTCCAAACTTCCACTCCAAGTAAACACTAGAACTTCGAACTCTGACATATTTAAAATACATCAACCACTCTACACTGCGTATCTTCAGGATTCAAGAAATGACTTAAAAGAAATAGCGCCGGCCACGACTTCGGGACCATGACCATGGTCGAAAAATAAATAGAATTCAAATGATAAGTTTATTGCTCTCATTTATGTTGGTCGATAACTATATAAACCAGGGATGGGCAGATTTTTCCGGGGGACGGGCTACTTCTAACTTTTTCAAGGTCTTGCGGTCCCTCCAGTCTAGCTGGTATTGGAGTAGCACAAGTATATTTCTTTCAGTATGCATTTCTCAGGTATTAGTAAAAGCGGTCCATCGCAATCGACTCAATGCCCACCCCTGATATAAATGACAGGAAAAGCTCTAGACTAAGAATAAGTGACCAGAAAGTTGTTTAGTCGGATTCATCTTCGAGAGCAGATTTTCTCAAAACTTTTACATTCTGCAACAGAATAAATATTCAGGCAATTTGGAGAAATATAAATGTTTAAAGAGAGAATACAAATTTAAATATTTGTTGGTAATTAATAATCAAAAATATTTAGGGGATGCTTTTTTGGAAATAGAACAGTCCATGTTCTTTTCCTAAAAACGTTTACTACAAAATACAAGAAAATTACTTTGAATATTGAGTGGCAGTGGCGCGTACAAGGGGGTCCCTGGTTCTTGATCCCTTCCAAAAGGCCTAGATTTGTTTTTCGATTGATTATAATCCTATGTATATAGTACGTAAAATTTAATTGAGTATTTGTCACTAATAACTAATTTTATTAGTTAATGCTAATTATTCATTCAATAACTAATTTTTTACTCTGTTTTTTATTCCAAAATCGACAAAATCCAATGAGTATGTTGGACGGTATATTGGAACATGATACGAGAATGTTGGACTTTCGACCCTGGACCATCCCCACCCTCCACTCTGAAATATTCCTGTGTACGCCACTGTATTTGTTTTAGTATCTGTAGTGGTATTTGTGAATTATTCGATACTGGAGTTTAAGCAAGATATGAAAAGAAAAAAAATATTGCAAAATTGGAAAGGTTTTGTGTTTATCTACTTGGTATAAGTTTCAAAGAAAAACTAAACAAAATAAGTACAAAACGATTGTTATTCTCATCCATATCTAATGGCTGTTACAAATTAATAATGTCATACTATAGCTCAGCATGCGATGATGTAACTGTTTGATTGATGCAATTGCGAGAATAATGAAATCCATCGAAAATAATACTTACATAGAGAACACTGCGTAAAAAATATTACCGTTAAAAAATGTCTTTAACTTGTGTTATCTACTCCATTTTTCCTTTTTTCACTCCAAAAGCTTGAATTAGGTATTTAATAATACCTAATGGTCTCTCTTAATTTCACTCCTATATTTTCAATATCTTTAGAACCGTTAACTATCGCTTTCAGGGACATCTTAAGACTCTTTGAGGTCCTGGATCCAAAGAAGATTCTTTGAGAGGCCCTGGCCCCTATGCAAAAGTAGGCCCTACCTAAGATCGCCCTACATTATATAGCATGCATTGTCAAATACTCATTTAAACGGTAATTTGAAACAAATAAATATGCACGACTCCCAATCCAAAAAAAACTAGGCACAAATCGGCTTGGACAAATTTCGACTAAATGAATGGTTGTTTATGTTATTAGGCCAAGGCTTAGACATGGACAACGGTCATTCAGTCTTACCACTTTCGCCAGTTGACATCCAGTTTGACATTCCCTGGTTTTTTTAGAATATGTACGGCAATAATATTTGCCAAATTAAATTGTCTTAATAAGATCATGATCCAGATAGAGTTCAGAACAAATTGAGGCTCCCACCAAGGACGAGGGCCCGGGCCCAGTTGACTCATGCCTTAGGACTCCCTGATCGATTTGCTTGCTAATACCCACTAACACCCCTGGTGGTATCCTACGTAAATCCTCCTACCCCATCTATTCACCCTAATTCTGCTTCATAGACAGATAATATCTATATTAGAAGACGAGGTTCTCATATCAAACAACGTCATAAAGTACGCTAAGAGGCTAGTTAAGAAAAACACGCGTGAGAGCCTGTTATGTTGCACTGGCAAAACAATAGGAAAATGAAGCGAGGGAAAAAAACTGTTTCTTGAAAATAAAAAAATCGAAATTAATTCAATCTTCAAAAATGATGTTTATAAATTTTGTGTATTGTTCATATAGTATCAAACAGTAGCGCGCACAGGAATTTTTCAATGGGAGGTCCGGGGTCGAAGGTTCACCATTCTTCTATGATGCTCCATTTGATTTTGTTGATTTTCGGAAACAAAATACATTAAAAAACTAATTATTGAATAAATAATTAGCATTAATTAATAAAATTAATCATTATAACAAATATTTAACTAAATTTTTCGTACTATATACTTAGAAGTATAATCAATCGGGGGAAAAATCAAGGGCTTTTTTGGGGGGGTTCTGGACCCCCAGGACTCCCCCCCTTGTGTGCGTCACTGGTATCAAATATGCAATGAAAGCATTTTTTTAAAAAATTTTCTACACATACGATATTACTTACATTTTTTAATTAATAAATAATAAGAAAATATCATTTTTTATTACATTTTATTAACAGATTGATAAACACTACAACGAGTCTCACTTTTAACTGCTTAAAAAAAACTTTTCTTTGAAATAATAAATTTGAAGAGTGAATTTCTTTAAATAAATATATGAGATGGTACGGAATTTTTTTGCGCGTGTATAACTTAGTAAGAAAACAATAAGCAAATTTCTACGGAGTTAAAACTAATCAAATTAAAAAAGAGCATTTCTTTTTAATAAAAACAATAAGTTAAAAGCAAAACTAAATCATCTTTTAATTCCAGTTCATAAAATCCTTTTCATTACGCCATTTTTAACTGCTCCAAATTGTTCTTATTCTTCATAATAATATGAAACGAAGCTAGATTCACTTTTAAAAAACAAATAAACTACTTTCCAATATACATACGAAAAAAAACGATATAAATTTCATAATTAAGATGCGTAATTAACAAAAAAGTTTTCTCACTGATTCTTTTTAGCAAAAAAAGAAATAATATTATCAAAAAATTAAAAAAAATAATTTTATTAGAGCACTAGAAAAATATATTAATTACAAATATCTTTATGTTTTAATGAACAGTTAATTACAACGCACTGTGATAATACTAACCACTACAGTCGTTATGATGATACCCAGGTGAGAAAATATTTATGCTATCTTTTGTTTAAATACGAAAACTCCTTTTCATTCTTTAAACATGGTTTTAATTCCTTTTAATTCAATCACTGCGACTCCACGGGTAAAATGTTGCTACAAGACAAAAAAGAAAGAAATGCGACAGAGACACGCACATAAAAAAAAGTCTTTTTAAAACTTTGTCGCCATGAATTAAAATCCTGTTAATGGAGTAAAAATTTAAAGCAAACACCAGTCTTACTAAAACAAAAACAAAAAAATGAAAGTAGGAAAAAAAATTAATAATGAATGAAAAAAACTTTAAAAAGCCGCGGGTGGGGTTTTTGATAAGGTGCATGCAAACTCTTTTAAGTTCCCCTAACAGTGAGTAAAATTATACACGGTGGTCGGTCGATCCGGTAACATAGTATCCTAAGTCTGCTAAGGTAATTTTCATCTTTTTATGACAGCGCCAGTCTAAGAGGAAGAATTAAAAATAATAAAAAAGAAGGTCGAGTTATTGTTAGTGGGGATGGGAGACATTTTTTTAAAAGTTTTTTTTTAATACCCTCAAAGAGAAGAAGAAGCACGGCCTTAAAGTCTTTTTCTCTTATTTACTTTTCGTTGTGCAAAAATTAAGAATGAGTAGAGAGTGAGAGAGGGGAAAAAAAGTGCAATTGTGGAGCAGGCAAAGAAACAACAACTTACGAATACGTAAAGGAGCAACTGCGCCATTTTTTTTACGCATCTTTTAGAACTGTAGCCATTTTTTTTAATTCCCTTCCCCCTCTCCGTAAGTGCGTTTGTGTTCTAAAAAGAAAGAGAATGATAAAAAAAGAGCAAAAAAAAGAAGAAAAGAAGCCCTCGGTTGACACAGTGTCGTCCTTCTTATTCTCTTAATTATCTTAGGATAGCGGGGTTTTGTAAAGAAAAAGTGAAAATGGAACCTAAAATGAGAATTGCGGTTCGTTCTTCTAAGAGAGACCTCACAGATAACAGAAGCTTCAAAATGTAGCATATTTAGTATATTGATCTAATTGATTCTTACACCAGCCCCAGGCCACGTACTAATAGGATCGGAAGAAGAACGCTATTTATGTGGGGAAAAGATGGAAGATTTTTCCGGGGTTCAATATGCCGGGGTCTCTCTGGTGGGGGTGGGGGCAATAAAGCCTGCGAGTGTTTTTGCCCTGCGATGTTTTTTCTTCATTTCCTTTGTCGAAGAGATTCCTTTGTTATTTTCTCTTTGGGGTGGCCTTAGTTTTCAATAATAATACTGTTTGGTTAGAGGAGAGGTTAATTTCATTTCGGTCAATTCTTAATTACTCAGATTACTTTGAGAGAGAGAGAGAGCAAAAAAAAAAAAAAAACAAAAAAAAAACTGAGGGGTAGGGGAGAGCAGAGTTCAAAAGATTTTTCTGTAGAACTTTTCTAGGGGCGCCTGCCGCTTTTGCTTTCTTTGAAATGTTAATGGAACGGTTTCTTTTTCAAGCAGAGAAGAGAATATTCTTTGAGAAAAAAAGAACAAAGAACTGAGGACAATGTTATGTTTGGGGTTTTGTGTCATCCATTTTGGCTTAGGGTTCGTTATTGAAGATCTTTTGGCGATAATCATCTGTATTGGGGATGTCTTTTAATTCAAAACATTGTTAATCGAAGTTTATTTATGAATAATGGATATTTATTTTTTCAAGCTAATACCGGCCAGGAAGTCAGCTATAAGAATTAGAATAGGAACTCCAACAATTTTAATTTATGCTTCGAACTTGGAGATTTAATGGAATTTCAGTGTGGGGTGGGGGGATTGTTACTTATTGATCATAAGAAAATCTTAATACCTACATAAAAATGCGATAAAATGGCCATTAAATCGAAAGTTTATATTTGCATAAATTAATGTGATGACTTCCGTTTTACAAAAAAAAAAAGAATCAGAAAAATGTTTTAATTTTAACAGAAAAGTTGCAAGTTTTCCTCGAGCACATTTTAGGCATTATACTTTATTAATAATATTTGATTTTGCCTTTTTCGATTAAGTAATTCTCATTAATGTTTTTCTTAAAATATATGTTGAATCCACACTAAATAAAAATCGCTTAGGGTTATCTGTGACATAACTTTCTATTCTGATTTATTATCAACTGACAAAGGCGGCTCTTGATTTGATGTATCGATTTTTGAATTCCCTATTAAAACCTTTGTTAGAAATTAAACTCCAGCTCTATTTAACCGAGTGCTCGAGCTCATTCAAAGGTGTAAAATAGGCCAAACAGTTCACACTCGAGATAATTCGAGCGGAGTCTTATTTTATGCTGCTGTAATTTTTGTCCGCGAATATAAGCAAACGCCATCTACACTCGTGAGACTGACTGCGATTCGTAGTAGTGATTTAGTACATTTATATATAGGACATTGTTCCTTGTATTTTGACTTATATTTTACATCAGCATTTGGAATACATATTTTTGTATAAAAAAAAGGGAGGTGAAAAAATAGATTCTAGAAGCAAATTAGCAGAAAGACATATACAAAACTATCATAGCGATGCAAATATTAAAAAAAATTGGATAGGCCAACACCTGCTGAATTTTACAACTAACGAAACGACATATTCTCCCAGTTCCACCAACATCTAAAAAGGCTGTCAAAAGATACTGCTCTATATTATATGCTATAAGAAATAGCAAAGGAAAAAGTACAGAGAGAGAGTCATTACATGTGTAATAATTGCAGTGTTGGGCTCTGTGCAACACCTAACTTCCAAATATATCTCACAAATAACAATGTTGAATGTTTTTTTAAAAAAAATAAATACTGCTTTTACTGTTTCTGTTAAAAATGTATAAATAAATAGTTTTACTAATAAATTTTTTTTTGGAACAGCAGTTCGAAAAGAAATATAACAAAACTCGATGTACGTGAAAGGTGGCACTAATAGGCTTTTATCTGCAATGTGGATTAAACTCCAAAATTGAAATACAATTTTTGTATTTTTTTTTTCAATTTTTTTGTCAGAATAAGGTTTAAAAATATGTTTTCTGTCAATGAAAAATTAATTTTTTGGCGCTTTTTTTCCCAAAAACTTTGCGTGTTAAGGGGTTAACATATAGCAGATTCCTATTCATTAATTTTAAGAGTATTAGGAGGATTATAAATACTGTAATCTAATACACTTTAATTTCAATCAGTCATGACTTCAACTCACTTGAGTAACCTCAGCTTCATAAAAAAATTAAAATATTTCGTAAGGATTGTACGAGAATATTATGTGTGTAAGCGAGTTTTTTTTAAAAATATTCAATTTGCTTTTAAAATCGTTTGGAATTTATTATTCACTAAATTATTTTTGTATGTATTTCTCGAAATTGTAAAAAAAATAAGAAGTATGAATAAAAATTATTTTTTAAAAGAATATACGTAAAAAAAAAATTGAGGATTCAAGTAATTCGATAACTTAATTCTCAGTTCTTTAAGAAAAGATTCTTCTAAAAGTGAACGCTTCGAATTCTCTTTAAAAATAAACGGAGAAAATGTTATTTGACTAAAACATAGTTAAAAATTCCATTTAAGGCATATAAAAGAATTCAACTTGTATATTTTTTCATCTATGCTTTATTGTAACTGCGAATGAATTTTACTGTAGATAATTATTTTTTTCCAATTAAAACTATTCGTAAAAACTAATTCGAAATCGAATTATTTGAAAAACGATTTGTTGTTATTAGTCTTTTTTTTTTGTTCTAGCATTGGAGCAATGATTTCCAGTTTTAGGGTTTGAGAGTTTTTGAGCTCCCTTTTTTCATATTTCAACTTCCATCCAACAAAAAAAAAAACAATCACTTGAAGCACAAAACCACTTGATGCCATCTCATCATCACCAAAAAAAATTATAAATAAAAAAAAAATCCCCCAAACGATTAAAAACCCCAACATTGAAAAACATTTACACCAGAACAAACCACGCAAAAGAGAATGCAATCAAAACCAACAAAAACGCAGACGATTTTTTTCTCTCTTTTTAAAAATTTATTTCAACCCTTTTTAGCCACTGGCGATAACCCCAGATATTCAAATGTCTCTTTGTGTACAAAAAAAGCCCATTTTTAATCCATTTTTTTGGCTTTCCATCTGATGGAATGTTTTTATCAACCCAACTTCCGGTAATCGAGACGTCACAGAATGGGATAGAACGATAAGGTACTGAAGAGAAAGGACTGGGGTATAATTTACGAGGACACGTCCTCGGGATGTTGCTGTTGTTGCTCGTGCCTTGAGGACGAGACGTGTTCAAGGGGGTCGGCCAGGAGAGCTTTTGTCGAGCCCTCGGGCTGAGGGTGCTTCATGAAGAGGGAAGGAAGCAGCGCTTCGTTGAGCTTCTTCACTGGTCTCGGCCTCTTCAGAGAGGGGGTAGGCATCAGCTGTACCATCAACCCCCCCCTCCTGTCCTTGCTGGGTGGGAAGACAACAATCGCATCGTACTCTAAGTCTAATAAGATGCTTCAGCAAATGAGGTACAGCAGGTTATGTCCTACAGGAAGATTGTCGACTTTTAAAATTAACGTGGTGATTTCCAGGTACTAAATATCTTGCGTCCACTAAGCTGATGGAATGAAGGACCTGGACATACATTCTTGAAAAGTTGAAGGGCTGTTTATATTTAGGAGTAGCCCTGTGCTAGGATATTAAGTATAACATTCTTAATTATTTTCTTGCAATAGTTATAGCTATATTTATGGACAAATATGATGTGACATATATTATCAAGTCATATTATGCAGCACTGGGATGCATATCAATTATCTCAGGTTTTCCTTTGAATGTTTAAAAATAAAACTACTCAAGACGTATTTTATCCGTCGTTTTTATCTGCTCTCTAATACATTTACACCTTCTCTCTCTCAGACTAAAAATTAATTTAAAAAAAACGTGTTTTTATGACAAGTACTGAACTATAATACATCATTCTGTGTAATTAAATACATATCTAATTAATTTAAATTATAATAATCTTCTGTAAATTAAATATAAAGTTCTGTCATTCATTTATTGTCAGCTATTTTAAGTAAGAATTAAATTAACAGACGAAATATGTCGGGGGTTTGGGTAATTTAAGGACGTCTTAGCAGTTTTTATTCATAATCCAACATTGTGAGAAATTATAATATACGTTTAACTTAAATATGAAAAATTTATCAGTTTCGGGAATAATGTTTATATTGAATTTAAATTAATTACGGTTATACATACAAATATACATGGATTCAAACTAAAAAAAATTAAAAAGCGTGTGAAAGATAGGTTTTCAAACTTTTTGTTATAAAACGATATTCTAAAGCTATTACAAAAGGGGGAGATTAAAAACTATTTACATGTTTTTTTAATCTCAATGATTTCTATTTTTAATGAATTGCCCATTATCTGACGCTGAAACAAAATGGAAAGGATTTATCATTAAAAGAAACTTGGAAATCTATGTACCAAAATAAAATTTCAAAAACAAACCCGCAATTCTAAAAATTAAATATATTGATTTCTTAGGAATTTAACAATTATATTCATTAACATATAATGAAAACTAGAGAAACAGAAAGTTTTGCTGACGGGGGGAGGGGGGACAAGAGAACAAGATGTTTTTTAAATTTCAAATCATTCGAATTTGGAGTTGAACATTTTAAGTTCTTTTTACTAAAATACGGATATTTTTTTAAATATCCGCATTTTTTCCCATGCAGATAATTTTTATTCATTTATTTTACTATAACAATTATATTATATCTGTGAAAGCTTATTTTAAACTCAATACAGGGACTGGAGAGCTGATATTTAATTTCTACACAATAAACAAGACGAACAATTAAAATATCTATAATATTCCAGCCGGGCTGGATTCCACGTATTGGTTTATCGCCAACTTGGCGGATTATTGTCGTTCAATTGGATATAAGTCGAATTCAGAAAATGAGTTCCTGGTGTATCTTTCTCTCCGTCACCAAAAGAGAGAACTAAACTAGGATTTTACCTTTTATTTCTTATATTTTTATTTCGTAATCAGTTCTTTTACTCCATAAATAATATTTTTACATTCTTATTAATGAAAATAAATGTTTTTCGCCCGTATAGTCAATAATCGCTTCTATTCCATTGATATTATTCTAGTTAACATCACTAGAGCGAAAATAATTGAATCCCCACCAAAAGACATATTTGGAGCATTTGAAATTAAAATACTCGGGAATTAAATTCTTTTTTTGAATAAAATTCATTCAAGAAAGACTTCCCAGACAACGGCGGGAAGACCCAAACAAACATATTTAGTTTCAACACAGAATGTATTGTTATGAGAAAATTTTGTATGATATGCTAAGCATTTTTCAGTAATATCACATTTGTTTGACTTCAAAAAGAAAGCTAAGTAAAAAAATGAGTCTAATGTTCACGATGCTACACAATGATCTTAAAATAGCGAATTATTTGACCCTATCGGCGATAATCGATTCTTGATTATAAGTGAAATCGAGTAAATGATAGATAAAAAGAATATTTAACTTTCGAGGGATATTTAATTTAATCCAATTAGTTTCTCAGGCAGCTGGCAGAATAATGGTAAGTTTTTTAAGACCAGCAATATAATTAAAAGCCTGGTTGTAATTGTTGACAGCCGTGGTTATAACGTAGGTGAAAGACGATGTTTTAAACGACCCATTCAAATTTTCTTCAGAAAATTATTTCAATGTGTTTTAATTTTTAGACAAAGAAAATTCATTTTTAGTCTAAGTGGACATTGAAGGGGACACGAACTTTTTTTGTTGTGTATTTTAGGTTAAATCACAACAACAGGAAATTGGTTTTGTTTTCTTTACCGTAATAAAACCTCTGTAGAGCCAGATTGAGTTATTTTTTTCCCACTTCAGATCCATAAAACTCAGTTAATGGGATTCTTCGTCCTGTAATGACTTCACACAGCTCTGGGATAAACTATTTATTTCAATACGTAAATCATCAGAAAATATTTTAGCACAATTGATTAGCAAAAGGGTCCACAAATTTCGAGTATCTTTCGCTGCAGTATCTCACCTCTCTCACATAAAATAATGACGTAATTCACTCTCGGCAATTCCACACCGATTAGGGTGAGTTCGCTGGCTCCAAATCCGCCTTATTTCGCGGACTAAGGTATAGCTCCTATCACTGATCGGGACTCAGACCGTTCCCGGATCTCCTCAGTTCGGATGCCACCTTCCTTCGCGGACTCCTATTGTTTCAGTCTATCACTGAAAGGACCGCACAAGGGCTCCACAAAAACCCAGTCTTTCGCTGAAGGAGCTTCACAACGGCTCTCTCTAAAATCCAAACTTTTTTCGGGCCCTCTCGCTCCTCTTATATCCCCTCTCTCATACCATCTCTCGCCTAATCATCCTCCTGGGATATCTTGTTCTTTTGCCGCCCCTGTCGGTCTCGGCTCCCTTAACTCTTGTTCTTCTGTCGCATCTGTCGGTCTCAATTCATTTCATCTCTAGCCCCATGGGTTCCGATGTCTAGGTGCACATTGTAAGTTTCCAGACGCGCTGTCGTCAGCGAATCGCGGGAAAACGAAAGTACAATGTTAATGCGTCTCTTTTTGAAGTCGAGGACAGTCTGGGATAAAAGGGTCCAAATCTTTGACCACCCAGTTCCGAAATTCTTTCCCAGGAATTAGGGAAATGACTGGAATTTTCCTAACGTCTGTCGGGGAAGAGACCGGCTTCGTCGCAGTCCCTATTTGAAGAGGAAAACTTTTATTATTGCGCGTGAAGGCATTGGATGTAATTAAATAACTATCGATCTGCAGATTCTCAGTTCATAAACTTAGGGACATCTTAAGACTTCTTGAGACCCTGGGCCCGTACCCAAAAGTAGGCTCTGAGCGCTTACACAAATGTAGACTCCACCTATGATCCCTAAAAGTAGACAGTACGTAGCATACCTTGTTAAATAATCGTACAAACTATAACTCGGAAAAAACTAACGTGCATGACAAACGCACAAACCGGCTAAGCCAACTGCCTCATAGTGGTGTATGGTGGTAGGCATAGGCCTATACATGGACGACGGTCATCACACGTAGCCAGTTGAATATTATCCAAAATTCCCAGTTTTGGAGAATACAACCGGAAAAAACGTTTGACTGTTGAAGTTATTCGAATCATGATCTTATTAAGACTAAGTCGAAAGCGAGACGAGGCTCCCATTACAGCCGAAGCCCTGGGCCCAGTCGACCCTTGTCTTAAGACGTTCCTGCATAAGCTATAATTTTATGTATCTAGATTAAGTTGCGAAAATTGATGACTAATATATTCCTTCCCGGATGCGAATATGAAACACACGAGTGTATCGTTTTAAAGTTTTACACAGTTTTTTTTCCTGTTTCTAAATTTCATGTATCATTCTTTATTGTTCAATAAAAAACCTTAACATCATAAAAAAAGAGTCATTGGCTTCGTTAGATAACAATAATTTTATAATTAATTTCGAAAAAAAATCTAAAAAAAACCCCACAAATTGCACCTCTAAGTACCCGAAATAAATGCTTCACTCATGATTTTCCATCGGTGGTCATTTCGGCGAGAAAATGCGCGAAATCCCCGGGTTTCGGCCAGTGGCTATGCACCGCAATTAGGAGCCCCTGTCTTCTTCGTCTAACGACCAATAACCTACAATTAACGAGGGGCTTCGTGCTGACCGCTAATCACATCCCAGGGAGCCGTGCTCTCCTTTCGTACTCAACTTCTAAATGAATCTGGTGGGGGAAAAAACTTTCATGTTCGTCAAGGTAGGAGGGGAGGGCGGAAATAACCCTCTTATTATCGTTTGGTATTTCCCAGAGTTGCGAAACTTTTAGTTTGACGACCATTAGCAAAGCTTTTATTATGGGATGTATTTTTGGACGCCTGAAGACCTGATCTCTAGGTGATAGAGTGAGATGCTGTTTGAGGATATGGCTTCCATGAGTTTTACTTTCTTTACTTAAGAAATTCTTATGTTCCGCATTAAGTAAACAAATAAATTTGAATTTTTTTCCAATCGAATCTGATTTATATTGTAAAGAACTTAAAAAATTACGACATGAAGCAAAAATAATAACCTATTTTCACTTAAAGGGATCTGGCAAGAGTAATTTGAAACAAAAAATTTCAATTTGACTTTTTACCTAATTAAATAGTGTAAGCGATGTACCCTGCGTGTTTACTTACGGGGGCAAAAAAAAAAAAAAAAAAAAAAAAAAGAAGAAATGTTGGAATTTTACATTCTTTTTTAACAGGACCAGGCAATCTTATATTTAAACCATGTAAGTTCCCCAAATTTATGTACCTTTTTCTCAAAAAGGTGAGAAATAGGGCTGGGGTAGGGCAGTTAGAATAAAATGCTTTACAATTTCACATAATTTAATGAGCCCTTTTATTTCTAAGCAAAAATAAAAATTAAGGTACTTACGTATTATCGCAACCTTTTGGCGACATTATTTGAAACGAATCCCATGATTGCCAATTCAGAGCATATGACACGTGTTTAATTGGTGTTGCCAACTTGGCGAGTTATTTTGAAAGTTGGCGATTGTTGCGATAATACGTAAGTATCGAAATTAATTATTTATAGAAACTCTCCTTTGAATTAGCCTTTTAGCAAAATGTCACTACCTAAAATAAATAGTTCTCTGAAAATCCTTAACCCGTTGCGTTGGAGTATGTAGTAAAGCTTAGTAAAAAGTGTCATTAAAAAACTAAGCTCTTTTTCCATAGGTATTGAGAAAAAAGAACACGGACTTAAAAAAATCTAGATTTTCAAAAAATCCATTAAAAGATTTAATTGGTACTTTTATTGGTGATTAAGTACTTAATAAAATTCTGCTTCATACAAAGGATTGCACCTTCTTGTATTTTATACGACTCTTCGATTTTCCTTTTTGTAGTTCTAGTTTTTATAACTTATTTATTTATTGATATTCGGATAGTTTCGGTAATAATATCGTAAATACGTTATTTATTTAAGTTCTCCATTTTTTTTCACACAGTAATAATCAGGATGAATTCTTATTTTAGACAAAGTACGACATTTTGTTACATTTACCACATTGAAACAAGAAACAGCATCCGAAGCAACACATTTTCAAGTTTCAGCATTTGGCACGCGGGTCTGGATGACCCTAATTTACTGTTTCCAATTCTTCAATAGTAAGAAACAGGAAAAATTCTTATGTAGAGCAGAGGTTCCCAAACTTTTTTGTCTCATAGACTCCTTACCGTGTTTATCGGCTTTAGGTAGACCCCTGCTTACAAAATATTGAAAATTTGCAAATTTACCAATTTAAATCTTTTTTGTCAGACAGTTTATAGATACTTTAAAAAATTTTAATTTCTGACGGTAGTAAAGTAAAGAGTTTTAAACTTAAGAAATGCATGTCAGTTAAATAAAAATTTAATTAATACGTAAAACAATTGTTATTTAAAATAACTGAGGAACAAACAAGTACTGTTATTGGGAGGGAGGAATCTGGTGCGTTAATAACAGATTTTCAACAAATCTTCTAAACCTAAATCTTCTCGGGGTTTTCCCCCCTCCTTTCCATACTTTATCCTACCGTGGTATAACCATAGTCAAAGCATTCTCAATCCTAGTTTCAAAATCTGAATAAAGGGCATTTAAGATATCCGACTACGTTCAGAACCGTGATTTTGCAAAAGCGTAAAAATGGATAATATTTATGATATTTAGTGTCACTTAGAATAGAAAATGTATATAAAATTGTTTTGAAAATATTATTACAATAAAAAATTATTTAAGTACAATATTTCGACAAAAAATGAACATAGAATTGCCAATTTTTAAAATATTTTCCTTTTGTGAAAAATGCTTCTATTATAATAACGTTTTGCCTGTGTATAGCTCAGACCTCTGTACAGAGGCTCAACTAGAATTTTTGAAATATATAACTTAGAAGTGGGTTTATCCATGTTTTACGACAACAGAGGGGAGAAATTTTAAGAAAAAAACGCCGATAAATATTTCAATTGGTTGTAACTGAAAATAATGTGAATTTAAAAGAAATAGTTCAGACTCTCAGGAGAACTATTTTATATACTTTAATAATAACTTTATAAAAGTTTTACTTTATATAAGCAAAATATTATTACTTTAGAAGCATTTTTTATAAAAGAACATTTTGAAAAATGTTATTCTAAGTTAATTTTCTTCCAAAATATTGCATTTAAATAATTTTTTTTGTCAAAATGTCCTTAAAACAATTTTATTCAAGTATTCTAATCTAAGTGACACTAAATATCATGAAAATTATCCATTCATGCGCTTTTTTAAAATCACGGTTCCGAATGTAGTCGGATACCTTAAATGTTGAACGTAGGTCAAAGCGCCAATTCCCTGGCAATTTGTCTGTGACAAATTAAGAGGTCTCAGGGGTGTTAAATTTCTCTAGAGGTCTAAAAATATAAACGATTTTTCAAACGCGTAAAGTTCTTTTAAATTTAAATTAAATGATTCGAATCTTTTACTTATTATTTAAAATAGAATGGGGCTTCAGAAAAGTATAAAATGTTTAAAATATAATAATAATTTTAAAAGTCATAAGCATATGAAAATTCTATAATAAATATTAAGTATTTTTTGCTTTGAGCACACTATTTTCTAAAATATTAGCCTCTGATGTATAAAACTTTATAGAATTATACAATGCATCATACTCTTTAAACCCTACCTAATTTTAATATTATATATCTTTTGTATTTCAAAATATTTGTAAAGTACTGCAATTTTTTAAATATTTTTTAAAAATGCACATTTTTTATTTATTAAAATATGTAAGTTATTATTCTATTTATATAAAAGTAGCTACAAAGTATTAAGAATACATTTGTCGTTATAAATCAACTTATAGCTAGTAATTAAGCCTACTCTTTTAGAAAATAACATGCACGACGTAAAACTTAATAAATATTTCTTATAGAAAAATTTCTTATTTTCATATGCTTATAATTTTTAAAATTATGATTATTTTTTAAACATTTTATACTTTTCTGAAGCCCCATACCTTTATAAGTAATGTGTAAAAGATTCGAATTATTTAACTTAAATTTAAAGAAATTATACCTGTTTGAAAATTGTTTATATTTTCAGACCTCCAGAGAAATTTAACACCCCTGTGACCCTTTAAGAAACTGAGAAAACTCGTGGCGTCCAATATTATAAATCTTTAGCTTAATTTAAGAATGAAAGGCTGGAATGATGGTTCTTTTGCTTTAATAAAATTTAGGCTTTCACCTTGTTATTGCAAATAAACTTTGATAAATTTAGTAAATAAATCTATTAAATAGGTAAAATCTGTGTGTGGTTTTTAATCAATTAAATTTTTTCTAAAATTAATTAACGATCTGGTTTAATGAGAGTCACTACCGTATCCCCCCTTTTAAACCTCACTAACCCCCAATTACACCTCATGGATCTCCAAATTATTTTTAGCTGACGTAGACCTTTTGCAGGTCACCATAGACTCTTAGGGGTCGATATTAACTAGTTTGTGAGCAACTGATGTAGAGGATTAATTGACAATATGCTACAAAGTACTTAAAAAAGAATTATTAAATTAAAATCTACGAAGTTATTCGAAACTATTTATTTTGATTGATTAATTGGTTATTTATAAGCTTTGCACTTTGAAGCAACACGAGGTCCATTGAGTGATCAACACAAGCATTCAAGAGTACGTCATCAATGCACGACTGTCACAATGCCATCGACAATCTTCATCGTGACCACTCGAGTACAATAGTTGCTTAAAATTTTTGCATATTAATTCATATTTTTGTAGCCAATTGTCAAAAAATTAATCTAACAATGATAGATGAAAACAGATGTATTTTTTGAGAACTAATGAAAGAGAGAATCGAGATCGCATTAATGGAATTATGTTAATAGATATGCATAAAGTGGCAAGATCAATAATGAACACAATTATAAAATTTCGAACTCAAGTTTTTAAAATATATATAATTCAGAGTTGGATTTATTCCTATTTTATTATATCACAGTAGAGAAGTTTTTTAAAAAATACCCGCTGTCATTTTAAGAGATCGTAACTCTGAAATTAATGTGAATTCTTCAAAAATTTCATTTTAAACCCGGCATAAAAGTCCGAGCTATGTACAGACAAAATATTATTATTTTTGGAGACTTTTTCATAACAGGATAGTGTGTAGAAAATATGTCCTTCCTTCCTTCATTTTTTGCCATAAAATGGCCTCTAAATAATATTTTTATAGTAATAATATATTTATAAAACAATTTGATACGTATATTTTAAATAAACTGACACTAAACATCAAAAAGTAATGATTCAATTATATCTCTTTTCAAAATCACGGTTTCGAATATAGTCAATCATGTTAATTTACGTTTAAAATAAGATTACATATTAAAGGTGCTGAGAAATTTCTTAAAATAAGCATTTGATTAAAAAATATATCCAGTGGGAATGAATCTTATATATGTAGCAAGTTATTTTTATGAAAATTAAGCGAATAACAACATTAAGTAAATTGAATCTAAACAAATTATCCATTATAAGCCGTTACGCGCGATTTTTAAAATAACCTTTTTTGACCGCTAAGCCTAAATTGCTGAACAGTAAAACCGAAAATACAGATGACGAAAACAGGCAATTAATTTCCCGCCATCCCTCTACTTGGAAAAGAGCATTCAGACAGCGAACCGAACACTGATTTCCTGAAACCGAACAGTCCTCATCCCCAAGTATTCCACACGGGATCGTCTGCCTCCCCCCACCCCCCTATTCAAAGCGAACAATTAGAAGTAATGTTTGCCTGAGCGAAACACTGCGCCCCAACTGGAGAATAATCCACTTTAAGTCACCCGAAGAAGAAATGAACACCCTTGCAAGGGGGTAAGTTTTCTTTCCGTTTTAGAGAACACTGGGGGGATCGTCGGAGGGGGGAAGCAGAGAAGAATTAAAGCCGCGTTCCTGGAGAGAAAAGGTGATTGAAAGTTGGAAGGGTAGAACTGATTTCCTCCAAATTGAGGCAATTAGGCCCGGCAAAACGGTCGCTGATGCAGTTAGTTTATGTCCTTGATGTGTCTTCTTCATTGTTGTTGGAAGGATTCACGTGTCTTTGTGTTCCTCTGTTGTCCTTGTTGTCCTTTTGTCGGTAGCAAGGTAAGGAAAGGAAGTCGCGTTGACACAATCCCACCCCCGTGGAAAAGGAAGAGGGAGATTTAATAGGGGGTTCTCGAAGAGAGGAAGTTGGTGTTCTCCAAAAGATTTGGTCTGTGTTGAATTTAAATAAGATACGCATTTATAGCTGGGGTAGAAAGAACTTAGCTTGTCCCTTGTCTAGTAGACGGTTGTCTTTTGCTGATAGTTAAATGCATAGAATCAACTAGAGTTTTAAATTACAAGTAGAACATTTTTATTCCTATTCCCCTTTTCCGACTAAAATCATGATTTTTAAAAAAAATTGACAAATTTTTTTAATGATTTTATTTATTAGCCATCTTATTAGATTTATAAAAATACCAAATTTTTTATTATCTGTTCACTAGAACAAAAACTTTGGATTCGGTTTCATTTTAAAGCATTCCCCCTCTTAAATTGAATTAAAAATATTTTTGAGCACAAGCAATTCTTTCAGTGTGAAATGGTTATTAATTTCAATTCTCATTACTAAAGTCATTTCTGCTTTATTATGTTTTTGAGTTTTTTGAATTCTCATAATTATTTAATTAAGCTTGATTCCAAGGCCAATTTTTGTCTTAAAAAATAGTTTATATAACATATAGCTTTTTCATTCATTTTTCCTTGTTGAGAAAATGCCATGGCCAAAACTTTCTCAGGTTCCTATGAGAAACAATATTTGGAAGAGATGGAATATTATTGAAAATGATACATCGAATAAGTAATATAAAAAAAAAATTTCAAGTCAATTCCTACTTAGATCTCAACAAAGAAACATTTTATTTTAACTACTCATTAAATAGTTACAATTAATATAAATATGTTTATACATATGACAGAATCACAGCATTAATAACAATTAATTTTTAATTATTATAATTAAATTATTGTATTGTCATCCAAAATAATCATGTATATAAAATTTCAGCTCAATTGAGTGCTTTAAAATGTATTTTACTAACGATTGAAAATTCCACCAAGATAATAAACAACTAAATATATAGAGAGTGTTAGTTAATAGTAGGAATTGAAAAACCACAGCCCTTCACTGCTACTGCAATAAGAGTTCAGAATACAAGAATTTTGGCTACAAGTATTGCAGATAAAACTGAATATTTCCACGATGTGCCAAACTACATTATAGTTAACATATATTGGTACTATATTATGGTATTTGAGTTCTTGTTGAGTGACTTTAAAACTCTTACTAAACTTCCCCAATTTATATATATATATATATATATATATATATATATATATATATATATATATATATATATATATATATATATATAAACCTAAAAAAATTAAAATGTATGTACAAACCTCGTGATTTTTAGCTTAAGTTAGTACCATTATTATGTTGTACATAAATGCTTTGTGTTTCAAAACTTTATTGAAAATTTTGTGTTAAGATTAGGCTAAATAATCTGTCGTAACAAACACTATCAATATTATTCAAAAATATACTTTGTATTAAAAACATGTTTTCAGTCATAATTAATTGAAGTAGTGTTTTGATATTGAACATAAGTTGGAAAGTAACATATTTAAAAAATTAGAGGGTTACACGCATAATTAGTTTTTGTTTTATGCCTTTACAAACTTTAAATGCGTTTTTCTAGGACTTTTAATTTTGAGGATGTAGGTGTTTTTTAATCCCTAAGGCTCTCTTTTTTTGTTCAAGATTGAGTCTTGCAATTTTTTGTACATACTCCTAAACGTGTATGTTCTATAAAAGTTAGTATGGGTTTATATATATGTATAGGTCTTAAAATCTCTAGTTATTTTTTAAAAAAAATGCTAAAGTTAATATTTTAAAAATTTTCGTGTTTTTTTCCAGGTTTAGCTAGAAAAATAATTATTAAAAATCAACAAAGGAACACATTTTTAAATCCATATTAATTTTTGCTTACAATAATCTATGAGACATAACTCACTTAAAATGATTAAAAGATTTTAAAAATTGAGCATTTTATAAAAGTTTGAAAAAACTTCAAAAATTCTTCATTTTTTAAAATTGTAAAGCAATGGTTGGTCAAACTGACTTTTTGCTTTTAGAAACAACTTAATAATGTAATATGAATATAAAACAGGAGTTATTTTTACTGTTAGTGTCTCCAAAAATTTTTTTTGAAAAAGGGTACTGTATAGCTTAATACATGTAACTCAAATTGGTATAAATTTTTGAATCAAAGCAATTCCAGTTTTTTTAAAAAAATGGTTGAATTTAGAATTTATACATTTTTTAAGGAATTTTCAATAAGTATTCATACAAAAAAGAAGTATTTTATTAATATCAATCATGTTATCACAAAAACCATATCAACTTCTGTAAATAGAAACTTTCATGTATGTACGTGAGTTACAGTGAAGTGTAGCCTTTTAAAATCAGCTAATAAATCTTAAACTTTTTTTAAATAAAATGTTTAGCTCTTTGTGGCATTTTGAGCAGAAAACCTGTTTTACGCAATACATACACAAAAGGAACAAGCAAAAAATTATAAAGACCACTTAATCAAAGATTCTTTTGTATATCGTACCTTGTCCTCTTTAAATTCTTGTGGCGTGTTTTCGAAAACTTAGAAAAACCCTGAAAAACTTATGTGGAAAAAGACCTTGGTGCATTTTTCTTTAATTTCTTGTATCACTTACTCTAATACGTGCAGTAGTTTCGAAACTGCAAATTTTTAAAATCTGATCATTCGTTTCTGCTAATCCTGTGTTACTATTCTATTTCTAAGTTATATGAGTAAAAATTAAACTTCAATATGGATATCGAAAATTTAACTCGAATAATACAAGTTACTATGATCAAATAAAAACTATACTCGCATAAATACTCCCTTTCCCTGGTTGTTAAAAATTAAAAAAAAAATCCCACTCGTTGTATTTCTGGAACATTTTTCTCAACCCCCACACATGGTCAAACTTGACAGGCGGACAAAGTAACCACTCTGTTTGACTGTCGGAAGTTGAGTGTGAAATTAGTAGCAACAAATTATTCAAAACCATCTGCGTCCGGTATCCTACGCACGTATCAAAATCACTCGTGCGATAATCCTGAGCACACATCATATGGACTTTCGGGTTTGTCCATTGTGATTGCAACACGTGGTACATTTTTTTCTTCCTACGGTCACACAAAATTCTTTGTATTCCCTTTATATGTAACATACTTATGAAAATAAAATGGTCTCCATATTGCGTACTATAAATAGGTAAGGAGGCTCAAGTGTAGTATGGACTTTGGATTTGGTGATTTTTCTTCGGATTTGGCGATTTTTATCTAGATACCATGATGAGATAGCGAATTCATTCTGGCTTCCGGACACCTATCACTAAATGAAGTAGCTTTGCAACTAATTTTGGTCGCCAAGCCTCCCCCCTCCCTTCCTTATAATTCACTTTAACCAAGTAAGGATTCCAAATATTTAAGATGTGACTGAGAGCGTTCGAAAACTTGATTTTGAAAATGCTTGTAAATGGATAACTCTTTTGATACTTAGTGTGAGTTGAGGCACTTACGTAATGTCGTATCAATCGCCTACTCTATTAATAACTCGCCAAGTTGACAGCCCCAATTTCCTATGTGTCGTACGTGCTGAATTGGCAACCAGGTGCTTCACTTCAAATAATGTCGTCAATAGGTTGCGATAATACGTACATAAGAACCTGAGTTGATTATAATACACATACAAAATTGTTTTAAAGATATTGCAAGAAAAAATTATTTAAATGCAATCTTTTTTGCGAAAAAGGAAAAGAGAACGATTCATTTTCAAAACATTCTCTTTTTATGGAAAATGCTTTCATAATAATAATATTTTGTTATATATAGCTATTACTTCTGTGTGGAACTCGAACTTGGATTTTTTTTAAAAAAATCATATTATTTTCAGAGTTACGATCCATTTAAACATCCATTAAAACTTTTGTTAAAATTTCTTCACTATGATATAATAATATATGGGCAAATCCATTTCTAAATTAAATATTTCAAAAAATTTAATTCAAAACACCGGTATAGTCAGTATTTTAGATTCAAATCTTTATTATATACAAAACAAAATACTTCAAAAGAATGATATATAAACTATTTATCAAAAAATTGATTCGAGTTTATGTAAAGCGTACGCAACATCGGATCATACACAAAAATAAAATGAATTTCTATTTACTCTTTAAGCGTTGTTTTCAGAGACTTCTTGATTTTCAAAATCTAAACAGAGCAATCTTATTTTGATTGCAAAAACTTCTCAAACCTCTTGGTGAAATTCTGTAGACTACAACTTAAGTATTTTTCATCCACATTGTGGTTTATGTAATTAAGATATCTTTTTCCTGTCCTGAATATTATTTTCGTAGAGTATTCCTTCAAAAAAATATGTTTCATTGTTGAACGCATACTTCAGATCCCAACAATAGTTATAAATCAATTGTATATGCCACAGTTGCCAACATAATTTACAAGAATTTGTTTTTCTTTTATTATGATTGTTATACTTTGTTCTGAAATACAAAACGTTACCATATATGAAATTTTAATTTTCATAACACATATTTTTCAAATACATATCAGGTATGAAATTTGCACATTTTTCCTTATATATAGCTTTTATTAAAAAATTTATTTTATTTTTTAATTCATTTTTTTGTCAAAATCCACCAAAAATATTTCAGTTTAATTAAATTTTGATCAACTTATTAATTTAATTGCTCTCCATTGAAAAACTTAAAAAATAGCAATTATTCTTAGAAAAAATTTTATTTCTAGGACGTAAACTAAGTATTTATCGCGTAATTTAAATAGTTACTTGAATAATCATTCAAGAATTAATTAAATACTGCCTAGTTAAAAAAATTATAGTTAAAAATTCAATTTTCCAGAGAGACCACAACAAATAACAGTAACAAAAGAATTCAAACATCTTATATAGGGATTCAGAATTAAAGATGAAATTCAGAGCAAATTCAGAGAGAAATGAATTTTTTTTATATCAAGTTATACTACTTGCACGCTCACACAAAACATGTTTGAAAAAGTTTCGTTATATTTTGAATTGAATTTCGTCGTCGTTTCACCATATAAATTAAAAATGTTTCTTGCAGTTTAAATATTAAAATTATTTAATTTCTTTTACATTTAAGTATTTTTTCCTAAAAAATTAATTCAGTATTAAATAACTAAATGTTTAAATAATTAAATGTTTTTAAAAATTAAAAAAAAATTATTGAAAAAAATTATTAATTAAGAAACTTAATTTTCTTAAAAAATTACTATTTAAATATTAATACACAAAAGGTATCACATATGATATTTTGATTTCAAAATTTGTAAGCGTGTGCATGTTATTGTTTTATCAAAAAACACACGTTTCAAAACTGGGCAATTTAAACAAAATATCAAAATAATTAAAAATTGTTTTACAATAAGAATGCAATTTAAAAAAATACGATTTTTGCACACAATCAATTCATTTAGAACAAAATGATTCTAAGAAAAGAATTAAATAACCGACTGTTTAAAATTCTTAAATTTATAAACACTAAACGACTTAAATTTATCTGATATGAGTAATTGCTTTTACTAATAAATTTTAATAAAATAGGGAGTTTTTCTTCACAAATTTGACATTTCTCTAATTATTACAAAAAACTGCCTGTTAACACATTTGAAAAGTATAATTAATGTTATTAGCTAAACACTAAACCAGGTAGGTGTGCGAACCGCACAGACAGATGGAGGGGGAGTGGTGTGAAGTACTGTCGTCTCGTGAATGTGTCAACATATCAAATTCCTATCAGCACGTGACGACCACTTTTTACAAAGCAATTTTGTGCAACAATGAGTGCGCCTGGGCCCTAACGGTCTAGTTGAAGCGTAGAGTAGGGGGAAAGGCAGGTGAGTTTAAAGAATGGGGTTCATTACGTCACGAACATGAAGTTTCTCTGTTAAATGCAACTAAGGAAGCAGCTGCTTTCATTTCCGTAGTTTTTCTCTTTTTTTCTGTATTTTTTTGCCAGAGCTTTATTTATGCTCCATTGAAAAAACAATGATTGCAGAGCAGGATTACGAATTAATAAATAATGACCAAGGATTAAGGAGTCTAAGTTATTAATATTTTAATTCCGTTAAATGATACATTTTATGGTAAAATAGAATTTTTTTTGTATACGGCTGTAGTTAGAAAAGTTAACACCCTTTTATGAGCTTCACTTGCATGTAACGGAATCTTTGAACTCAATTTTTACCCACTTTAAAAAGTCAGATTAATTCTAAATTTCGCTCACTTCTCCAGAAAGATGACAATACAATAATTTAATACTTTTGTTCCATTGTCCCGACCAGGATCATCAGGATTAAAGATTTCTCATTTTCAGATCCCATTCCGCATCCAGCGACTAGTTCCACATCCCATTTCTAGATTTGGCGATTTCACGATTAAGTTACAACTTAGCTCGATTAACTATAAAAGGGTGTTTGTTAGTTTTTTTTAAAAAACTGTAATTTATTTTGGAAAAAATGAAGTAAAAGCGGTAGATTTGGCATTTTTAAGTAAGTCGCCAAATTTTCATAAGAGCGACTGAAAAAGTCATTATTCTAAGAGTTTTTAAAAAAGAATGTATTTAAAATCTCCTTTTCTTCTCAATCGTTTGGTGACAGAAAAACAAAAATGGTGTTAAATTTCGTAAACAGTTTGTTTTTCTGCATTCAACTTCTATCCAATGTTATAACAATAATACACCAAGTTGGCGATAAAGAAAGATATGCACTAAAATAAGATCCAGTTAGGTTTGCAGAATACAATTGATATCGATAAAAAAAATCGCCAAATTGGCGTTCACACATATTTTATTCTAATCTTACACTGTCAATTTTCTTTTCTTTTTTCAATGCGATTTAAGAGAACATATTGTAAAAAGAGCAAAATGTTTTATTACCTGACTATTGCATGATTTAGAATTTTTTTTCATGTAAAGAAGTGAAAACCGAAAAAAGTATAAAGTAAGGAAAAAAAATTTAAGAAATTATATATATATATAAAGAAATAAAAAAATACAGTGAGTAGAGGTACAAAAATTTCAACCTTTTAAGATATCCGATATTTTTTATTCCCGTGACCCATTAATTCGTCTTTAAACTATTAGGTCATCAAAATATATTATTAATCAAAAGCCACCATAAAAAATGATAAAGTAGAAGCACGTGAAAGATTTTATACAAATATATACATATAAAAAAAGAACCATTGATTCCTTTAGAAAACAAAGCCTCCAATTTGGTACAGACAAACCCACGTGGCTCCACAGTCAAAACAAAAGGAACAACCCCACAAAAAGTTTCGAATTTTCACAGACAGGTTCTATATTTATATATCAGCATTCCTTCTTTTTTTATACCCCCACTTGTCCTTCTTACCTACTTTGCGATTGATTTCCATTGACCCGAGCCTTCATTTTAACAAAGATGTTAGAGGTTATCGGAAACCTTTCGGAAAGGGGGCTACACCTTCTTACACCCCCCTGGTAAACTTCGATACCCACTCAGTGGCCCATGATAGCCTGTTGATAGATTCGCCTTTGGAATGAATGACAGTTCCGTGTTTGTGTGCAAAAGATAGGACCCGACAGTGGTAACTGATAATCTCTTTCATAAGGAGGGATTAATTAGAGCGGTGTGGAGATTCAATATATTGGTTCTGGATTACATGGAGAAAAACCATCCCTTGAGCAACCTTTAGAAAAAACTGGGTAAACTTTTGCGGAGTATAATCCCATTAATTGTATCTCTTTGGCATACATTAAATGATGGAATTAATTAAAGTGATTTTTTGTTAATATTTGAAAGGTTATTTTTTATGTTGGAGGTGTTTGATCAAATATGGATTTTTTGCCTCCGATTATTCTTCGTTTTGCTAATTGATTTCTAATAATTAAGTAAAAAGTAAGTTTCTTTACTGCAGGAAATAGAAGATGTTCATTAACCATTATGCTTCTGAAGCGGTTTCAAAAAACTGATTTCTCGATGTTTGTTATACGAGTATTTATCTTTTGCAACTTAAAAAAGATTTTTAAACTTATGACTGTTACATGATAAAGGCAATCACGTGTTCTCCATTGCATTAAAAACTAATACTAGACTTGTACTTATTGTTCTACTTGTAAAAATTGAAAAAAAATTCACATGTTACATATTTGGGTAAAAATATTCAAGCCTTAAAATTCTTCAAAAAGTTTTTCAAAATGAAACTGTTCTTTTTTTATGTTTTACGAGTACTTTTATATCAAATACATTTTGTTTATATACGTGAGATATTATTGTCGACAAATATGTACTTTTTAAAAGAAAGTGTCTGTAAAAAGCAAAAGATGGCAGCAGCAAAGTGCATGATCTAATTGCTTGGAAATACGTGACTGTATTAATCATGTGACTTCGACATCGCATGAGATTATGAACTAATTGGAAAAAAACACGCGATTATCATTATCATATGATTGTGACGTCACATGAATTTAGCCCATTGGCCGGAGCTCACTGACCGTAAGCTGCTGAGACGTTTTCCAATAAAACCAACAAAAACCGATTTTATTGAATTTGTGATATTTATCGTTTACAACTTTAAAAAGATTTTGGAACAGATCGAATAATCGGTTGCTTATTACATCTGCACTAATTAATAATATTAATAATTCATTACTATAATTAACTGTACACTTCGTTGACTATTTATACGTTATTAGGTAGTGATGTTCATTTGCGGAGTTGACCTGCTCTATCTCAAAGTGCCAATTTGGCCGGAAGAAAGCAAACGCGAGTTAGCGAGGATATACCTCGTGGATAGTGCATTGTTGCTTCCATTGTTAATACCATCATTTATTGTTATTATTTTTTCTTCATGAAACGGATAGAAATTTGGATTAAATTATTAATAGAAAAGAAAACATTAAGAGAGAAAACTATCAACACAGAACTAAAAATCTAGCAAAAATAATAAAAAAATATTAATGCAGAAGTATTTTATTTAATCGCAAAACACAAAATGAAATAAACAAAAGAAAATAAATTTAGCAAAATAAGAGAGAGAATTCTTATCTAAAAGAATCCGTTCTTAATTGAAACATTATGAATTTTTTTTTAAAAAGTGATTTAAACTTAATGCCTTAACAATAAATGTTATTAATTAAGTTTTAAAAAACCTCCCATAGACATAAAAAATGAAGCGAAAAATAAAATTTATTCAATATGTGTTAGCTATCTGAAAATGCATGTCAAACATTTTTGATTAAACCTCCCAATTCAATTTTAAAAAAATAAAAATAAACGAGTAAGATATAAAAAATGTCAATTCCTACTTAGGTTAACAACGAAAAATTTTATTTTAGTTACTTTTTGTTAAATAGTTACAATTAACATAAATATGTATATACATATGAGAGAATCACAATATTAAGTGATAAACAAGAAAGCGATTTTCCTTGGAATTTTCCATTTTCCTTTTTTTGTAGAGTGTTGGATAATTTTTTTGTTTGTTGCTATTGATACCATAATTAAATTTAATTATTCTAATAAAATAGTATAGTAAAAAAGAAATCACATTCTAAGAAATCAGGGCATATCAGGTGTGACACGAACGCACGACCTTTAGATTAGAAGTCCAACACGCTATTCATTGCGCTACTGGGGCACAACGAAATATTTTTTTCTATATATTCTGTTGGACTATTATTTTTGTTTGTTACAATTTATTCATTTTTAATTTAATTAATGAAATATATAAAAAAACTGTATTAACATCAAATGTCATGTCCTACAAGTTTAAAAAATGTATTTGAACTTGAATGGATGAATAGGAAGAATTTTATTAATGATTGAAAATTTCAACAAGATATACACATATAAAAAATAAATATATATAAGGAGAGAGTGAACTAATAATAGGAATTGAATAAAATTTATTTAATATGCGTTAGCTATCTGAAAACGCATGAAAAACTTTTCTGATTATACTTCACAATACAATTTAAAAAAAATAAATGTAAATAAAAATTTCGAATAAATCTATTCATTTCAGTTCTAAAGTACGACACGATTTAATAGCATACGATATCTCTTCTAGAGTCAGTCTCGTGAAGGAGAAAATGACCATTTCGGGGTCATTTCTCCAGAAAATATTCAAGATAAATAGATGCTGGCGATGGAAGGGGGTAGACTGTACCAGGGGATGCAGTCTAGAGGGAACGTTTGAAGGAGGGGGTCATTGACTTGGAGATGAGAATCTCATCGGATGCAGATCCTTCATTGAAGACACCCGCGGTGTCAGAACCAGAATGAAAAGGAAATCCGAAGATAAGTGCAATTGCCCTGAGAAGGATGAGGCGTCCATTAAGCGAATAATGTTTCGTATTAAATGCAAAGATGACATATTATGTTTACATATTATACGACCAGCCAGATGAATAATTCTGAAAAGAAAAAATATAGTCGATGGCTTTTTTTGAATTGGTGAGTTATTATTTACTTGTACATTTTATAACTGATTTCTCCAGATATCATCAGGTGGAATGATAAAAGATTTTACTCTTAGCATTAATAAATCTTTCTGAAATTCATGGTCCTAATGAAATGGGGTCAAAAGTTTTGAAGCGTGGTACTTGATTATGTTTCAGATGTGCGAATATTTTCAATATTCTACAATTTTACTAGTTATCAGTAAATTGAAAAGATTTATTCTATTTTCCCTTTAAACATGCAATCTGTTGACTTGATCATTTGATCATGTTTGAAAATCACAGTGAACATTAACAGTATTCCATAGTTGTACTAGTAACAACTGAAAAATATCAATCCTAATGTCATATTATAGATACATTCATCTGTTCTCTTGATCATGTTTAAGAACATCATTACCAATACTCTATAGTTGTACTAGTTAGCAGTGAACTGAATAATATCAATTATATTTTCGTATAACGGATACATTCATCTGTTGACTTGATCATATTTGAGAACGAGTGATCATTACCAATATTCTGCAGTTGTACTGGTTAGCAGTGAACTAAAAAACATCAATCCTATTGTCATGTAACGGATACATTCATCTGTTGGCTTGATTATATTAGGGAACGAGTGATCATTGCCAATATTCTGTATTTGCACTAGTTAGCATTGAACTGAATAATAGCAATTCTATTTTCGTATAACGGATGCATTCATCTGTTGAGTTGATCAGATTTGAGAACGAGTGACCATTACCAATATTCTATAATTGTATTAGCTTACATTGGACTGAAAAGCTCTCACTCTTATTTTCGTATAGGGGATGTACTCATTTGTTGACTTGATTATTTTGATCTTGTTTTAGAATGAGTGACCATTTTTTAAAATAGTGTTAATTAGTTATATTAGGATGTATAATACGTTTATATTACTCCATGATGTATCTATATTATGTTAAAATTGTAATATTTGCAAGCAACACCGTTCCTTACATTTTAATGGCGATTCAATGGAAACTTAGTGACATCTCAGTGATAGAGCGAAGTTGGCATCATTTTTGGCGAACATGGCAACTTGTGACCCTATGGATTCTTCTGGAAATTAGTAGAGAAATATACTAATATCGCGATCTATGATGCAAGCGGACCTATCTCGAAGGATCCGTGAGACCTATAAATAGGGAAAAGCTATTTTCTTTGTTTTGACCGTTGAAGAGTAGTCTTGTTCTGACCATGAAATGTCGAACAGTGATTGGTTATTGCTTCGGCTGCTGAGTAGGACGATCGAGTGCTTGCGAATAATCCTTAAACATACTTGTATTTTAGACACTGATAGTTGTGTCTGAGAGCCATAGAAAGTGTAAAGGCCTTCTGAGATTTGTTAAGCGAATTTTAGCCCTTTTCCCTGTATTTTAAGATTTGTTTTTCGACAGTGAATTTCCATCTCTCCTGAAGAACTGTCTTGCTCTTTGCGACTGATTTGCGTTAAATCCTCGAACCCCGATCTACTTAACAATATTAATAAGTTCCTTTAAGATTTCAAATTTATAATACTTGAATGTATCTTTAAAAAACTAACTCATTATTATAACTGATATTTTCTTGCAAAATCATTCATTATCTCTGATTCAAAAAAGAGCTTAGTAAGATTGAATTAAAAATTAAAATTACCAACTCCATCCAGAGAATTAATCCTATTTTTTTAAATATTAACTGCGCATTGTAATTCTTAGAAACTCTAGAAAGCTTATTTTATAGTGCATTTTAAAAATATTTCGATATATATTTTTTTTTTTTTTGGAATTTATTGAGGATTGTGCAAGATGAACCACTGGGTTATAGAAACAAAACCAAAAGCAAATCTTTCCGCATTACTTATAAGAATTTGTTCCATTTGGTTATTTTAGCTCTAGCCTTTTAAAATACTTTAGAAAAAGTACCAACTGCAATACAGAAATGTTTATCAAGATATCTTAAATGAAATTTTTCTTTAATTTTTTTTTTTATAAAAATATAGTTTGAAACAGATTGGTTGAAAAACACACACACATTAAAATGATACAAGTAATGGAATTTTTTATATATTTTGCATCAAGTTTACTTTATTCATTAAAGTTTATTACGATAATCCTAATTTTGTATACTATATTGTATTTATGTTATAAATTCCTAATTATGTTTTTTTGCTTTGAAAGGAATCTCTGTTCAAATGGAAGGTAGAGTTGGCTTTTAGATTTTAAATATATTATTACAGCAGGTTGGTTATATATATAAATAACTTACTTCACAAAGTGTGTCATAAGTTTTAAAGAATATAAAAATACTTATCCATACACAAAATCAATCTAAATTTATAAAATTGATTAGCATTGCTTCAAAAACCTTTGAAAATGTTACATTTATTTTCATTTTGTATTAAAAAAAATTGTTTTTTAAAAAAAAACCAAGATTAAGAAGTCGCACATTCAAAAGATCACGCTTACAGTTTTACATTTAATAGGCCATTTTCCAGAACTGCAACATGTCATACGAGATAAACATGTATAAATCTACAAACATTACACATTTTATCAATATTAATCCCGGACACAATAAAACGTTTAAATTTGTAAGCCCTTTAGACTGAGAAGAATAAAGAAAAAATTCTGAAATGATTCCTAAAATGGATTTTACTGTTTCGTTTGAAAATTTAGACATATTATATCTATTCATCACTGAAAGCTAACAATTCAAGACAATCATTAGACTATGTTATATTGTATTCCGAATTTTTACCAAGTAACCGCTAAACAATATTTCTCTATTCATCTACCACTGTCCACTCTTTGCGAAAATGCTTTTAAATTCATCTATTCACCATTTTTGTCGACATAATTTTGACACATAATATGCACAAAACGCTTCCTCCAGCAAATGGGTGGAAAAAGTGCACCCACTAACAAATTTAATATCGTCTGTGCATGTGTTAAAGTTTGTATACAAAGCAAGGAGAGGGAGGGGGGACTATTTATCTCAATTACCACCTTCGCCTCACTATTTATCGGCAAACTGTCCCTCCATTCGCTGTTCTTCCCGAGTTAGTAAGTTTTGTTGGGGGTGCTGTAACCATAGCGACCACTGTCCACCACACAAACAGGTGCTTTTTCTCAGTCAGGTGTTTCTGTCAATCCACTTAATATAAAACTCCTTTTTCACTGAGTTGCCATGACGACACGTGGTCACGCAGATATGGGGGGGATAGAGTCGAAGTGTGTTTCCTATCCCCTCCCCCTTCCTCAACACACGACGCACACGATATTTCAGTTTTGCAAAGTCAAGTAAGGGACTGACCCGGGGGTTGAGAGTAAGGGGGTGGAAAACAGAACCGCCCGGACTGCTCACATATTAATAGCATCGTTTAGTAGTGCTTGCGTAAGCTACTTTTTTTCTATCCCCCCTCCTCGCGCAGGTTTTCGTCCACCCTACTCCCCCCTTCAGCATTCGTTGGTGGTGTTTGGAACGTTTTGTCTTTTCAATCCTTCCCTTCCCCCTTACGTGCACCCCCTGGTTTTTCTCTGATGATGACTTGAACCAAATTAGCCGCGCAAACAAAAGCGAGGGGTGGATCAGGGGGTAGAGAGGGGTTGTCGGAATTGTCCACCTGTTCACTTTCGTCAATTTTCGGACGAACGCGCGAGGCAACTTCCAAACGAAATGTTGGCAATTTTATTTTATTTTGTTGTTGGTTTCTCTGTCCCTAGCATTGGTTTGGTTTATTATTATTTTTGTCCTTTTTATTTTAGATTGTTTATTTTTGCGTTTAAAGGCTGCGGTAAAGTCATGTTATAATTTTTTTTTTTTTTGTTTGGTTGTGGTCCAAATGGCGGTAAACGCTATGGCTGCGTTAGCATAAATACACATGCAAAATTGTCTTTCATTTCCGAACTGCAGACATTAAAATGATGTATAAATAAAAAAAAAGTGTATAAATAATGTGGGAAAAATTGATCTTGTACCATTTCGACGAAAGAAAGATTTAAAATTATTGACAGAAAATAAAAGAAAAAAATGACTTTTTTATAAGCGAAGTTCTTTTTAAGGATTGTGATAAAATTATTTTAATTATATTAATTATTGAACTAATTAGGTTAAAATGGAAATTAATTATAATAATTATATTAAAATGTTAAAATACAGGAATGTTTAAAATTCTCACTTCAAATTCAATGATGAGATGAAATATTTCACATTCTCAGTCTTAATAGAACAGTTATAAAAACGCTATTTTTCACAGTTTCTGATCTTTATTGTTCTCCATCCCCACGACCTTGGAAGTGAATTTCCGTAATATTCGTTCTTAACGGATCTATACTGAACAAAAAAAAAATAAACATGTCTGCCAAATTTCAAGTTCGCTGTTCTTTTGTTCATTTGCCTAATAGTTTAAAAGCGGGATTTTTTTATTAACGCCCTCACAATCCTTCTTTCGAAGTCAATTTCCTCAAAATCCGTTTATGATGGATCTCTGCTCAACAAAAGAAATCTTCTTGCTAAATTTTAATTCTGTATGTCTAACAGCTCCGAAGATCTCGTGAAGATCGAGTCGCTTTTCTCCTGTATGTATATTGTTCATTAAACAGTTTAAATTTCAGAAGAAATTCAATAAGTGTTAATTATTTTAAGTAATTTTAAAAATTTCCAACCTCAATAAGTGAATTTAGATGATACTTATTTGATAATCTGAACTGCATGCCATTCAATGTTTAGAAACTGACAAAAACAAATTTTTTACTTTGAAAAAAAATTTAAATAAAAACAACAATTCATACATTTCACTTTTTTTTCTCTTATAGAAATCTTTAAAATGATAAATATATTTACAAAAATATAATAGTTCTGATTTATCTCGAACCTGATTCTTATCCTTCATATAATTGGGTATTTTTCTCTGCAAAAAAAAAAAAAAAAAAATAAATAAAAATAAGTAAAATAAAATAAAATAAATAAATAAATAAATAATAATGAAACTCTTCATAGATTCGTAAAGCAAGCTTTTCTGAATTGATAATCTGTGAAAAGAAAAAGTAGCTTTATACAGAGTTTTTAAGACACTTCGTCCATTTTAACCCTTTATCTACCGACGGTACTTATAAGTACCACTCACTTTAAAATTACATAGAATAACCATTTTTAAGAATATTCTGACGATATTTAGCAGGAATATTTTTTGAAATCCATTTTTTCAAGATATATGGCAGCATGGGTTCTATGATGGGTATTTTAGAGGGGAAGGCGAATAGTTTTATAGCAGAAATTACTTTTTCAGCTGACGGCATTCTCTGCGGATTGCGAAGATTATCATTTTTGTCCCCCCAAAAATAGTTTTTGTCAAAATTTAAGTATTTTATGTTTTTTGTATGCTAATGAAGATCTTAGAAAACGATTTGACTATTTATTTTAAGTGTATATAATTAATTTTACAGTTGAATATCTTTAATTAATTAATTAGCTCTAACGGATTGAATTTCCCAAAGTTGAGTATTTTGTGTATGTATATCCATTAATTTGCAATGTAGTGATTCAAAAAAATATTGCATGAAAAAAAACCGCAATAAATCAAAATGCGATAAAGTTTATAATCTTGTTATATGATCAATAACAAATATTAGTATTCCATGTAATGGAAGTGATTGATACATATGCATTTATATATGCATGTATATATAGTTTATTTACTAATAGAAAATCAGAACATTTGAATAAACAAATTTTAAAAATCTATTGTTCCATAAATGAAGAATCCAGTAATGTAAAAGCAAATTCACACAAATCTAACCTGGAATCAGGCATATAGAGATAGTTTATCCAAACTTAGGAATGCAAAGCAAGGTTAAATATATTATAAAGTGCTAACTTCTACCTTTATATTTAATATTTTTGGTTAGAGAAGTACGAATTTCTTCAAAAAATAATAGAAAGGAGAAAAAAAAAGAAACAGTAATAGTTTTAATTGAAATTCAAAACATATCGGTTGATAATGGTGAATTATTTTCAAAACTGATGTTTAATAAGAAGAAAGGTATTAAAAATCAAAATAGAATCAAATCAAAACTCCACATTAAATTTTATTTAAAACGAATTTTTTAAACTTGAAAATAAAATAGTTTGTATTTTTTATATTATAGAATCTAATATTAAATTGACGAAATATGTAAAACTGTAAATTTTATGAGTTTCTAGGAAAATGTTTTTTGTAACTAAATTTTTGTGGAAATGACATTATATATTATATATATATATATAACAGGAAAGAAGATAGAAAAGTATTTACCATTATCTTCCACTTTATGATAGGTTTGTGTTTATATGTATGACAGTTAGGGTAAATCGCGGTTATATGGTGGGGAAAAAAGTAACGCGGAACATAACCTATGCAGAAAAGTTGTTCTATGGTATGAAGATTAAAATTTCTTTTTTAAAAAATAATTTCAAAATTTTTAATATTGCTTCTAAGGGGTTGAATTTTAGAAAATATGGTGAAAGACTTAATTTTGACTAGAAGGTTTTAAATGCAAAATAATTTTTTTTTATATTATAAGTTAAGAGGTCTCAGGGGTGTTAACTTTCTATAGAGATCTGAAAATATAAACAATTTTCAAACAGGTATAATTCTTTTAAATTTAAATTAAATTATTCGAATCCTGAACACATTATTTATAAAAGAATGGGGCTTCAGAAAAATATAAAATGTTTAAAATATAATACTAATTTTAAAAATCGTAAGTATATGAAAATTCTATAATAAATATTAAATATTTTTAAAAATGTATTTTTTTATTTATTAAAATATGTAAGTTATTATTCTACTTATATAAAAATAGCTACAGCGTAATAATACATTTAACTTTATAAATCAACTTATAACTCTAGTAATTAAAACTACTCTTTTAGAAATAACATGTGCGACGTAAAACTTAATAAATATTTCTTATAGAAAAGTTTCTTATTTTCGCATGCTTATAATTTTTAAAATTATGATTATATTTTAAACATTTTGTACTTCTCTGAAGCCCCATTCTTTTATAAATAATGTGTAAAAGATTCGAATTATTTAAATTAAATTTAAAAGAATTATACCTGTTTGAAAATTGTTTATATTTTCAGACCTCTAGTGAAAATTTAAAACCCCTGAGACCTCTCAAAAACGATGGCAGTGGATAAATGAATAATGAGTAGATTGATCATTTCAGGACTCTAGCTCTCTCTCTCCCCGCATCAGTCCGATCCAAGCTTTTTTCCGACTTCTGTTTTATCGTGCTCTGCAATTTCGACAATAGATTTTTTCAAAAATTTAGTACTAAAGAAGCAGTTAAATGTGCCTGATTTTTTTTGTAACAATTTATTAAATGCCCTTGACCCAATAAATGTTAATAAGTACAAAAATATTTAGTCTTTAATAACAAATGTACCGTTAAAAAGCTCAAGTACTTAAACTTCCTTCTCCTTGTGTCAGCACTTTATGTACAAATTCACTTTTTATTTTATTTCTTCCCTTTATCTATATCTCAGTGGTTCCCAAACTTTTTTAACTCATGGACCCCTTTTTATAGTCAATACTTGCCATTGACCGCTTTTTATAGTCAAAGCTTGCCACGGACCCTTTTTATAGTTAAAACTTGCCACGAACCCTTTTCTATAGTTAAAACTTTCCCGAAAACCCCCAAGTGAAAAAGATACATAAATGCGTAGTATAAAATTTAAAAATTTTAAAAAACATTTTGTTGAAGAATTATTTGCTGAAATTATAACTTTTGATTAAAATAAAATGAAAAGAATAATGACTGGGATGAACTTGATGAGATGTTATGAGTGTATTTATGTCCGTCTCAGTGTCTATGAGTAGCAACAGCAAATCCCCACGAGCATTAGTTTTTAGTCAGTTTCTTTTTTTGTGTGTGTGATGAGGTTTTTTACATCACTGAATCCACGTTTTACCTAATTGGAAGACGAGAAAATAGTCAACAACTTCTGTACAATAACTCATAATGCAGAATATAAAATTGGAATTTGTTTTTGTAACCAGAATTATTGATATCCTTGTTCAAACATTGGTTTAAATTCCTTATTTGTGGATATTTCAATAAGATGCTCCAGTATTAATATGGATTCATCTGTTTAGGAGATCTGAGTTAGTCCACGCGCAAAAGAGTTCAACATCCAGTCGGGAATATTCAAATGAGTTATTGTTATTTTTTAAATTTCCAAAAAAATAGAAATGAATCAAAAATGTTTAAAATTTTACATTAAACCTTGCGGGCCCCTCTGACAATGTTCAGGGACCCTCAAATCAATTTTTAATCTTACACGGACCCTCTGAATAATACCGGGGACTCCTGGGGGTCCATAGGGACCACTTTGTGAACCACTGATCTATACCTCAGAGAACATCTCCGCAGAGGTAGGTTTAGAAAATTTGAAGAAAAAAAAATTGGAATCCACTTTAATAACTATATTAAAGAGCAAAATTTGAAGAAAAAAAATCAAACTAATTCTCAGTGAAGCACCCATTGAGGGAATGATATAAAATAAAAACAGAAAATTGACAAGTCAAAATGCAATTCCTCACACAGATTTTGGACTTAATACTGGAATAAACTCGATGGTGGATTCTTTCCTTAACGATTACTCCGGTATACATAAACACATACAATGCTATTAAATAGTTTAGAATTAACTTATAATATTTATGGAGCTAATTTAGTGACCATTACCAATGACCGATTTCGACTTGAGATTTAGTCTCATATTAGTATTCAGATTTCAGTAAACTGAAAACTAACCGAAACGAATCAAAAGACTTTAGAAACGAATGCCCACTCCCTCCAAAATAGCAATTCGGCATTTAAAAGCAGATAAAAAGATTTCCTCGCACAATTCTCGTTCCACATTCATTTCACTCAAACCCAGTCTTCGTTCTGTAATACCAGGAGCCTTATTTTTCCAGGATACATCATCCAGAAATTAAACTGCGCTCGCTCAGAGGTAAAAACAATTTTCCATAGATATAAAAGGACACTTTAGAGCTTTGTAAGGTAACCAACCAGAATCCCCCCAAAGAAACGAGCAGACGAAACAACTCGAACGTTATTGCCTCTATTTTATATTTCTGGGCAAAAACCCGCACTGCATTAGGTGCCCATTAGTTCCCTCTAAGGTTTGGAACTTTTTGAATAAAAGAACCATTATTGCTTAAATCCTGAAATTGAGGGGAATGAGAGGGTTAAGCTCCGGGGAAGGTCGTAGGGGTCCCCCTAAAAATAAGAAGCGCGTCTTATTCAAATGAAGAACGAATTGGGGTCGCATGCAGCGTTCCTCTTTCTGTAATGGTTTGAGGTAATTGTAAGCCAAGCAGATGGTATCTGGACAAGGAGACCACAATTGGGCGGGACATTGAAGGTTTTGTTTTAGTATTTTTTCCCTCTCCCGGGCTCAGAGAGAGGGGGAAAGTTTGCATTGGGCACAGCAAGAGAAAAAGTTTCGGAAGTAGTTTCTAAATATATCTATGATTTATACTAGTATCTTCAATATATGGGATTATTCAGTCGTTTGTCTGAGATAATGTTAGTAAGAGTTTAATCTAAGTAATAGTAAAAGTATCAAAGAGCAATGCATTTTTATAAGGGAGATTATATTACGCTAAATGTCTTTTTTCATTTTAACAAAGAAATACACAAGTAAAAAGTTTGAATATCTTAAGGGTACCAGGACATTCTCGAAAGAGTAAAATACCAAAAATAAGACTTTTTGTGTATGACACATATATTTTTAAAAACTTCCAATGGAGCTTAGAATTCTTCTGATCTTAATAAAAAGATATTTCAATCATTCTGCAGAAATACAAAAATAATTTTTTAGTTAAAATTTTTTTTCTGTTCAATTTAAGTTGGACATAATTTTGAAAATCACATAATACATGCTTATGTTTAGGTACCATCTTTTTGAGAAATATCGCTTAACTATGCAAAATATTTTAGCACGTATTTAAAACAATACATAAAATATAGTGAACTTATTTTTTATAAAATATTTAAATAGTTTCTTTAAAATATTAAAAAACTTTGCAATTTTGAAAATTTCTATTCCCCCCTTTTTCATACATAAAACTATTTTTTTAAACACTATGTACTACTTCGACTAAAAAAAACAGGTTCATTATATGCACAGGTATCCTGTATTGAAACATAAAAAATTTGGAACCATATAGTGCAATAGTTTTTTTTCTAAAGTGTACTTAAAAGCAAAAAATTATGCTTTGGAGAAAAATTGGAAAAACTAAACACTTGTAAGCATTTGCTTGCATTTTTGTCTCTCTCTCAATTACTTTTTTCTTATTTTAAGGTTATTTTATCAAAGAACATACACTGGTGGTCAAATTTATGGACGCTTTTTAAAATTATGTTTTTTAAGTTTGCATGCTTATGGAAAATGTTACGTTGCACAAAATGCAAAGTATTTAATATCATTATTTAAAGGAGAATTTAATACTGAATTCAATATAAAAATCAAAAATTCAAACATTTACAATGCAAAAACCTGATGATACCTGAGCTGGTACCCCTACATACCGCACTACACCAACGAAAGGACATTCAGCATAGACAGAATGTGTAGAGGTCATAACACAGATATTCCGCGGCACGAGGATTCGGAACCGCGACACTCGGTTACGAGTTCGTGACCATAACCACTAGGCCACCGCAGTCACGTAATCTATTCCGAAACATTAAGAGGAAATAGACTAAAATGATGGTATTTATCAATAGCTAAAAAAATCCATTGAAAAATAATAATGATCTGCAATAAATTAGCTTGTTATGCTTCGGTGATATGCTGATTGCTTATTTATCAGTAATTATGTATTTTACTCGGGACACAGCGCAAAATTAGGGGTTTTCCACTTCAGCTAATAGTTTATTTTTAAGGTGAGAAAAAAAGGAGGACGGGATTTCGAATATTAATTTCTTTCTGTGTGTGTGTGTGAAAGAAAATATAAAAGCTAAAATTTTATCTTAATAGAAATGTTCGATTTAAAATTTCAGTGTATAGAAATCCTTAGAAGAGGGTTGCAGCCCCCCTATCACACCCGTCATTAGGCCACCGATTCTACAATTTCTTCACTAGCTTAGCTTAAAATACTAATAATATTTAAAACTTAAAAAAAGTATAGAAATTTTTTTGTAAACATTATTAATTTGAATTTCAAAAATATGTACCAAAGTATATAATTTTATTTCTATGTAAGTGAGGGAGTGAGTGAATATTAACGTCGTCATGAGGGCTTTTGGTGACTGACCACGTAATTTTGAACCATGGTCAAGTGACGAGGACGACACTTGAGCTGGCATCTCCCTCTCCTAACTACTACACCACACCAACAGGAGGACATTTGAGCTTTCGACAGATTTAACGTGCATCGCTTCCCTACACGATGGGTCTTTAGCAATACTGGGTCGAACTCGTGGCAAGGCCAGCCACGATCCGATACCTTGATCACTCAGCTTCCACGGCCACTTTATTTATATGTAAACATGTTTATTGTATTGTATTTCATATTTCATTCAAATAGGTACTTCCCACATGAACTCTGAAAACAAAACATATTTAACAAAAAAAAGTTATTTTGTTGTTGTCGAACTACATGTTTTCTAAATCACGATAACTGATTTCAAACAAACCATATGTGATACAATACGAAAGATTTTTATTTTAGAGAGAACTAATATGTTTTTTGATACTTAAAATACAGTTAATAAATTTTAGTACGAATAATTTTGAAAAATATAGAACTTAATTTATCTGATTGGTATATCAAAGAAAACACACATATACACAAGGGAGAATAATTTAGAAGTATCAAATAATAGAAAACCAATGCTCTGAGAATGTTATAATTATATTGGATTTATATAATAAAATATTCTGAAAATATAAAAAGGGGAAAATAATAACAAGAAAAATAATAGCAGCCTTTTTTAAGATTAATGCCTGCTAATTCCAATATGTGTTACGTCAATTTAAAAATAGCGCATTACTTATACGTTAAGCAAATAAGTTTTCGGTCTTAGCATTTTAATCCTCACTCAAACTCAAGAGAACCCCTCGAGCAATTAAAGTCTAAATCTTATATCTCAACTTCTAGAGCTCTTTTTTAAAATATTTTTTTTTTTTGCTTCTCTCATGTAATATTCCTAGATGACTTTAAAAAAGAAAAAGAAAACCCTATTTTTTCTTTAGAAAAAGGAAAAGAAAAAATAATAAATTCATTACCAAAAAAAAAGGAAAGAAAGAAAAATTCCCTAAAAACCACACCGAAGGGGGTCACTTTTTTTACTCTCTTTTTCCCTCAATTTCTACCGCTAATTTGTTTGAAATGACGCTTTGTTTTAATGCATCCACACCCCTAAAAGAATGGACTTCGAGGAAAGTTTAAGTTACATAATCCTCCTCTCTCACCCTTTTCCTACCCTCCCACTCTCTTATATATTTCCGTCAGAGAACCCCCCTCTATCACAGACCCCCTTTCCCTTTTCAATGTCTTCTCCTTTTTACAACTCCCCCCCATCAAATTGAAATCCATCACTTCCAGTTTTATTAAAGGTTTGTCCAACAGCTGGCAGGTCCCGACAGATCCCTCGAAGCTCGCTTCGGACCGGGGTAAAACAAAGAGTGAATTTTTCGCTTCTCCATTTTTTCCCCTAATATTTTCCCCTTCGTCCAACTATAAATATATAGAGTGGACGCACACTTTAATTTCTCGACTGCCTGAGAACCCTGACCGTGGGATACTGTTACCCCCGTGATAGAATAGAATCGCCTTTATTTTGCAAAAGAAATCTTACAGTAAGTGTACGAAATTTACAAGCATATTATCATACATAATTTAGCACTGCTTGTTATCAGAACATTTTCGCAGTGTACTTTTTTAAAAACAGCATACTGTAACATTATAAATACTTTTTAGGGATCTGTATAGATAAATATTAATACTTAACTATGGTAATGTTTCAAAATAGAACTGAATTTTGCAAAACTCACCATTATACAGGAAACTTTAGTAGTTTATTAAAAACTCCTTAAAATAGTAAGTAAGTGAATATTAACGTTGCTTCAGCTACTCAAGGGCTTCTGGCGATGGACCTCGTAAATTTGAACCATGATTAAGTGAAAGGACGACACCTGAGCTGGCATTTCCCTCTCCTAACTACCACACCACATCAACGGAAGGACGCTTGATCTCTCAACAGATTTAACATGCATCGCTCCCTAAAATGGCGGGTCTTCAGCGGTACTAGGCTCGAACTCATGACACGCCAGCCACGGGTCCGTTACCTTGACCACTAGGCTACCGCGGCCTCTTAAATCAGTTTGAAGAAAAAAGTAATAAGCTTATATCAATATATAAAAGTATTACCAACATAAACACTACATAAACTTACCTAGGCCATGTACTAAAATTTTAGTGTTTTAAAAAATTTAAAAATTTTAGTGCTGATTGAACAAATATCAGAAATGTGACACATTGATGAGGTTATTATTGAAATAACAGGCTATAACTAAAAAATACTGATATAATAATTATTTTTATACATTGCCTAGAAAATAATATAAATATCAGGCACAAAGAGTTCCATAGAAATTAATTTCTGTTTTGGTTTATCAGACTCGCGCTACCAGAGTTTTTGAACATTTTAAAAATGCCAACATTTTGTAGACTAAAGACTTACCTAAGCTTTCTCTAATTTTATATAATTTATCGAAACGCGAGGTCCATGCAATGTAAAAACAAAATAATATATGTTTTTTAAAGCTAAAAGATTCCTCTATTCAATAAAATAATTGAATCATAAATGTGTTTTTTGAACAAATTTGTTTATTTTAAAGTGTTCGGATACCTAAAAATAAAAAATAAATAAAATGAACGACAAACTTGAAGACTTTTTAGAAATTTTCTAACGATTAATTTCTGACAAATCTTTAGATTGTAGTTTGTTTCGGTAATTTTTATAATAGTTTGGCGATTTTTTTAAAGTCCTGCTAAACCAACTTGCAAATTATATTATATTACAATATTTGGGTTTTTAATGAAAGTTTGTATTAATGGATTGATTATTTGTTTATTACAGTCATACTCTCAAGAAATACGAGGGATATTAGCCCTAACCTCGTAATAAGATAGTTTCAAAGTGTTTATAAATAGGATTCGAAGTTTGTACATAAATAAAATAGCAGAAACGACTAAAATTTTCATTTCTAAGGCTTTTGATTGAAGCATAGTTTTGGAAAATAAATAGTATTTTCCCAATGGTGGAAAGTTGGTTTTAAAAGAATTATCAAATTATGTAAGCAAATTTATTATAAATCGTGTGTAAATTTAGAATAAATAAATTTTATAATTAATTTCATTGACTTATTTAATTAAAGATTCTACAATTTATAAGCAATTCAAATAGAATTATTAAATTCCGTCATTAAAAATTGACCTAGAAATTTAAATCGTCTGTTTTTTAAGGCTATAGTTAAATGATTTTTGATATGATTCATATTAAAAATCAAGGAGATATTTTCTTCTTGTGGGGAATAATAACAATGAATTAAGAAATAATTTTTTTTTTGAAAAAAATACAACAGTTGCTTAGAATTTGAATACCAAGTAGGTATATTTTAAGATATATAGATTTAAAACCAATTTTTATTTACCAGGAAAAAAATTATTTGTAAAAAAAAATTCAAAAACTGTTTGAATAATTTTTTAAAAAAAATATACTCACAATAATTAATTATTGAAATATTTTTTTGTTCTGAAAAATAATAATAAAAAAAAAATTGGGATAGAATTTTTTCCGACTTTTTTATTACTTCAAAAAGAAATCTAAAGCTGAAAATAGAATTTTCTACCCAATTGTATGCAGTTTCATTAAGTAATTTTTCCAGTGAATTTTTTCCATGCCCATAATTTGTACCATTCAAATTAATTTTATTAGATATTATCCCCATAATGATATATGTCTATGCTTTTAAAGAAGAATTTTATTGTCAAAGTATGTTTACATTTTTCAGTTCATATCAGGACATACATTGAAGAAATTCTTTTTTGCATTTCCTACACTATCATCAACATGTATCAACTAAATTCCCAAATTTATGTCAGGAAAAAATTAAGCTATCTTCTGAAGCTCACAGAACTTTATTTTTAACAACCTAATTGCATGCAACTAATATTTGTTGCATTTTTATATATTCTGTGCTATTTTCCATTCAATTATCAACTCAATATCCTAATTCAAGTCATAAAAAAATGAAATAAAAACACTTTTGAAGCTGCAGAATATTAATAGCAACTTGACTGCACTCAAGTTCAAAACTCATGTGGTATTTTCACGATTTCTACACATTTGCTAACATTTATTAACTCAATCTACTAATTCAAATCGGGGGAAAATCAAACAAAACACTTTTGAGAGAAACTACAGAACTCTATTAATAACTTAACTGCACTCAGTTCTAAGGAATTTTTGAGGCATTTCTACACATTCTGTGGTCTTTCTGCAGTTTCTACACCATTATCAACATGTATCAACCCAATCCACTAATTCAAGTCAGGAAAAAAAAAAACATTTTTTGAAGCTACAGAGCTCTATTAATAACAGCTTGACTGCACTCAAGTCCAACTAACTCTTGTGGCTCTCTGATGTTAATGACTTAACACAAAAAAATACCACATCCATCTTCTTCCCGACCATTTCTTCCCTCACCTGTAGGGGGGAGGGGGAAAATCCCTACGACTCACATCTACTTTTTCATCTACTGTTGATGTATACTCTTCGATGGAAAATATCCAAGCCTTAATGTACCTAGCTGTCCCTAGAGAGTAGCTTTAGATGTAGAAGAGGCTTTGGCGAAAATACATAATTATTTTTATTTGAAATTTCCGAATGGAAACGGGGCAACTCTATACAACCCACCTATTGGAGGGAGGGGGGATTCAGCCGATATATATATTTCTGTGGGTTAATCAATCTCTGGAAAGGAATTCAATCACAGATCGATTGCTACCGGCCGGCAATCACGGCTAGAGTATGACGGGCATTGAGTGATTTATAACGGCCTCTCTACTCCTACCGACTCTACTCTTTTTCTTTCTCTGTATTTCGTCTTTTCTGCCCATATCTTACCGACTCTCTCCCCCCTGCATGTTATAATGGTACTCAGGTCATGGGCAGTTTTATGGGTGAAACCGACGGCTATATTTCAAATTGAAAAAAAAAAATTTTTAGGGGAAAAAGTAATAATAAGTTTTACCGCTTTGCTCGTTTCTGGGGAAAATACGACGGGTCTCTTACCCTACAGGATTAATGAATGGAAACACGGCCCATGGAAAAGCTTTAGATGCTCTGGAAGTGTAGGTTTGCGATAATAAATTTTGGAGTTTGTTTACATTTTGGAAAAACAAATTCTTATTGGAATAGTATGAGATTTCATTAAATTCAGCCGCTTGAAAGATTCGTGGAATTTTTAAATCTTGAATTCAAGTGCAGGTTTGAATTTGTTATAAGCAAAGCCATCAAGAACAAAATATTGACCAATCGGAGACAAAATGAGTAATTCAGAGAAAATTCCAGAAGCATCTGTTCTGTGCTAGGAAATCGAAAACTAAGACTATTTACCCATAGCTGCAATGTTTTAAATTTATATTTTATATATAATACAAGAAAAATGTGTGTGGTTATCAATATTTAATTCATTGAATAACACGGTGTTTAAATGTATCATATATATATATAGTCTACTTACTTCTTTGAGTTTGACATAATATTTTTGTAAAATTTTAATAAATATACTAAATTAAAAATACGTTTTTTATACATCAGTTTATTTTTTGCAAAATTGTGACTAAATTAAGATATCCATCTACCATAAAATCATGATTTTTTTTAAAAAAACTGACAAATTTCTTCTATGATTTTATTTTATAGGCCATCTTCTTAGCTTTATAAAAATACCAAGTGTTTTGTTTTTCATTCAATAGAGCAAAAACTACAAGTATTTTAGTAAAAGCAGATGCCATAGCTTTAAATAAGATGCCAAACCTTAAAATGCGTTTTACTCGAAATGTGTTTTTTCCCCCGAAAAACTCAAACGGGGACAGCGATTGCTCAAAAAGTTTTTCAAATAGTTTGCTGAAAGTTTTTGTGTATGTTCTGCGTAACAGTAAAAGTGTTTTAACCTTCGGATTTATCAATCACTGTTTTATTACAAAATTTACAGTTTTTTATATGAATAAAATCACTGTTTTATGAGTAATTTCATATAATTAGTGAGATAAAGTTATCTAGTTTTTGTAAACATTAAAACATTTCTTATCCTGAAGTCATTTCAAAAAGGAGTAGCAAAGTAATACATCAAAACTGAAAAATTAAGAATTTGTTCATTTACTATTTGTACAGCGCGAGCCCCATTTTTGTAATTTTTTGTCAATTTTTACCCATTTTTTTCTCATTTTAGTGGTAATAATTTATTTTTCTCTTCTTAATTTTAACCTTTTTTCTTAAAGAGTACAGAATAAATCTAAAAACTACAAAACAATCTCCATATCTCCATTTTTTTTAAAAAAAAGTTGTGGCAAATAGTCGGATATCTTAATACAGGGTTTCTCAAACTTTTTATATTCGCGACCCAATTTTCAATCAGAATTTTTATCGCGCCCCCTTCCCCATAAAATAACAATGTGTTGATTGTAGCGATAATGTATGATACTTTGAGACGATAAAGCTACAATATGACCCTAATTTTAAATCGTACAAAAGTATCAAGATAAGTATTAAATTTTATGTATGATAAACCCATTGAAAAATTACTAGTAATTACTAAACTTGTTCTTAGCTTAGTATGAAATATATTGTGCCGTACACTGATACATTTATAAGTATACTATATCAGAGTAAATGTGAATTTTTTTATTATGTCAGAACACATTTGTTTTGTTTCCTTTTAGTAAATTGGTAATTTTTTTAAATAATCTTTTATTTTCGACTTTCCGAAACGCTCTTGAAGGTTTATCACGCTCCAAGTGGTGCACCCCACAATTTGAGAAACACTACATTAATAACTTAATTGATTATTTGTTTATTAAAATCAAATCTATGAATCTACACGAGGGCTATTGATAACGGATTTCATAATTTTGAACCGTTACAGTGGTAGTTTAAAGAGGGAATGACAGTCCATGCATTGTAGTCGTGACTCGATCAAGGTCGAATAGCTCTCGTGCTATTTTATAGGCTAAGTTATTAAACATTTGCTCATTCTCGTAATTTTAAATACAATCAAGTTATGAGGACGACACTTGAGCCGGCATCTCCCTGTCAAAACTTCCACTCCACGTTCACGGGGGGAGTTTGAGCCCTTGACAGATTTAACGTGAATCAATTCCTCTACATGATGGGTTTTTAGAGGCAAAAAAACCTCATGTAGAGGATGGGTTCATGATTCGAACCCATGCAACAAGTGTGATCCATGATTACTTGGTTGCTATAGACATGTAAGAGGATAGCATCCGGATGTTAAAATATGCAGCATAAATAAGGGTGGAAATACAGTTTTACGTTTTTTTTCTTCGAAAGTCAGAATTAGAGAAAAATTAAAGGATATTGGTTGAGATTTTTCAAGTTTTAATAATTATATTTAAAATAAGGGGAAACTATATATGAAATTATAATTATGCTTTTTATTATACATTATTTTTTTTGAAAAATTTAAAAATTAAAATGTTGTACATTTTTAAACATAGTACATTTAAATATAGTACAATCTCCACATTCGTAATTATATTTGTTTTTTAAAAAAAATTTTACACATGTACTTCAAATTTATAGGTATCTTACATTGTACATTTATAAATATAAAAGCTAAAAGTATAATAGACGATAACCAATAACGATAAAAATTACTTTTTAATAACTATAAAATTATTTATATAATTCTTTATTTTTTTAATGTGGTTTAAATACGCGTGAAATTAATATGTTTTTATTATTACAGTTTTGATGATTTTTTTATATAAGTGTATATTTCTGTATTAACATGTATATCATACTGCATAATATTTACAATATTACTGATTAGTAAAATTCAAATTGCATTTTGTATGTTTGTTAATTTCCCATTAGAGAGAAACTTAGATATTTCTTTGAGTTTTATCATATTTTGCAAGTAGTTATGATTTTATATCACTATAGACATTAGAAATTTTCCAGCATTTCTCAAATTTGGAGAATTTAATTCATATCACAGAGAATTAGTAATTTTAGAATTTAAGATGTCAATGTTAAATATTGACATTTTCAGTCTCTGCAACGTAAAATTTCATTTATATTTAATTTTACTGAGAATAATACATGTTTTTAAACATATTTGAGATTTGCTGGCGTAGTTTTTATTAATTTGAAAATATTTTATTTGAAACCCTTTTTGACGCTGCTTCCCTGTTGTTTTCAGAACGCGTTCATCCCCCGGTTCCTGGCTTTCGTGAGTAGCTTTTCTTTTTTATCCATTGTCTTTTCATTTGTTTTTGAGCTTTTCATTTTAAATTTGTATGCATTGTTTTTTGGCTTTTTGTTGGTTTGTGTATGCATGAAGTAGATGGTTGTGTATGTGTATTCAGTGTTTTTTTTATTTCATTAATAACTGAAATATCAGGTACATTGAATTGCAATTAAGTATAATTAAATATATATACACTGGAAAAATTTTCAAATTAATACATAAAATAATTAAACAAAAACTTTATGATTAATAAATATTCAGTACAAATAACTGACTGCTTAAATATTTATGAATAATACGTAATATTTATCAAATCGGTTCATTAACTTATCTGATGAAGAATATATCCTTTAATAGTAAGAATATAATTATACTTCAAAATAAATTAATTAACATGAATAACTTTCCAGATACTTACATTTTATATTAATTAACGTAAAATGTTTAAAAAAGTATTTTACTTATAAGCATACCTACAAATATATATAAAATAATTTGATTTACAAGTTTTTCTAATTTTCAATTCCCATTAAGAGATTCTACAAATTGAATATTTTAAAAATTGAAACTAAAAACTTCTTCACTTAACATATAAAATAACAAATTCTGTTTGATAGTTATTGGTAATACTCAAAAGTATTATCTTACAAAATATCTTAACTAAAATTGATTTTTTACACCAAAATGTGTTAATTATTATTAGAACCCATGAAAACAGGTAACAGATTAGAAAAGTAACCAACACTTAACAATACTATTACATATTCAATGGTATGCAAAATATTTTCAGTCAGCGATATCTTCATTTTTAGCATTCATTCTTTACTTCTCGATGATTTCAGTGAAGATGAACATATTTATTTCAGCTCATTTAATAATAATAAATAAATTTTAGTAGCAAAAAAAATTATTTTCTTATACAACACATATTTATTTTTTTATTCAGAAAAATATAATCAGATAAGGAAACTACTAATCCAAGAAAAACTCATTTCTAAAAACTTCACGAACTTCACTAGAAATGCACATGCCACTTACTTTTCTTCGTTTTAATAAATATTTATTTGTTTGCAGATAAGAAAATATTAAACAATAAAAACGAATATTCTTTTCAAAAAATTTAAACGAATGTTTTTTATTGTTTTCTGATACACATAAAAAATTACACATATTTCATAAGAAATAAAATTCAAAATTTTATAGAAATTCCAAAGAAGTAACTGGTTAGAATTATAATTATCAAAGTAGTTTTCAAACTCTGAAACTGGATGTTGTATAATATACGTGCAAGTATTGTTAAGCCCTAATTGTTATCAAGAAATAACCGAGATGTCTATAAAATTAATTTTGCGTATCAATTTTGGAACTATCAATATGATCCAAAGATAAAAAACATGAGGGTATGAATGGAAGCACAATGACCCCCTCTACCCACCTAAAGAAGCCTACGGTATAGTAGGAAGGAATGCTATATTGTCTGTTTTTTGACTATAGTGGAGTCTTTTTAACATATTATCTGGAGATGGGTTAGACCATCACTAGTGTTGCTTAAGACTGCACTCTACTTTAACTGCGTGATGGTCGTCGTGGTATATTGTTGTTACTAATGCCACCTGATCGGCAAAAGCCAGATCGAGGTTCTTAAAATTCATCATGGCAAAGTGACACCTGTCGTTAGCCGTACCTTTGAGCATCATACAGATGACAGTACGATTTACCCCGTTTTTCCATCCCAATTTTGAGAGAAGACACCTTGGGGGTGGTCAGGGGTTTCCCACCTCTTTTCCGCTCCCACCAACCTCACAAGAAGCCTTGCGGCTTGAGGGCAGAGTACCCCCTGCCGCGAAAGCACTGTACATATACAAATATCCATGACTTCTCCGGGATTCGGACCCAGGCTCTACGGCACAGCAGTCAGCGTCACTAACCATTATACCGGATGGGCCGGATCATATCGTAGTGGTGTGATCACCAAAGGTGTCCACGCAACTGCTCACTTTAATCGAGAAGCGGTTGATCAATTAGTAACTTTGAAATTTTGCGTCTCCGCCGCCCTATTTTCCCAATCTCTCCTCAAGCGAATATTATTCAAAGAAATCAAAAACCCTTTCCAGATTCAATATTTTATAACTCAAATAACGTCACAAGAGGATGAAGAATGATTTTTGTCACAATCTGTTGAACTTTATAATGAGGGCCTCCGAAATTTCAAGATACTATAAGAGAAATGAACTAGTTTGGATGGTGAATGTGTAAAGAAGTCGTAAGAGTAGCAAATGAAAATTACGTCTCTATCTCGATTATTCTTAATAATAATTAAAATTTTACGATACTCTATCGTATCATAGAATGTTATATTACCACTTGATAAATTAAATAAAATTATCTGAAATTTATTTTTAAGTTATTGTCAGTAAGAAATGTAATGAGAATAAGCTGTATAAAGACTTCCAAATAATTGTTATACAATGTATAAACACTAAAGAGAAAACTTAAGCAACTTTTTTTTGTCAATTGATAATACTGCTTTAGCAAAAGAGAAACAAATAAAATAGGTTGCTTTTAAATATTTCGGACTATTGTTAGGATCTGATAAAGTAAAAAAAAACCGTTATAAAGAAATTGAAGATTAAGAAAAGAAAGTGTTTTTCAATATTTTTGTTTAAAAGAATTCAAGAATAAATATATACTTGAATTGCTTTTTTATAAACATAATTTGACTCCAAGGATTCCTTATCCAATATATACAGTACAAATTTTAAAATTCCTCTTCCATTCACGGTTTGTCACAACTAACAATTTTTGACTATTTTTATTGAAATATAAAATCTTTCATTCAGTGAAACCAAGGAAAAAAATACAGGTTTCAAAATAATTATGTATTATCTTTCTCAAAATGAAAATGTATTATTTGTAATTTACATATTAAGTTAACGGTTATGCTTTACACATAAGATTTTAAGTTATGTATTGGAAATAAAAAGAACTGCATACAAGTCAAGATCATCGTAGAAATTAAACATCATTTAAATAAAAGGATTGCATTATTAAATTTTATGAAATCATCTAAAATACCTAGAAGAAAAAATTGTCCGTTCATTTAAAATTCTTAAATTAATTAGTCGAATTACTTTTAATAAAAACGATTAACTAACGCAATACTTGAAACAATTAATTATTTCATAATCATCTATAAAAATATCTCGCAAGAACATTTTTTTTCTTCAAAAGAAATTACTTTGTTAAAGTCTGAAAAAAATAGTTGTTTAATTTATTACACAAATATATATGATGCAATTTTTTTCTCAAGGCAGGTGACACATTTTTCCAAATACTGTCCATCACACTTAAAAACACTCGTACATCAGCAAAAGTTAGACTTAAACATAAGTGTTTGTTAACACATATTTTTTTAATATTTTATAAATGAATAATAAATGACACATATTTAGACAAATTTTTGTTAAAAAATCAATCCATGCATGTTAACTCATTCGAAAACTCTGGTTATGTAAATAATTTTTAATTTACTTAAAAATGCATAGTTAATTTTTCAATATGGACACTTTTAACTCTGTCTATCAGCTTTTTTATGTATATTTGATTGTCTTTTTCATTTAAATATCTCTTTTATCTTTTAAAATTTGTGAACTTTTTGAAAAATTATCTTTATTTTTATAAATTTATTGAGTCTTGTGAAAATATTTTGTGAAACCTTTACATTGATGTCAAATCATTGCATGCACTATGGTGTTTGTTTTTTATATGCACAATTTAGTTTTGCTCGATTTTTCTGTGTGTTTAAATCGCGATTTCATCAAGATTTATATTTTGTTTTTATTATCATTACTTAATCTAATGAAAAAAATACGCTATAGTAATTTCTATGGAACATTTTCATCAGTTATAGATAAGAAAAAACTGGTAGATTACGAAATTGTTCTCTGTTTCAGAAAAAAAATTATCAAAATTGGGTAGGAAATTTCTGATACATTTTTTTTACTTTTGTAAATCTAAAATTTTATGCGGTTTTCTTCAAATGGTAAAACATAAGTTCCTACAACTTTTCTTATACATATATAAAGAAATCATTCTACATTATGTGCTTCCGTAAAATAAAATAAATATTGTTATCATTTTAAATGCGCTTCTCCTTCACTTCAAAAAAGAAGCAATAAAAACCAGCTACATACAATGAGTAATTTTCTCCTTCACAGAGCTTATAATCCTACTCATTTCTTTTTATAGAATCAATACAGAGCACAAAGAAAACGAATCATATACTTTTTTTAATAGAAAACGTTTCAACAAGTTTGTTATGAACTTCAAAGCAATCATTGGCTCTTTTAAAATTGTCGGTTCTATCTTCCCTAATACCCCCGGAAACCCTATCAACTTGTTTGCGTTGTTGTAAAATGCGAAATTACAACATCATGTTTCATTTCGCATTTTTTTGAAAAGTTCAATTGAGCAAGTAAATCGCCAATTGGCAGAAAGGAGATTTGGGGGGAGAGAAGAGTGGGGGTGTAAAAAACACCCCTCCGGCATTTAGCCATTTTCAAAGGGGTCTGCTTTTAAGACCCAGTCGTGTTCTTACACTTCTTTTCTGTATTGAAAATCGATATTTTGCTTATACGAAATCATCGATTTGGACTACGCGAACGAATCGTTATAAGGCCGTGTTTAGAAGGCCCGAGAGGGTCAAACCTCCACCCAATAGGAAAAATGAAAGAAAAAATACCAGAAAAAGTAGAGAAAGAGATCCAAGGAGATTTGATCCAGAAGAGAAAATTTTCTCTCCCGTTTTCTAAATTATTTCGCTATTCCGCGATAAAATCCAGGATCGAGTTTTTATATGTGTATAAAATATATACAGCTTCTGGCTCCTGAATTTTGTAGCCCTTGCCCTGTCTATGGGTTATAAAAAATGAACTTTCTGAAATGCTTCGGGTATTTTATTCATAAAGTGTTTAAATTTTAAGACATTTCAAGCAGACCATTTATATAGCATGCGCAACCTTATTCTTCAATATGGGGGAGTCATAATGCTCCAATCATAAAACTAAATACTTGATATGTAAGAAATTTACTGTTGATCTATATAAAAGCTTTGCAGTGAACGTAACTGAAAAATATGGCTTGAAATTATTCTTGAAATCGCAACATTGTTCACTATACAAACTAGTTTTGTAATTTTATAACATGAATGTGAGCCCCATATTGATCAATTGAATCATTATACAATTACATTGAAGTCACATTATGTTTCTTGGATTTTTCCTAAATTTATTAAATAAAAAACAACTTCATAATGCAATTCTTCCCTTCGTAGTAGGTGTGGCGTAGGAACTTCCTGTTTTGAAAATGCAATAAAACACGCTACATGTTTCATTCGACTATATTGTTCTTTATTCATTATCATACAACATTGGAACTTTGAATTTACACAGTTTTAAACACAAGTCACCCTCCATTACTTATACACTGATGCAGTCGATTTCGAAAACTTTGAGTCACCATTTCAAGTACACTGGCCTCAAAAAGTTAAGGTACAACCGGGTTTTTGTGTCTAATTTGCAAATGAATGAATGTAGAAACAAAAAAATTGGAGGATATGTGCATTAAATAGTTTTTTATTGAATGCGTCATAGAAATTTGTATAAGTGTATTGCAATAACGATTTATAACAAAAAAAGCAATCTCTGCGGAAAAGTCCATCCTTGGAGAAAACAGCACATCACAGTGTTATGTGGTAAAATGGCATAAAACAATACAAAAATGGGTTCTAATAAGGAATGTGTCCACCCCTAACTTGAATGCATTGGCGGCATCGATTTCCCATGCTGTTTATTAAGTTGTCGGACACCGGAATAGGAAGCGAAGACCAGACACAGAGTAAGCCTTGTTTCAGCTCATGTAATGACCTTGGGGGAGGATTTAAAGCAGCAACCTCTCTGCCAAGATAGTCCCAAAGATGTTCTATCGGATTCGGGTCTGGAGATCTAGCTGGCCATTCCATTCGTTCCAAACCGTGATCCTCCAGATACTCCTCAACAATCCCAGCTCGGTGAGGTCGTGCATTATCATCCATCAGAATGAAGTCGTTACCAATAGCAGCAGCATATGGGCGGACATATGGATCAAGGATCTCATCCCGATATCTAAGACCAGTTACGGTTCCTCCATGGAACACATGCAGGTCAGTGTGGCCACCGAGCGAGATCCCTGCCCAAACCAGGATTCCACCACCTCTATAACTGTGTCTTTCAACAGTGTTGGGGATTGATGGTATCTAGTGTGCTGTTCCCTCCAGATCAGTAGACGCCCTGAATCACTCTACATTGTAAATCTGGACTCGTCTGTGAACAGCACAGAAGCCCATTGTTGCTGCGTCCAAGAAACATGTTCTCTTGCCCAGCATAAACGGTTCCTTCGCTGTCGTCCGTTGAGGGGAACGCACACAACTGGTCTTCTTACATACAGACCTGCATTGTGAAGACGATTTCGCACCGTAGTAGCGGAGATTCTTCTTCCTGATGCTTGAAAGTGGTTTGCAACGAGCTGCGGCACAGTAGTGGTTCTTCTCCTTCGTGCCGAAAGAGCTAGAAAACGGTCTTCTGCAGGTGTTGTAGCTCGTGGTCGGCCTGGAACAGGTCTTCTGGACACAGAATCTTCGGATTGGTATTGATCCCAAAGTCGCTGAACAACACTACAAGACACATTGAGACGTCCAGCAGCATCAGCCTGCGACAATCCCATTTCCATCCATCCAACTGCCCGCCACCTTAACGAATTGGGTAAACGACGTCTCTGGGACATTTTCTAAACTCTATTGACTATTGTCACCGAAACTGCCAACAACTGTTGAAAATCAACACAACTTACACACAAAAGTACGAAAGCTTGATCTTTTCAATAAAATAAAAGTGGTAGCAATCGTTTTTGCATTAATGTTTTTAAAGTTCGTTATTATCATTCATGTAAACTATGCATTTTATTGTTACTGTCATTTTTTTTATGGTGAGCTTCGAAAAACATGTTGTACCTTAACTTTTTGAGGCCACTGTATATCGACAGGGATATTGTCAATTCCGGCTCAGTTGTTGATTCATAGGTCTTCCAGTGTCTTGTAGCGAAAATAAATCTTTGTAAACCAGGGACTTGAGATAAGTCTACAGGAAGTAATTGGGAAGAGATAAATCAGATGAGCGCACAGGGTAGTTTACGTTCCCTCGCAGGAAGATCAGTCATTCGCGGGGGGAAGGCTACCCTTAAAACACCTATGGAAACCCTTCAGGTGTGAGCTGTGGCCCCATCTTGTTGTAACCATACCTTGTCAAGATCCCTTTCTTAGATAGCGGGTAGAAAAAATAGTTGGGTCATTGTGTCGCATACTGGTCTGAATTGACACGTGAACTCGTTCCACATTTTCATGTGTTCTAATGATCTTTAGATGTCTTTTCTTTCTAGACGTTGCTCGGATGGCATCCATCCCCATTAAAACATATTTCCGATCAGGAACACGACCTCGGGGAGGAATATCGAATTGACGACGAAAGGCACGTTGCACTGCAATCACCGACCGACCATTACAGATATACGCCTCCGCGTTAAAAACATGGCGCTGCCTCGACCACAACACATTCGAGACTAGACGGGCGGGAACAGAAATATCCCACTCCAACTTGAACTTTGATCATTTTTTTATTTTACAAATGCCACACACTACAATATCACTTATGCCGTTAGTGCATGTGCTTTCTTATATATTTTGACAATTGAATTAAAACTAATTAGTGCAGGGCAAACGACCAAATATTGACCAAACTCACACAGGGTACAGTCCGCTGAGTTGGCGATATCAATTCTGTAGAGATGAGATCTCAGACAGCCATGCCCTGTCAAAAGTCTAACATGAGCTACAGCAGCTTTTTTAGGTACTCCCTAGGGTTCTCGTTCAATATTGCCCAGTTCTTGTCCTTCGAAATCACTGCAATTTCCATTTTAAAATTATACTCCTAGACTATATTAGAAAAAAAAGCCTTAAAGAATTAAAGGTTGGAAACTTGATCGAGCACGAGGGCAACACCTGAACAGACACCTCAATCTAAATTTACACCCTCATAAATGTAAGGCCTTCTTCGGATCTTTAGAGTGGACCAGGTCTCAAACCCACCAACAAAAATGGTGTCGGACACAAATTCATGAGCATAACTAATAGGCTACTATGACCATTCTTGACGTGTTGGAACGATGAAAAGGGGGTATGTTCGTTACATTATCAATAATGAATTTAGAAATAAATCAGTGACTACCTTATTAACCCTCTGACCGGAACATTCGTCTCTCAGATGCGGATGATTTGCTTCGATGCCTGTAGATAACGCTGTGGTGTGATTTTTGGGGTGGGCTAACCTGACATCTTCAGTTTGACTCTACCCAGTGAGAGGATCACGTGGTGGTACTTGGCGATTTTTTTCAACTCACGATATCGGTGATTTTTCTTATCTATTACCATCTATCAGACGGATATTCCTATAGTTTTTTCGTTTTGGGTATTATTGTTTTTGGTTATTTTTACATGAATATAAATAATTTCTAATCAGTTTATATGAAAGTACTAGTCACAATTCTTGCGATAAAAATATATTAATATAGTGGGCCTCAGAAAGACTTAAATATCAAAAATTCTACTCATTTCCATGAGTGATACGGAGATTTAAAACAGTTCTTAAGGTAATAAAATTCAAGAAAAATTTGAGTACCTGTCTGTCAGATGGATGTTTCTAAGAGCGGCAAAAAAACTGATGTTCCGGCCAGAGGGTTAAGTAAATTAAGGGTTTCAGTACTGATTCTAGTCCACTTCTCTTTTCGGTATTACCTTAAATTATTGGGAATCCTACTTTAAGCTAACTTTTCACATACAGTTCTTTAATAATTTATGTATAGCAATGGATCTATGTTTTCTCTGTATTATTTAGAAGGTACAGATCTTTTCAATGCTTAACGTTTTTTGTATAAACCGCACATTTTTTCAGAACTACAGCAGACAAAGAGATCTTCTTGTATACCTTTTTATTCTGTAGAGTATTTAGACACCTACGAAATTTTACAAAACATTTCAATGCATTAATATGAGATGGAGCTTATTTCTTATATGCTACTTGTAATCGTTAAACTGATTCTTCATTTGGTTTTCCTTTAAAATAAAAAAATATATAAAAAAACGAACCAAGATGATAGTAGACATATGACCAATAATTATTCTTTAATGCTCCAGGTCAGCTCTCCACTCAAAACATTCAATGTAACTCTCTTATATCCGAGGCACATTCAAAGTTATATTAAATATGTATCAGCCTCTAGTTCGTAGTTTTGGTTAAATTATATATATATATATATATATATATATATATATATATAATATATATATATATATATATATATATATATATATATATATATATATATATATATATATATATATATAAATCACGGATTCTTTAAATCCAGATTGAAGAAATAAAACTGAAAATGTAGCAATAATTGTCAAAAAGTCACAATCAACAGCTACAATAAGCTGTAAGTTACCTCTTAGATTCACAGTTTATGAGGATTTATGAACAATATGATCAAAATTACGGCATAATCACCTTTTTTTAATGATCGATCGTCTCGATGAATATTTCGAGTGCACCCCCCTTTTCGCACAGGCCCTCTATCACCTATTACAAACCTATTTACAAACATCCATGCCCTCTCCGGATTAGAGCTCAAGCCCTACTGAACAGTAATCAGTGTTACTAATCAATATATCATCTAGGAGGCTAAAAAGACAACATCACACAACAAAATAACCATTTATAAAAGTACCTAAATCTTCTATTAAAAATAATTTAAAAATTTTTTAAATTATCTGTAACAAAATTTCAAACAAACATTTTACTATAATCAATACATCCAAAACAATAAATTTCAATTAGCTAGTTAACTAATTTCTTTTAATCTAACATCTTTCATCAAGTTTAAATTCAAGCATCCACCAAAACAATACAAACTTCCTAAATAAATAAACGAACAAAAAGAGAAGCTTGGCGTAAAAAGTCTCCTTGAACTACCATGACAAAATAATTCACAGATTTCCACTTTAAGCCTTAACACCCCATCCAGGGGGAAGAAAAAAACTTGATCCTACCAAACTTATTCGAGGAATTTATAAACGCATTTAACCCCTTAGGTTTCCCTCGAAGTGAATAAATTATCACTCCAACTCGGTGGAAGGATAATGTACCTCTCAAACTTCGTTTCGCCACACACACCATGCAAATACACCCCCCTCGCAACTCTTAGAGAGGGAGGGGGGAAGAACGTTCCTTTTTTCTCTCCTCTCTTCGCCAAACCTTCTCCTCTTTCCACGCACATTTTTTATACCGTTGGAACATGTCTCTCTTCCTCTCACTCTCTACTTCCAGAAGCAAATCTTCGCAGATTTTTTTTCTCTCTCCACCCCTCTTTTTTTCTCTTTTTTTTCCTCCACCCCTCTGCTTCAGGTTCTTCTACTTCATTCCCCTTGGTATACGGCACTTTCCCGCACTTAAAGCTGCAGACGAGAGGAAGAGGGAAAAGTTTCTCATTGCCGACTGGCAATGCAAACACGCCGGTAGAAGGGTGGTCATTAAGCAAGAAGGGAGGGATGGCGGGGGTGGATGGAACAGCAAGTACTCTCTCTCTCTCTCTTCACTTCTTTTCAAAGGAAGAAGGAGAGATACACACTCAGTCATCTACAATTTCGTAGAGGGTGTCAGTAAGCGTCGACTGGATTACAGGTCTATGATGATGAATGCCACTCGCTCCATCCTGATTGCGCTGCCGAAGAACAATTACCCCCTCCATCCCTCCTTGACCTCTCCCTTCCCCCTTCCTTAGGCAAATGGTTTTTTAATTAAAAGGATTCTCCGTAAGAGGAGCGCAGTCTTGTACCTGGACCCATCAGTCAAAGAGATGGTAAAAATCACCTTCAATGGCAAATAAACCAGTTATGCGTGAAATTTCGTCAAGCGTAGAATTATCTAAGCTGGAAGAAAGGGCGTTAGGAGGGACGGGGTGAAGATGTAGCAGGCAAGAAGCTGCTTCCGCAATCCTTGAGTTTGAGTGTGGAAGTTAAGACACAATATTGTTTCTCGAAAAATAATTAATAATCTAAAAAAATTCAATAAACGTGTAATCAAATGACTTTTTTTCAAAAAAAATGTAATGGTTAAAAACAAATAGAAACAGCTACATTTAATACAGTTCGTTTAAGACTGAGAATAACTTTGAAACACATAAACAAATTAAAATTAATTTCCTTCGTTGGCTTAAAAAAAGAGAAAATCAATTTATCAAATACATTACGTAATCCAAAAACATTGACATTTCTGGATTATATAAATTCTGTGAATAACATTTAAAATACAGGGTGATTATAATTAAAGTTCCACTTTCAAAATGCTGTAAAAAAGAGCAATTGGTCAAAGTGACTTGAAATTTGAACTGAATACACTTGAAAAGAAATAAACCGGTATGGCATAAGAAAAAAAAGTTCTGAAGTATATCAATTACAGATTCGGCTACAAGTGGCGCTTTTAATCGAATTACGATGGCTTTGGCCTGAGTTGCACATTAATCCAACTGTACTGTTCAACGCACTTGATTATTTAGGTGTTTTGACGGAAAAAATGACTTCCAAATCATTCAATAGTTGTTGCACTGTTAGTGTAAAGTCCATCTACCACGGGAAGGTCATACGACATCAGACGTAAAAAATCGGTTTTTAATTGTTCTTGGGCTAAAAAAAAACCGCATAAAAAGTAACAATGAAAACTCCAATGTATTTTTTTCTTATGCTATTATATTTCCCTCTTCTTCAAGCGTACTCAATGTAAAAATTTTAATTCTGACCAGTGTTTTTTTTTTTTCAAAACTTAGGAAATTGAACTTTAATTATAATCACCATGTATATATTCACGCTCGAAACGTATTTTTATGAAAATTTACTTTAATAAGAATGATAATATGTGCATCTATTTATTAAAAAATGCATGCATTAATGCATTAATTAATTCCCGATATATCATAATATCATTTTCCAGGTTTGATCTATCAATCAGAATACAATCGAAGACGAAACTAATATAAATTCCATGATATTTCTTACTTTAATAAAAATTTTATATCAGTTAAGATTCTTCTGCAAATACAAAAATACAAATGTTATAGCAGTAAAATAAATCCAGCTGCAGCTAATAAAATATAGTGATAATTTAATGCAAAATAGCATCGCGATATTACATTTTTTCTTTTTCATAACATAAAGGGAGTTTCATACAGCCTTTTTTAATCCGCAAATTTAACCATTCGTTTTTTAAGGCCATCGGTAACCCCTTTTCCCCGATTTTTGTTCCCAATCTGAGTACGATGTTTCACAGTTATCATCCTAAATAGTTTAGAGCTGAAAATCTTTATTAATTTGAATTAACATCGATCTAGTCATAGAGGAATAAGTTCGTAATTTCGAGAATCAGATGCATATTTATAAAATTACTTAGCAAATAATGCATACAATTAAATAATTTAACCTATAGATGACATTTCTGTAGTTGCTTTGGCGACCAGATTCGATTACTGAAAGCCAAATGATTTTTAAGAAACATCCCGATCCGAAATATTACTTTAAAAATAGTAAATAAATAATATAAAATAATTAAATGAAAATAAATATAATTTTGGTTCATGAGAGAGAGAGAAAAGTTAAATGCTAAATATTACAAAGCTGAATGAAAAGAAATATTTATTATTCAAAACAAACGTCGTGTTTGTAGCTTTTAAAGTAAAAAAAAATATAATTAAATAAAATAAGCATTTTTGATTATAATATACTCTTTTACTAAAAAAGATAGCTCTGTATTTTTATCTATCAATGTTAAACGTATTTTATGTCTTTCACTAATTTTAGAAAAATGTTTCATAAAAAATAATGAAACCTTTAATCCTTATTGCATGTAACAGTAAAACTTATAGCTCGCATTTGAACTTTACATGGTGGAATAAAATCCAAGTTAAGTTGACATCTTTGGCGATGGAGGAAAAAGATGGCGTCAAGATGTGCAAACAGTTCATTTTTTTACATATTGGATGTCTATTTAATAAGACGACAATAACTCGCCAAGTTAGTGATGAATAAAGGTATGCACTAGACTCAGCTTCAATCCAAAAGGGTTATTTTACAATTACACAGTCCAAACATGATCGTGGAATTAACCTTACCCCTTACCAATGTATACTACAGATACACTATATTGATCAAAGATAATTTTTTTATCTATTTCGGCCAAGTCAACTAGGAAGTAATCATTATGCTAAAAAGCCTGCAATTCCAGTCAAGCTATGCTAATACCTCTAAAAATTTATTTAAACTATTTTAAGAAAATTAACATCATTATTTCTAAACTATTTCAAGGCAATTAAAAAGGCAAAAAACAAAGAATTTAAAACAACTGTCAACGAATACAAATCTCTCGAATAATTATTTTAGAATAGCTATGCATCTTGAGTTTTAACACTAATAAAAGTTATTTGATAACCCTAACGCTCAAAAATTATTTTAATAGCAAAAATTGTCGCAGTAGATTTACTTTTTTGTTCGTGTGTAGATGTCAATGTGTTGAACAATTTATTTTTAGTATTAGTCATTTATTTGACTTTTTTTATTCTTTGTTTTGTAGAAAAGAAGATAGTTTATTGTATTTGCATGTAATTATTTTTAAGAATGAGTTACATTTTTTGAGCATGAATAATATACTAGAAAAAAAAAAAAAAGACTTTTATTATTACAAATTGTCGATATTTTTTTCAAAGCTGTCCACCGATTGTGGAACCAAGCTTGTGAATATTCCGGTATGTATTTTTGTGTGTCTTTTCTAGGCTCGGCGTCGGCAGAGAGCCCGCTTGGACGAAAGGGCGCAATAAACATTTCGTTCAAGCAAAACATAAAGAACTATTGCCAATAAACAAAAACATAATTATCTTGCTTTAATTAAAACAAAAAGAATTCCGCTGTGAATTTTTCACTTCCTGTTATTTTCAGACTTCTGCAGATTATGGCATTCTTAACACTATAAAATACTTGTGATTATAGATCTTAGTTTGTTGAGATTTTGTCGCCAAATGGCCAATCTCGCCAAGTGAGCTTTCTGCAGATGTCAAGTTTTTTAGTATAGTATTAAAATGTATGTACATAACTTTTTTAAATATTTAATTCACGTGAAAAATTTAAGTCTAATTTTATATAAATGTAAAGTTTTTGCAGATAGTGTAGATAATTTTTCGTAAACAAGTCCTTTTTTTAGTGACAATTTTATGCTCAAGAAATACTATTCTAAATTGATATTCTGAGAGATTTACAGTTAAATAATTCTTATTCAATATTTTACAAAATGGGATTATTTTTTTTTTTACTTTGTGAATCATTTTAGTAAAAATATAAAAATATTGTTTATTAAATTAAATTCTCCTTTAATTTAGTAATAAATTAATTAATCTAAAATGATTTCTATTTATGAAAAAATTTCAAGATATTCAAATATATACTCTGTTATATATATTACAGAGGATAACAAAAATTAGTCAAATCAATTTTTAATGGTTAGTTATTAATTTTCTATAAAATTAATCTTAAAAACACAAAACGGAAGAATGTGATTTAAACTTTAAGCAATAAAACTAAACTCTTAAGTAAAAAAATGTTTCGTATACAAACAAGTTGCTTATGGAAATTTCTTACAACTACCTCTCATAATTTTCCCTCAGCTTTATAAATATATTTTTTAACTGGTTATATTTAAAAATCCCAATCAAGTTAATATTGATTGATATAAATTCTACAATAATATGATACAAAAACATTTCGAATTATTTTTAAATGCGTTTTAAAACTTAATGAAAATTAAAAATAAGGTAATAAATCACAGAATTATATTTCTTTAACAGTTGGAAACATGGGTTTAAAAGAAACTAGAATAAAAAACCAAATTTATAAATAAATGACATATCTAACTATCGATTTTAATTAATGTTAGGGCTACAATTTCTTTGCAAGCGTATGAAGTTATTTTATCAACTTATTTAAGATAAATAAAAATAGGACGAATTATTTTGAAGCTAAAAGTCTGACAAAATGAATTCGTATATAGGCTTAAAACTAAAATTTCGCCAAACAGACCAATCTCGCCAAAAAAAAAGCTCCATTTATTACAATGAAAACAATCTAAAGCCAAAATAAATTCATTTAACAAGACACAAATGTATATTTATATAAACATCAATTATTCTTTTTGCATCTCTGACACAAACTAACCAGTTTTCCTCTATCCACCAAACGATTTATTCACAGAGAAACCAAAATGATTTCGATTAATTTTTATTCATTAATATTATTAATATTATAGGCCCATAAAAATATCTAATTAGCAATTTTAATTAATTTTAGAGCTAAATTTCTATATAATTATATGAAGTTATTTTTATCAGTGTGCAAGATGAATTAAAAATAGGACGAATTATTTTGAAGCTAAAAGTCTGACAAAATGCGTTATTTCACATATCAGCTTAAAAATAATTTATCGCCAAACAGGCCAATCTCGCCAATCAAAGTTCTAATTTTATTAACATGAATATATGTTTATAGAGACATCGAACATTCATTTTGCTTCCATGACACAACTAACCGATTTCACTATCCACCAAACGATTTATTCACAGAGATATCAAAACGATTTCGATTAATTTATTCGTAATTAATATAAATATTATAGGCCTATAATAATATGACATCCGTTTCCAATTTTCATCAATATATTCGAAAAATTCTTACGATAAAAAAAAGTACAAGGAAAAGAAGAATGAAAATCTCTGAACCTCTTCAATAATAGTAATGCATATCTGGCTCTACAAATGTAGTCACATGTTTGCTTTCCTAACGGAATATTGGCTTATGTTAACGGAAATCGAAGGGGCATCTGCCATGTTTTCTTCGTGATTGATTTTGTCAATGAGTCGCAGTATTAAAATACGATGGTAATAACCGTTTCATTGAATCGAGTAGAACTGTTTACGGGTCCATGACATTAGGGTTTATTTCTATCCCCGTAGTGGAAATCGAACTCTAAATATCTGCTTTTTACACTGCACTCACAGGGATTGTGACAAATACCATTTTTCACCTGTTACTCACAACACTCAAGTAAGAGTACATAAACGTCATCATCGCTTTTGGATTTTATGGTTTTGTTTTTTTCCCCACACAGTTTGGGGGTTAGGATTCAAGGATTGCTTTTGCATTATTCTGCACTTATATGCAAAGTGTTTACCGATTATTGAGAAATGAATCTGGCGATAGGTAATTTCTTTTCACTTAGTTTGATATTTATGACACGCACATTCCACTAGCATATCAAAATAATGAATTATTTTTATTGCTGGACTGCTTAATGGCAGACAAATAATTGCTTCTTTTATTATTTTGCGGAAGTTATTTAAATTCAAATTACGGTAGCTCCTACGTGACTGTAACCACAAATAATTATCAGATTATAGTAGTTTATACTAAATAGGTGGGGGACTTCAAATTGAATATTTGATTACTCATCTTTACATTAGATTTAGCTCGATAAAATAAATAATTGTTTGTGTTAGGTTGAAATAACTTTTACAAGCATACACGTCATAAGAAACTGTCCCGCTTTATTTGTCCAAATGGCTAAATTCATTTGATATCATAGTCACGTGATAACTGTAATCACTTATATTCATCCAATGAATTATTAATATGTTATGTCAAAGTCACATGATAACTGAAACCCCGTGTTTCCACCCAATCAATTCATTAACTCATGTGACGTCAAAGTTACGTGAAAACTGCAACCACGTGTTTTCAACGAATCAATTCATTAACATGTGACGTCAAAGTCACGTGATAGCTATAATCACATGTTTTCAGTATATCAATACATAAACTTAAATGACGTCAAAGTCCCGTGATATTTGTAATCACGTGTTCTCAGCTAATCAATTTATAAACTCGTATGACGTCAGAATCGCATGATAAATACAGTCACGAGTTTCCAGCCAATTAGTTTATGAACTTCCCTGTTGCTAACTTTTGCTTCTTACAGAAATTTTTTTAAATGTAAATATTTGTCAAGAATAATAATGCTCTTAGGTAAAAACTAAAGGGACATGATTTAAAAGTTAATGCATAACATAAGATTTTAAAAAAAATTTAAACAATCTTAATGTTTTTAACATCTTTATCGAATTCTTAAATTTGAAATTTTATCTAAATTTCAGAAGCAGAACAACAAGTATAAGACTAATAACAGCCTTAAATTCAATATAGAGCCCATGATTGTATCTATCGTATAACGTCATGAATTTAGTCCATTACCATACGAGCAGCAAACAGCTACGAAACACAACACAACAGGGAGATGGACATGACAAAACAACATAACAAACACACATGACAAAACACATTGTTCGCTGAAGAGATCTTATCTATTTAAGGTTTCGATCAATCGGAAGCCACTAAAATTATATGATTTCCAGTAAAGGCCTTTCTAATTGGTCCGAATCCACGGGTGATGCAAGATTGCATCATCCTGTTTTAAAAATGCCGAAGTGTCAATTTGGGAGAGCAAAGTAATGATTGTTTCCCGTTAGGTTGTTAAACTAGAAATTAATTATTAGGCGAAATCTTGGAGGGCTGAAAACTATTATGAATTAAAATCCCTCGAAAGAAAATTTAAGGGAAATAATAGATATATGTAAATTAACACAACCGGGGAAGAGACTCAAATTAGAGGGATTGTATAAAAGATGTTTAGTTACAGTTGAGTTACGTAAAAATGTACATAGTAAAAAAAGACGAGCCTCCACACACTTTCACGACTCCAACGCGAGCCGGCCAAAGTCCGAAGGATCCCTCTAATTAGATTCAAGGTTGAGTTCGTGAAAAAGACTGTGGTGAGGCACAACGCTAGCACGTCAAGATGTTTTCAAGTGGCTCAGTCGGTAGCTCATCTGAGGCTGTCCCGATGGCCCGTCCACTTCCACGTGGTATATAAATATTAAATACTTGGAAATAAAATATTAAGTGAATAGAAATCATACAAATAACTGAAGGTTTTCATTTTTGAAATTAAACATTTATCATCGTCATCTTTGATTTAGGTGTTTATTTTTTTCCCGCTGGCATTCTTAACCACATTACACTCTATATCAACGTTAAAAGCACTTCAATAAGTTAATCAAACCCATTTAGAGTCGAAACCTACAATGTACTGCCAAGAAATAAAACTCAATACACTCAAATAACAATCACTCGAATCACAAGAGTTCTTTACACACATTCGAAGAAAAAAAAAGGAAGAAAAAGGTTTAGAAGCGTATAAAGAAAGAAAAAGAGAAGAAGAAGAAAAAAATGTGTGTTAGTAGCTCCTTTATAAGCGGTGAACTGTTAGAAAAGGAGTGAAAACTCTACTCAAAGTACATTAGGAGTAAAAGAAAGAAAAGGAGATAAAAAAAAGTTGAAAAAGAAAAGAATCTCAGCGGAATAATTGAGTTCTTCCTCACTTTTTTCTTCATCATCATCCCCTTCTTTATCATCCCAAAGAAACGTAACCAATTTTCCAGCACCTCAACAAGGCATCTTCAAATGCCGCTCTTCGCATTCCGTTTGATGATGAGAGCATTTTAGCCCCCTCTAGTGTGAAAAGAGCAACATAAATGTCTACTCAACCCCCCTTATCCCCCCTAAAAACAAGCTCACTTAAAGCGTGCTTCTTCAGTTTGTTTTGTTTATTTTCTCCTTCGCTTTTTTTTTCTTTTCTTTCTCTCTCAATCTTTCTCTCTTTCTTCTTTTCTCTATTTTTTCTCTTCTTTATTTAAAAGAAGTTGAAGAGATAGAAAAAAATAAATCATACAAGATGAATGATCTTCAAGGGGATGTTTCGTTCATCTGTCTCTTCTTAATTCAGACAGAAGGCCCTTTTCAAGGCCTCCGTCAACAATAGGCGATGATCACCAAGCCGTTTAGAGGAGGTTAAATCTTTCAACCTCCGCTTCTCTTCCGGTACAACCCTTCCTTTTGCAGGGTTGAGGGTTAAATGTGGGAGGGTATACCTCCTCCCCAGAATTGATCAGGTAACTCTTTTGAGGGTTTATTTTTGCGCCCCCCAACATTTTTTTTCTCTCCTCATCCTTGAAACTACTATCCATTTAGTAATATAGTTAGTGTATTTTTGTTAGTATTACTTATCGGAAACGCATGTCATGTAGGGAAAAAAATTGTTTTCATGACGTGGTTTGAATAGACTGAAAATAATTCGAGTAGGTTTAAAAAGAAAAATAAACTGTAGTTTTTAAATTAAATACTTTATTTATCGTTCGTCATAAAAGCGTGTTTGCTTGTTTGAGGGACTTTTAAACTTCTGTTAATAATGAAAGGTATGTAGAAATGAAACACTTTTAATACTAAATAATCAAAGTGATGTTTTTCAAAGAAAGCTTTTAAGAATAATTGTTCAAAGAAGAAAGTTTTAAAATAAACCTGAAAGAGGAATTACACGGAAGTCCTAGAGTTTTAACACCTTAATGCATCCTACTACGTTCGGAACCGTGATTTTGCAAAAGCTTGTAAATGGATAATACTTATGATATTTAGTCTCACTTAGATTAGAAAATGTATATAAAAATTGTCTTAAGAATAGCACTACAATAAAAAATTATTTAAGTACAATATTTTGACACAAAAATGAACATGGAATGACCCGTTTTCAAAATAATCTTCTTTTGTGAAAAATGCTTCTATTATAATAATATTTTGCCTGCATATAGCTCAGACCTCTGTACAAAGGCCCAACTAAAATTTTTGAAATATATAACTTAGAACTGGGTTTATCCATATTTTAATACAACAGAGGGTCATTGGAGAAGTCTTTATTTTATATAAGCAAAATATTTTATTATAGAATTATTTCTTATGAAATGAGAACATTTTTAAAAAAGGTTATTCTAAGTTAATTTTTTGCCAAAATATTGTATTTAAATCATTTTTTTTTGTCAAAATGTTCTTAAAACAATTTTATACATGTATTCTAATCTAAGTGACACTAAATATCATTAAAATTATCCATTTGTGCGCTTTTTTAAAATCATGGTTCCGAACGTAGACGGATACCTGAAGTCTCTCACTAAGATGGTGCGTTAACTGTCCCAGGCGTATACATACGTTTTTCCAAAATCCGAAACTTTGCTTTTTGCTGCTAGGAGTAAACCTATTTTGAAGTATTTAGAACGCAATGCCTTTATGGTGTTTCTGAAGGATTTATTAATTTCAGAAAAGGATTTAGTTATATGCCTTTTCTCCCCCCCCATACACAGCATAATGACGCACTTGCGTGAAAAACGGTGAAACAGGGGAATGAACCTCCCTTAACTTTATCCTCGTCAGTTAAGGGGTTAAATTAATTAATTTTTTCTTTAATGGAGAGATTAACCGAAAGACTCATCAAGAATCAGATTATTTTTTTAATTTATCCCAAACACAATTACAAATATGAGCTTGAAAATAATATTAAAAAAAACCTCTGTTTGAAATAAAAAGAAAGCACAGATTAAAAATTAAGGATAAAACATTTAAAAGTAGCAACTGTTATACTAAATACGAGCTTAACACAGACTCTTTCGGTTTGCCTATGGTTATCAAATTACTATGATCATATTTCTTACAAGTGATTTTAGTTCATGTTATCACTCTTGTTGTTTAACCCCTTTTACACAGGAACTGCTATTTTTCTAATAATTTTGCTGTGTACACTAATTAGATCGTGTCAGTGTTCGATAAGAGGCCATAAAAGACGGTCAGCAACCTCAACCAAAAAGTCATCTAAAAAATCCCAATTCCCTAATCCAATTTCTGGAATACCACAAAGGAAAAGTAACATTCCAAAATCCTACACCTCCCTTTCCCTTAAATACAACGTTAATACGCGCCAATTGAAAGCTCCTACTAACTATTTTTACTGTAATGGTTTACTAGAAATCTAAGGAAAAAATGGAATCATCCAAAATTTCAAATTATTAAAAGTTCGACTATAGTTACGAAGCATTTCAATCATTCCAAATAAAATTTTAAACTTTTTCACAAGTACCTGCCATAAGTTTTTATATGACAATTAATCTGCTAACAAAATTTATGTAATTAATTACAAAGTTTTGTGAAATGAACTTTAATCTTCTAAATAAGTAAAACTGTAATTTAATTCCTTTGGTATAAAATGGAGCAATTAAGTAAATTTTTTAACATTGACAAAGATTTGTTCTTACGGTAAGAATACAATCGACAACTAAACTCAACATAAATTAAGTTGTTAACAAATGATCCTCTAGAATTAAATATTTGAACAAATACCTTAATACCAGATAATTCAAAAAAATTTATTAAGAACAAAAACCTGAAATTAGTTTTCAAAACTTTACATCTTGAGTCATTTTTTCCGAGAGAAAAAAATGACTCACAACTGACTCAATAACTTTTGAAAATGGCTAATAATTTGAAAGATTTCAAACTTCTGGAGAGAGACAAAAACCATTTACAATTCTAAATTGTTCGGTTTCTGAGTAACTCAAAAATGAATTTGGAATTATATACTATGTGAGACCTTCAGCTTGGTTTGTCATTCAATTATGATGTATCAACGAATTTTTCTTCCATTTAATTCAAAAGAAATGAAAAAAAAGTTTTACAAAAGGATAATACATGATCTTTGTGGATTGAATGTTCGTCAAAAAGCGACTTCCATACCTTGTTGTACAAGAGACAGAATTTCAAGATTGTCTGTTACAATTCTAAACTATTATTAAAGGTCCTTTGGCTTATAAAGACTCTTAGAATAATTCCAAGCTTTTTTAAGAGTAGAGCAGCACACAAAAGCATTTTCTTTTATAATATATATACATTTTTATTTTATTTTTTTATATCTCTGATAAAAATATGTGCCCTACGAATCGATGCTCAACAGATCAAAGAACAGAGTTCGGCACTAAAGAGTTCGTCTTCCATAAATTCGAAGTAAATAAAAAATATCAAACCTGAAATAGACTTCGCAGGAGGTCAAAATGAAATCCATCTTCATATGGAGATGGTAAGAAATGAATCGTGAGGAAAATGGTACAGAGGGGTCGACGAAAGGGTGACGCAGACGATATATATAAGAAGGAGAAGAAAAAAAGAACAAAATCCTCCGATTCGTAGGAGCCAGAAAGTCCAATGCATGAGATTTCATGCTTTGAGGAGCATAAAGGGTTTTATTCAAACAAACTTTTTGCGGCTGCTTTTTCGAAACGATGCAACAGAGAAGTTTGGGGGGTAGGCCTGTCCCGGTGTTAAAAGGGGAGGAAAACGCTTCAAAAGACGCCACTGAGCGCGCCACTGAATATGACTGATTGATTCCCCCCTATCGTCGCTTCAGTAGTCTTCTTTTCTAGAGGGAATTCGTACACATAGGGGGTGGGGTGGAATATGGAGTTGAAGAGTCTCAAGTGAAATAAAAAAACGATATATAGAGAGGGGTTGTCTTTTATGCAAGGAGGGTGAGTGATCACGTAAGATACCAGATTGTGGTTGAGAACCCAAACCATGCTTTGGTGATTAAGTTTTATAGATGATTGGGGGTTTAGAAGAAAAGGATGGGGAGTGTTTAAAAAAGCGTATTTAGGGATCAGGTGTTTTGTGTGCAATAAGTTCTTTAAAGCAAGAATGGATGTTCTTCAAATAAGAAAATAACATTACATCGCAAATTTTATATCAATGAAAAAAAAGATGTAGTAAAAAGTTTTCAAATCTTTTATTTTTATGGCATTAACAATTTAGGTTGTTATTTAGTGTTTGTGATCATATTTCATAGTTACCTAATCTATTAATCGACTTTCAAATATAAAATATTCTTTTTACAGTAAAAGCTTAAATAAAATAAAAAAAATGAAGATTCTTCCATTTGTTTTTAACAGGAATACAGATAATATTAGAGGATATCTATAATTCTTTGTTCTGGATAATTCGAAATTGATCTTTTTCTCCGCCTGCATTTTTGGAATAATTTGTAATCCCCTCGTAGTATCTTACATTTAGAAAAACATTTTCTTTAAAAATTATTACATTGTTTACTTGAAATGTTATATTTGTTTGAATTGTGATTTCTACAACTCTGCATTTAGGAGCATTGGCCCTTTTGTCTAAGTACCAATGGCGCACAGAGGTACTAAGTACCAATGATGCACAAATATATTCTTTTGATTTTATTGAACAAAAACAGAAAATCTAACTTATTTAATACATAAATAGCATTAATTAACAAAATAAGTAATAGTTATTTTACTTACGGTATACATAGAATGATAATCAAAAAAAAAATCAAGGGTGATATTGTAGGGGCTGGCTTCTCTAGACTCTCCCTCCCCCTCTCCTTTGTGTGTGCTACTGTCAAGGACTATTAATAATTTAAAGAATTTTTCATATCTAAATGACAATTAAACCATAAAAAAGCATTAACTTCTAAGAGAATTATTCAAACTTTTTAAAAAAAACTAGGAATATTTACCGAGATTAATCAGATTATGAAGATATTTTCTTCAAAGAGTTAACAAACATAGGTTTTTAGTTAAGAAAAAATGCTACTTGTGTAAAAAATTCAAAGAAAAAATGTTTATTCGAAAAGAGAGAGGCAATAAATAACTTAGACTTAACCAATATTCTGTCACTGTAAAACACTTCCCTTTGTTTTGAAAATTATAGATAATTTAGGTCGTACGATGCATATTCATTATGTAGTATACTGAAACAAAAAGTGAATTCATGTATATACACATAGAAAACAGTATTAATAATTGAAACACTCATCGAAGTTGAAACTTTCTCACTTTCCGAAACCCACTGTTACTACCCTCCTTATATTTAACTTGATTTCATTTCACTTTAGATAATTAACCTCAATAACATTCATTACAGTTTCCTCCATAAGTAGGAAGTAGATAAAATTTTTAATATATATAAAAAAAGATTAGATTTCTTACTAAAGATATACACTTTGAAGTTACAATGAAACTATTGGCAACACATATCTTAATTTTGAACCTTAGTAACGAACGAAGACAACACCTGAACCATCAGCCATTCTTCCTACTTACACATCACTTTAAAGTGAAAAACTGGAATCTTGACAGATTTAATATGCGCAATCAGCCTTTCTGCTTGGAGGGACTTTAGTGTCACCAGAACCCAAAAATATTGGCCTCGAGTGGGTGACCATGACCACTTAGCTACCTGGGCCCACAAATATAAATTATAAGCATACAGACTGACGCGTAAAATAATTCTACATCTTATATATACGCAAAAAAGTCACAAACTAAATATCTTCTTCAATGGCATATATGACAGTCCCGGAGGGGCCTTGGCCTTCTCAAGAATTTTTCACCAGGGTTTTTTTTTTTGGCCATGGTCTACCAATTAGTCACTCTTAGTGTAGCAAAATACCCTACTAGGCAGTTAACACAACCTAAAGTTTTGTCGACTTCTGTTTGTTATAGCGGTCTTGGCCAAAAAGATTGAACATTCTTTGTTCATTCTAATAACGTGGCCAGCCCATTTAATTCTTTGGATTTTAATATTGAAGTGGCGCATATCCGGAGGATAGAACCCGCGAACTATCGGTCAGAAGCCGAGTAACACGGCCACACTAGACAAAAGTGATCACCCCTATCCGGAGGCTGTTGCTGGCTTATGAAGGTACCGCTACAGTACTCCCCCACCAGAGAGTCGTTGGATAACTGAACGAACGAGATATTTGATATAGCGAGGGTGCGTGTTGTTGCTGTTAATTGGAGGTGTTGCATCAAGCGAGTCTGGTGACTTTGGTTGCTGCGTCTAGTGAGTCTGATGAATTTGGCTGCTGAGCCTAGTGATTCTCTTTGGCTGCTGCGTCAACTGAGTCTGGCGACTTTTGATTATCGACTTTATTCGTTCGTCTATCCATCGATTCACTGGTGGGGAATACTGTAGCGGTACCTTCTTAAGCCAGTAACCCCCTTCCGGACATGGGTGATCACTTTTGTCTAGTGATCATGTTACTGGGCTGCGAACCGGAGTGTCGCGAGTTCTATCCTCCACAATATATTTGACAACTTCTGGTTCCCTGAAGGCACGGTAGACATCTAAATTTGAGCTTCGGTGCCAAATGCCATCAACTTGAGATCTTTTAAAAATGGCTCTTAGAATCCGACGCTCAAAGTCACTAAGAGTATTTTCATCATTTTGTGTTATTGTCCAAGTTTTTCTTGATTAAGTGAGTATAGGTCTGATGAAACATTTACAAGTTAGTTTTTTTTTTTTTGCTTCCAATGGCCAGGATTACAAAAGACCACTACACTACTAAGGGGTAGGAACAAAAACAAAAACAGACAAAACAAAGTAGGAAATGACAACTTGGCAAGATAACTCTATGAACCCAATAAGTCCATAGCTTGTCAATAAGGATCACTCTAAGAGGAGCCTTTCCATGCAAGGCAGCGGCGAATGTGGCCAGCATCCATGTCCTCTCAAATATCACAGAGTGTGCAGGAAGGGGTTTGTACAACATGAATTCGATAAAGATGTTTGAGGAGACGGTTGTGTCCAGTAACCAGATGAATTTCGGCAACTGCTTTACGTCTTGGCCACATGGGAAGATCTTTAAGATTATTCCACCAGATATTATTGGAATTTCTCTCTGTGTATAATTTATAAATTAGTAATTTAATTTAAAATTAGTAACCTGTTATACCCTAAGCCAATCTTTATGGGAAAAGAGTGCCAGTATCTGATAAAAAAGAATTATGCGTGCCAACTTTTCCAACGCACAAAAGAATATGAAAAGGTGAACAAAATTTATTGGTAGACATATATTATGATATTTTTAGGTAAATAGCAAAATTTTAATTCAAGCTTATATATATAAGTAGTGGAAATTTAAGAATAATATATAATAAATAAGACAAAAGTACACACACAAACTTAGGTTTTATTGTAAATGAACATGTTAGTGGTCCAATCACTTAAGTCAGGTATAAAATAAAAATGAGTAACTTGAAACATTTATAATTCAAACTACTAAAAATGTGGGTAACAGTTACAGTCTTGCAGAGATATTATGAAAAAGGATGTATGAAAATTCAGCATTTTTTTTATCATGTTGAAAAACATCAAACCTAGCACTGAATGAATCCTGCAAAATGGTTATTAAATATTTAAATCTATCTTAGGTTGGAGTGTTGTTAATTTTGGAAGATAGTTCCTAAATTAATGTGAAATGTTTTAATCTTTTTTTCTTCAAAATCGGCAAAAAAAAGCAAAAATTTATTCACAGGAGAAGAAATATGAAGGGGAAGAAAATGTACAATTTTTCCCTTGTAATCTTAAGATTAAATTATTTAAATTTTCCGAAGTATCGGTAAGAAAAATCTAGAAGCTAACTTCATTCTTGAGTAGCAAACACTCACTGTTTTCTTTCAGATATTTTAAAACACACTCCCTCAAATTCCAAAATCTCACAAGTGCACGTCATTAGCAGCGTAAACAACAATAAAAGAGTATTTCCTACATTGGAATTTCTATTGGAATTCAATTAAATATGTTTAAAATATAAGTTTTAATACTTTTATTTTATCCGGGACAACCGCTCTTCAATAAAACTGTAAAAAAATTGCAACTTATAATCTTTTCAATTTTTTCAATTTTTCAATAAATCTTCGTGTGCCACTGTTACAACTCAGCCGTGTCACATTGTCGCACGCGTGGCTTAGGGCAGGGTTGGCCACCCTGCCCTAAGCAAAATGTCACGAAGTGAAAAAAAAACGCAGGATACGAACAATTATTCACAACTATTTAAAATAGCAGCATCACTCGAGAAAAACATGGTACGATAACGGGGAAAGAATAAGAAGAAAAAAAAAAATGCTTGAACCAGAAAGTTGTTCCATTTGATTACTGTTCAGATAAAACAACCCTCCATTATCTTTTTTACCCTACCCCCTTTTTTTACATAATAACATTTCTTAACTTATTTATGAGCGTCTGGCCTGCGTTTAGGATCATCATTTAATTAGCCGACGCTTTCACTAACATTCATTCCCATGAATGCACATCCGGGGTACAATCACCGCAATTACTTTTATCTTAAGTGAACATAGGAGTTTGAGCACATAGTATTTCTGTATAACAGATAAGGTTGTGTCAGTATTGTACCAAATGCTAATATACGTGTGTTAATCATGGAATATGGCTTTCCTCAGAATTCATACAACAAATGGAATTAGTCCGGACAATATCAGTTGATTTTGTCTTATTTATTGGGGACGAGAGTTGAGTTTAGTTGTTTCTGTTACGAAATGAGCTATCTGAAAATAAAATAATTGTACGAAACACCGTGATTTTTTTTTTCTTAAAAATTTTCGTTTTTTAAGATCCATCATAAAAAGAACAGAGAAGTATTACGCAATCTTTATTTAATTCCTTACTACTATTACGAACGTGAAAGTTTGTCTGGATGCTTGGTACTCGTTCTCGCAAAAACTGAATGGATTTTAATGAAACTTTACAATAATACGGCTTATACATTAGAAAAACACATAGGCTATCATTTATAAAAATATTGTGTGAAGTGTCGGAAATGTAACGATAATTGTCAAGAAAGTAGGAAAAAATTCTACCATCTGCAAAAAAGGCCGCGACAGAGTATATATCTATCTTTTATATGTAAGAAGCAAAACTTTGCGTTTTATTTTGTCCACGCCAGGCGCCAGAAACTGCGAAAACTTGAACAGGTGGAGTGTTAGGTGGATTACAATTTTAACATAAAATAAATACAACAAAAAGTAATATTAACGTATTACACTTCCAGATATAAATTATTGATACTATTTTAAGCGTTCATTACACAAAATATGTAACAATGCGCTACTTTTGCTGAGCAGAGATCAGCTTAGGAAGGTGTTTTTAAAAATCGACCCACAAGAGAGTTATGGGGAGTTATAGATAAAAAATCCTTTTTATAAACTATTAGATCTACGGACTTAAATTTTAACAAACAGGTTTTTTTTAATTCAGTTGAGATACGCAAAAAGCTTTTTTTGTTTAATTTGTAATTCACGTAAAATTAACTCGTTAAAAACTTCTTTTTCCATCAATCTGTATTGTTTGATTTTTCAATTCACCCATGCGAAGAAATGGTATAACAGCTAGTACTTTTATAATTTAATTCTGTAATCGATGAAGGAAGTTTTCACGCGCGTTTCCCTTAACTGACCTGTAGAGCTACTTTATGCCGTTGTTTAATATGAGAACCTTGCCTTGGGAAGGAAACGTGATTATGCAAATCCGTGTGAAATTTAAATACAACTGAAATGAATAGAAGAAAGTGTATAGGAGCGGATTGTCTGGGAATATCACGAAGTGTCAGTAAATGTTGCAAAACGACGAGTGAAGATTCTGAAGTTATTAATTGTCCAAGACCCACGATTGGGTCAGTAGAAGTGTTTTATTAACGTCGTTCTGTAAAGCTACACCAGGACTATTGGTGACAGACTCTTAAATTTGAGCCACGGTCAAAAAATCTGACGAGGACAACACCTCTCCAAACTACCACTCCATGCCAACGGTTGGATATTTGAACCATGACATATTTAACGTGCCTCTGTACGGAGAATTTTCAGTGACACTAATTTCGAACTCGTGACACGCAAGCCACGAGGTTGTAACCATAACCACTAATCTACCGCGGATAGAATAAATTCATTTGAAGATGTTAGAGTGTCATTCAAATTTGGCTGAGGGAAGACTTCTTTTAAAGCAGTGTTTCTCAAAGTTACAATATATGCGACCCAATATTCAATCATAATTTCATTGCCCCCCCATACAATAACTACGTACTGAATTCAATAATACTATTCTTTGTCCTTAAAAGTGTGAAAAGTCTTTAACCTCTTAAGCGTCCCGGCGTATATAAACGTCTCGCTAAGCCAAAGCGTTTATTTTCCCGGACGTATATATACGTCTTTCCAAAGTACGATCTTTTCTGTGCAGTACTATTCATAAAATTACTCCGAAGGCTTTGGAATGCAATAAAAGGACCTTGACAGTGTTTGCGAACGATTTACTTATTTCAGATTATTTGCTCCCCACCCAATGCATCACATACGCGTGCCTACGTGGAAAACGGTTGTCATTAGGAAGCGAATCGCTTAACTTTTAATTGGAAGTTATAGAAAAAATTATAAACAGGACAAATTATTAAGATAAGGGTTAATTTTTGTTTTTAATTACATAAATGATAAGCCCATGGGGTCACTGGTATATAATAAACTTCTTAAATTAGGATTGTTAAATTGATCATAAAATACATTGTGTAGCACAGATACATTTGTAAGTATAATATATCAGTGTAAATGCGTATTTTATTTTTATTATGTCAGAATGTATTTTTTTGTCTACTTTCAGTAAATTAATAATTTTTAAAGTAATCTATTGTTTGACTTTTCAATATGCTCGCACCCCCCTTGTAGAGTTGCCATGTCCCTCCAAGGGGGGCGCGCCCCACAGTTTGAGAAACTCTTTTTTAAAGACAAGAACATTTAAAGACATAAATACAAAGTTAGCATTCGTTTAGAAAAACTGCTCAGCACAAACAAATATTTTTGATAATTTGATCAAAAATAACACAACACATATTAAGCTTTTATCAAGTCGAGTGGGGTTTGGGGGTTCAACTCTTCCCCCCCCCAAACAACAAATTTTTTAATTTTTACAATAGAGATTCTTTCTTCTACATTTTTTTAGAAAATACAACCCATTGCTCTCCCTCCTAATAAGAGGCGCATGTGTACATCACTCATTATTGGCTTACACAAAGGTGGGGTTTGGGGGTTCAAACCCCTCTCATAAAACAACCAATTTTTGATTTTTAGCATAAACATTACGTCTCGGTGCTTCCGTTGGAGTTTTTTTTTAAGTATAACACCTCTCCCATGAAAGCAGTTTGCGTATATACGTGCTACTCATAGTCTGATAACTACTTTGTTGGCAATGGGTCTCAAACATAGGACTGTAGCCAAGAAACTTGCTTATTTGTAACTAGACTCTCGTAGTCCCAAACTTAGGGAGATGAAAATTCGAAATGAAATACATTATTTGTGTGAAGATTAAATATTTTAATTATTACAATTAAGTCCCGAAAAGTCGGCCACATCCTTGCAGGTCTAAAATCCCCAGGTGCACAGTTTAATGAAAAGATGCCGGAAAATTATTAAGACGTTAACGTTGTGGGCATGGTAAAAACTCCTAAAATATCACATAGTGAGGGACTAAAGGCTATCGAAACCGCCCTTTAGTATTTTGAGCAACTAGGTACATCGATATTGGACTTACTGTTCCTTCGTCATCGTTGTGATGAAGCAGCAAAACGCAGACTGCAGTACGAAACACAACATGACATTACGCATTTCTTTAAAAACAATTACTATAAAAAATTAAGTAAATTTCTACTTATATCAACAAAGAAAAATTTTATGTGTTAGCCTTTTTTTTAATTAAATAGTTACAATATAAATATGTATATACATATGACGGAATCGCAACATTAAGTGGTAATTAATTTCTATTAATTATCATTAAAGTATCGTTTTGTATTCCAAAACAATCGTGTCTATAAAATTTCAGTTCAACTAAATGCTTTAAAATGTGAGATAAAAACCTTTTCAAATTTTGACACAAGTCACCAAAAGGGTCGCTAAGTCGCCAAACATTATGCCAACATGGCTATATTTATAATTCTTTAAGTAATTAGTTTTAATCAAAATTATTTTTTATTAGTTATAGTTAAATTACTGTATTGTCATCCAAAATAATCATGTATATAAAATTTTAACTCAATTGAGTGCTTTAAAATGTATTTTATTAATGATTGAAAATTTTACCAAGATAAATAAACAAATATATAGATATAGAAAATAGATAAATAAATATATAGACCTAATAGTAGGAATTGAAAAAGTAGCCAGCATTTGCAATGTTGGCTACTTAATTTTATTTACAGACAGCTTTTTGACTCCATAAAGTATTTTTCTGAAAAATATCTTATCAGTTTAACTAATGTATACTCATTAATTTTCATTTCCATGCAATAAATGCTCTATGCCTTCATAAAGTACGTACTTTTTGTTTGCTTAAGGTGATTTGGGCAGTTTATTTTCTATTGTATTCTCAAGCAAACAATACATACAAGTGCAGTACAATTTTTTATTAAGTAACATTCGTACTTATTCTTTTCTAATCCCATTCTCGATTACCCAACGCTTTCACAAACTCTTCCACCCTTCGGTCCCCATGAGATCGAGTTTTCTGGATACTGTATTACGTATTATAATTTGCCATATTACGTATATTTAAGTATACATAATGTTATGTATATTCTAATATAATTTATTTTTAGTAGGTGTAATTAACATAGAGGATAAAACTTATGATTTATAACTTTTAAAAACTTGAATGATGTCTGATATCGAGGATAATAAACTGCCTAGTAATTTAATAAGACAAATATCAGGTACAAAAAAAAAAGGATACATATTATGTAATTTTTAAACACATTGCAATGTTAGTCTTTTCGAAACCAATACAGAAGAGGAAAAAATACAGAAATATACATTGACGAATATCCGCGGAATATGATGCATTGGAACTTGCCTTTATCTAAATGAGTAAGTGTCATTCTACAAAATGATGATAGAGTGAGAATGACACAGCACGACAGGGAGAAAAAATAGGGGAAAAAAATTGAAAAATTACTCGTGAAAGGGAAAAAATTAAAATAGACCTCCAGAATGTATATTCTCTTTCCACATCCATTACAAAAACTAAAAAAAAGAAATAATAAAAAAAGATCAAATAATGTATTTTTACGGATCGTGAATAACACATAGATGAAGGAAGGAAAAAAATTTTCCCGAGATCGATTCTTTAAACAGGGTGTCAACCTTCGTAATTATGTTACAAAGTGACCAAAAAGCGAAAGGAGGGTAAAAAGCTACAAAAGGGGGAAGGGTAAGTAGACTGAAAAAATAAAAGGGGGAGGGGAATATCGAAAAGCCCAAAATGGATCTACTATTGTTCTCAATACATCGCTCTTTTCACAACAGAATTGAATAGAATGAACTGTAACAGTACGAGCGTGGGAGGGGAGTGGGTGAAACGAGATTTGTGTAAAAATTTGCCCCACGATGGTGGCATCCCCCTTATCGGCCTTTTCAGCGGCATTGCCAACGCTATTAGTCAAATTCGACCATCGAATATTTGCGGCGCTTTTGGAAAGGATATTCATTACACTAGGACTGAGCCTCTTTTCGCCATAGAGATGCTCGTTTGGGGGGTCTCTAGGCCCCCTAAAGCGGTCTGTTGGCTCCATCGGGTCGATAGGCCGCTATCGAAACACTCAGTTGGATATCAGTGGAGGTTAAATTGTGACTGAAACACTTGAGATTGACTGGAATACATCTAGTCAATCTCAAGTTAGAGACTCACTAAAGTGGGTCGGTTTGATTTCTGTATGCTTCATAAAATTGTTACTATGAAAGAGAAGGGATATATGAATGGAATGGATTTTAAAAAATACTATTGCGGAATGTTTCATTTCGATTAACGCGACTCTAGTGTTGAATATTAGGGTGGATCGAAAATTTTTTTTCGGAATTTCAAGACCTACCTATGCGGGATATATGTTCTTTGGTACATAGATGAAAAAAAAATTATGTCAAATACAGCCACAAAGTGAATGAAGTTTAGGTATTTCAGCTTTTTAATGCAAAAGGTTAAAATAATTTATGTTAAAGAAAAACATGCATTTTAGTTCTTCGACATTTATTGCAATGGCAGGACACTTTTTCAATAGTTACAAGAAAGAACAACAGGTACATTTAACAGCTTCTTTAGCACTAATTTTTTTAAAAAAACGTTAAAGACATTCACCACATAACCACGAACCACCCTGGTTAGCATGTCAACTTTGCGGCCAGCATCGTATATCATTGTGATTCCATCAACGTATAACAGGATGGAACAAAAAATCTTACTAAAAATATTGTAGTTCAGTCTTAAAAATCTCTAGTTGTACCGAGTCCGCTCGATTACAAGAGGAGTGTCCTAATCACCATACTGGGTGGGGCAGTATCAAAATCCTTCATACAACAGAAAACAAAAAGTCGAAGAAAAATATCAAAAAGCAACTTGCCAAAATAAATGACTAATATTAAAATCTATTTCCAAAGAACAATTTCATAAGTATTTATTTTTATTCACAAAAACTCAAGTGGAATAGTTATGGTACTAAGCGACCGTCAACAATGGGATTATCTGCATATGTTACCGTTAGCGAGAGCTCGAAAGCTGTTATGTGCAGATTACCTAGCTAATCTGCAGATTATATTATTTGTTCCGTTAAGGTGCGGAATCAAGAGTTTTCCGAATTTTAACTAGGTAATCTTCATATTAATGATTTCCTTAGCATTTAATTCTCTGTTTTATAGTTTTTCAATTGATTGATAATTGATTCTATCAACTAATATGCTGATTGTTCGATTATATTAACGTGATTGTTTCAATATTAAAAAATAAACAAGCAACATTTAATCTAAGCGTACACAATCTGTGCTGTTGTTACAACAAATACCTTACTTTCAGATTAACAAGTGTCTAGTAGGTAATGTTGAGACGAATCTGTACGGAACCTTTCCACTAATATTCATTGGCGTCTTTTGGGGGATTATAAATTCGCGTATTTTTTTTTCCAATCAACTCCAAAAGGTGAACGGGATGTGCAAAGTAGATAGGGTATTTAAGTAGAGCGTTGTAAGCTAGCAAGTATGAAGGCTATTGAGCCAGCAACAGTAACCTCAAATTTAGAGGATTCCAGGAGGTTACGTTAGTGAAGACATATTGCTGCTATTCTACAGAAGAACTAGAAAGCTGATATACCAGCGGTTAATATAATTTATGTACGCTTAAAATAAGCGTTAGTTTAGAAAAATTAGTTAAAGTTAAATGAAAGCTAATAATTCGAGTGCGTGTATTTCTCGGACCTCCTATTTCGGTAGACCTTACTTGATCTTGAGCATAATTATTAATTAATTTCATAACTCGTAATTTAATTTAATATAAAAGGTAAATCCCTTTTATTTGACGTATCATAGAAATATTATATGTTATTAGAGTTTTTTTTTTTGAGACTTGATATAATGAATACAAGTTACTATTATACAAAATGGCTCTTAGTGATTCTTTGCCTCAAATTAATCTTGGTGTCCAGGGTGAGACCCAGGGGGGGTCTTCACAATATGCAAACTAACGAATGTACAGTACAAGAGTGGCCAACCTTTTTGGGAAAAGTGCCGCTATTGGATAAAAAAAAATATGCGAGCCACTATTCGATAAAAAAAAAAAAAATATGCGTGCCACTATTTGATAAAAAAATATGCGTGACGCTATTTGATAAAAAAATATGCGTGCCACTATTTGATAAAAAATATGCGTGCCACTATTTGATTAAAAAATATGCGTGCCACTATTTGATAAAAAAAAATATGCGTGCCACTATTTGATAAAAAATATGCGTGTCACTATTTGATAAAAAATATGCGTATCACTATTTGATAAAAAAAATATGCGTGCCACTATTTGATAAAAAAAATATGCGTGCCACTATTTGATAAAAAAAATATGCGTGCCACTTCCAACAAAAACAATATAAAAAGTGAAAAAATGCTACTTATTGGCTATTATGAGATTTTGCTCACTTAGCCTAGTCTTTAATGCAAATCTATGTAGTCGAAATTTAAAAATAATACAATAAGCAATATAAGAGTACAAACTTTGGTTTTATTGTTATTAAAAAATTCTACGCGTTCAATTAGTTAGGCTAAGTATAAAGTAAAATTAGTAACTTGAATCATTTAATTCTAAATAATTATTAAATACTTAGTACTTAATGGAGCTTTTAAATTTCTACTTTTTTACCAAGTTATCTACATTAGGATTACAAAATTATGTTATTTTAGATGCATATCAGCTAGTTTAGAGAGGTTTATTTTATTGTGTTCATAACGAAAAAAGTTGATTCACAAGCATATTTGGATCCTAATTTTGAGTTTTTTTTTGTTTGAGACAACCCTCTTTCAATAACATTGTAAAAAAGGATTATTTATTATTATATTTTCAAAATTTTTAATTTTTCAGTAAGTCCTCACGTGTCACTGTTACAACTCCACCGCGCAACAATGTGGCACGTATGCTGCAGGTTGGCCACACATGGTCATAGTAGATTATATGCATATTTGGATCCTAATTTTGAGTTTTTTTTTGTTTGAGACAACCCTCTTTCAATAACATTGTAAAAAGGATTATTTTTATTATTATATTTTCAAAATTTTTAATTTTTCAGTAAGTCCTCACGTGTCACTGTTACAACTCCACCGCGCAACAATGTGGCACGTATGCTTCAGGTTGGCCACACAAGGTCATAGTAGATTATATGCATATTAGCGTGTGCCAAGTATATAGGTAATGGATGTTTTAACAATTCCCTCTTCAAAATTCAAGAGTATAATTTTGAATTGTTGACAGTTTCGCTGATTTATGTTTGGAAATTAATAATAGAAACGATTGTACTATTTAAATGCAAAAGAGAATTAATATAGCTAATGCATATTTTAATAGAATACGAAAATATATGAAATTGAATTTAATCAAAAGAAAAACCAAAAAGTTCTATTGTGTAAAAGTCTTTTAAGGTCGGTATTAACTTAAACATGTGAAACTTGGTCCATGTCTCGAACAGATGAAAACATGTTAAATATCTACAAAAGGAAGATTTTAAGATTTATTTTTGGTGGAATTTAGGAAATGGAACGTGGGGAAGAAGATCAAATTTCGAGCTCCATCACTCGTATAAAGAATCTGACATCACTAACTTCATCAAATTACAACGAATCATATGGGGAGGTCACGTTGTCAGAATGGACGAAGACCGCACCGCTAAAAAAGTCTTCAATGCCCAACCAATTGGCCCACGGAGGAAAGGCACAGGTCAAATCTTAGATTAATTAATGACCTAGAAAAAGATTTCCAAGTTTTAAGAACTAAAAATTGGAGACACTAGCAGAAAGAAGGCTGGCCTGGAAAAGGCTTTTTAAGAAGACCAAGGCCCCCTGGGCTGCCGAACCACTGAGAAAGGAAGGAAATAGGTAATGTCCAGATTATCTAGGTAACTCGTGGATTACCAAGGGAATTTGAAAAATAAAACAAGTTTTCGCTTTTTAACGGATTATCCTAGTTTAGTGCTTCTCAAACTTTGAATAATTGTGACCCAATATTCACAATTATAATTTTCAACGCGCCCCCCATACAATATCAATCTATTGAATTCGATAGTATGATAGTTTGAAGCTAAAACTACAATATGACTTTAACCTCTTAAGTGCCTCCTGTGTATATAAAAGTCACGCCAGCCAATGCGTTAATTGCCCCGGACGTATATATACGTCTTTCCGAAATACAATCTTTTCGGTTCGCAGCTATCCATAAAATTATTCAGAAGGCTTTCGAATGCAATAAAATGAACTTGACAGTGCTGCGAAGGATTTACTTATTTCAGAGGAATTTCTTATTTATTCTCTGTCTCCTCCCTTCCCCCAATTCACCACATACGTTTGCATACGTACAAAACGGTGGCATTGAGGAGCGAATCGCGTAACTTTTAATCGACAGTTAAGGGATTAATTATAAACTGTACAAATTATCAAAATAAGTGTAAATGTTTGAATATAATTTTATACATGAAAAGCCTGTGGGGTCATTGGTAATTATTAAACTTATTCTTAGCTTAGTGGTGTTAAGGTATCCGACTACGTTCGGAACCGTGATTTTAAAAAAGCGCATAAATGGATAGTTTTCATGATATTTAGTGTCACTCGGATTAGAATACATGCATACAATTGTTTTAAGGACATTTTGGCAAAAAAAAAATTATTTAAATATAATATTTTGGTAAAAAATTAACGTAGATAAATCTTTTTTCCAAATGTTCTCCTTTTGCGAAAAATGATTCTATTATAATAATATTTTGCCTGTACATAGCTCAGACCTCTCTACAGAGGCTCATCTAGAAGTTTTGAAAAATTCACATTATTTTCAGATTTACCACTAATTGAAATAATTATCGGCGTTTTTTTCTTAAAATTTCTCCCCTCTGTTGTCGTAAAATATGAATAAACCCACTTCTAAGTTATATATCTCAAAAATTCTAGTTGAGCCTCTGTAGAGAGTTCTAAGCTATATACAAGCAAAATATTATTATAATAGAAGCATTTTTCACAAAAGGAGAACATTTGGAAAAAAGATTATTCTAAGTTAATTTTTTGCCAAAATATTGTATTTAATTAAATTTTTTTGTCAAAATGTCCTTATAATAATTTTATGCATGTATTCTATTCTAAATGACACTAAATATCATGAAAATTATTCATTTATGCGCTTTTGAAAATCACGGCTCCGAACGTAGATACCTTAAATTAATTATACAATACATTATGCAGAACTGATTCATTAATAAGTGTATTATACCAGTGTAAATGTTTTTGTTATTTTCTTTATTATGTCAGAATGTATTTTGTTTGTTTACTTTCAATAAATTAATAATTTTTCAAATAATCTTTTGTTTTCGACTTTTCAATATACTCGTGCCCCTCTCCTGGGGTTATCACGCCCCTCTAGGGAGGCACACCCCCAGTTTGAGAAGCGCTGTCCTAGCTAATGAGCATATTAACTGATTTCTGCACTTTAGTGGTAGCATATACAAACAATGACCAATATTTAACCAAATAAGGATCCCTACTTTTAAAAAAATCCTACAAACAGCAACAGCCATGGCAAAAGCAATTTAAACACATTCCACCACGATCTATGTCTAGGATATAAAAATACTACCCAGAAAAAGATTCACTTTTTTCCCCATCCTCCTTTTCATTCTCTTAAAAGCGACGCGAAAAGGATAACCCTTTGGCGTGGTGGCAAAACCACCCCAACAATAGCTGCCCCAGCAACAAGATAACGCATGTCATCTCCTGCTTAAGACGAATAATAATGGTGTCAATGAAGGACTTCACAGCTTCTTCTATGAAAGGGGTGAACAATAAAAATAGACGGGGAGGAGAAAATAGAAGGGATAGATACTACGAGGCGCTGTCATCTAAGAACTTCACAATGGCTCGCAGTATTCTTCAATCCCATCTAGGGACTCCCCCACCCTCCTTATCAACTGCCCTTTGACAAAGAATTATGACTTCTCTTTTGTGCTCCACAGCCTGAGTTGCCGATTTTTATTGACTTGCATAACGCTCTCCCACTCCCCTCTCATGCACCCCTCGCAGACGACTCTTTAACTCCAAGCGCCCGAGATCGTCTGCGTACAAATGTGGAAATTAGGACGATGGCAATTTTTCAAAAGGCACTTTTTATGGCTAAGAGATTGTTCTTCAGGTCGTAAAACAATGGTACAGAAGTTCTCATTTCAGTTTTGCTGTTTTGTTTTTTCGGCTCCGTTCTCGTTGTTTTGATTGTCTTAATTTTTATGTCCTCTGAACATCTTTTGACGGATCGATGGATTCTTCGAAAGGCTGACTGTGCTCTAACTGTATTGAATATTAAAATGTTTAGTTGGTTTTTATTGGAATGTGCAATACATATTTAAATGATGCCTCAGATGAATTGGAGAGACCTTCTTCGTTACGTTTCAATATACTTAACTTTATTCATTCAAATTAAATATATTACAAAGATATTATCCATTGGTCATCCGCTTTGCTAGATTTTTCATGTTGTTGTATGAATGTAAGCCTATATTGCTTATATAAATTATTGATATCTAAATCCAAGTATTAAGAGCTCAACTTTATTGAAAAGCATTCTTATAAATATTCTTATTCTTATTATTCTTATTTTAATACTCTCTTGATTTAAAAAAAAGGACTTGAATTTTTTAAATTGTAGAATTATCTTTTTTCTGCTTCCATTACTCCCTTCCCAAAAGTGGATTTCTGCAAAACCAAGGTTTAGTCGATCTCTTCCCAACAAAATAAATATGCTTCCTATGATAGTTCAAAAACGGAACTTTTTTTAACAATATGCTCCGTAACCACCTTTGAAAGTCTATTTCCGTAACACCCGTTCTTAGAGAATTTCAACTCAACAAAATAAAATGCATACCAAATTTCATTACTGTATGTTTTGTAGTTCGTTAAAACGGAAAATTTCTTTTATCAACACGATCTAATAACTCCCTGAAAACCCCATAAGAGTAAATTAATGCAAAACTCATTCTTAACTGATCTCTACTCAATAAAATAAACATGCTTACAAATTTCAAATCTGCAGATCTAACCGGGAACCCGTAACCACCCTTGGGAGTGAATGTTCACAAAACCCGTTTCGTAATAAATCTATATTCCATGAAAGAATCATGTCTGCAAAATTTTGAGTTTGTAGCTTTAATAGTTCCTGAGATATCGTAATGAGTGAGTCACTTTTCACCTTTATGTATCTAGATAAGGTCTTAATATTTGTTCTCAATATTTTTTAAATTAAATCAGAACAAATTATCATGTTAAGATAGTTGAAACAACTTTTCTCACTTTATTTGAATACAATTTTCATTATAAATTATTTTAACTTGTCTAAAAATTAATTACATTTCAGAAACATTATAGTGCTACAATATAAGAAATTTGTTTATCACTGAATACATTACTAAAAAAAGTAATTTGACAACTTCTACAAAGAAATGCAAGAGAGTTGAAGTTATTCGTGAATACTATCCCGTGCTTCAAATTGAATATACTCTTCCACTTTTTTGCTTTCTTATTTGTATGAATTAATCAAATTTTTTTAGTTTGTTTGTATTCCGTTAGTTTGAATTTATAGTAGTAATTTAGCTATAATAAACATATTGTCATAAAATTCTGAATTTTTTTTATATATTTTTTGCCATTTCTCGGTTACCTATCTAATACAAATTATAATAATACATCAATCAGTAGAGTCACCAGAAAAAAATCTTGATGAAACAAATACGCATTTTTATGTGAGTTTTAATCGATTCAAATAAGTACTCTAGAAAAATAATTCCTTTCTTGCTGCTAAATATTTTGTGAGAATTAAAATCATCGCTGGTGAAAGTAAACATGAATGGTGAAAAAAAAACAGTTTTGACTTTTTATATCTTATAGATTAAATCCTTATAGAATTTATAAGATCTTTTATGTATAATTGGTCTATTTTAAAACTAAATTTTTAAAAATAGCATATTACACATCCTATTGTAATAACAGGCAGCTTATGGTTCATATGCCACAAGATGAAACGCTAAGAGTTTGCTTGTGGTATATCACGAAATTTTCATTTTGAAAGGTGATTTTGAAAAGTGCACAAAGGAATATTTTTGCTATTTAGAGTACCTTGAATAAAAATATACATTTAAAATAGTTTTAAAAATAGTATTACAATAAAAAACTATTTATATACATGCAATTTTTTTGGCAAAAAATGAAGAAAAAATGGCACATTTTCAAAACATTCCCATTTCATAAGAAAATGCTTCTATAATAATAATTTTAAAAAAATTCAGAGGCGCAACAGCCCATTAAGCGCCAAGACCTACTGTGCACGTCTAAGTTTACCTAACCTTGGGTGGGCACTGAGGTGCATGAGAAGATGCTCCGATCAAAAGGTCAGTTTGAAGCGAAACCCCCAGTGTTTAGTTCTCAAGCAAGCTTGAAAACTATAGCTGAATCGATCTCACCCACCCTGGGATTTGAACCCCGGACATGTGGCGTGGAAGCGTGGATAATAATAATTTTGGTCCGATGTATAGCTAAGACTTCATTACAGAGCCTCAATCAGAATTTTTCAAGTATAGGGCTATATTTAGGAGTATATATTTGTTCATATTTCAATACATCATAGTAGAGAAACAAAAAAACCAGCTATTATTTCAATGGATCATGATGCTGAAATTAATTTGAATTTTTAAAACTTAAATTCAATTCCAGTAGAGAAGTCTTACCTGTATATATGGGTAAAATATTTTTATTATCGAATCTTTTTTCGTAAAAGGAGAGTATTTTAAAAATATGTCATTTTTTTCATCCCTTTTTGCCTAAAATGTTGCATTTAAGTAATTTTTTTACTGTAAAAATATTCCTAAAATAATTTTATACATGTATTTTTTAATTCAATAGACATTAAATGTAAAAAAAACAATTATTCATTTATACACTTTTGCAAAATCACGGTTTAGAACTTAGACAGATACCTAAGATATCGTTAATCTATTAATAGCGGATAATTTGAATTTATTTATATTATGTCTTTCTTTCTGTTATTTTGTTGGTTATAGGAATAATTAAGGCAAATATGGCAACAACTAAAACATGTACTGGTCAGTAATATTTTAAGAAAGTACAACTGAAAAAACTTTTTTATAATTTGATTTTTTATCATAGTGTTTGTAGCGAATTTATCGTTTTGCAGTGCTTCTTAAAATATTCTATACTTGCGACACAATTTTCAACCGCAATTTTCCTCGCGTCCCTTCCCCTCCATACAATATCAATGTATTCAATTCAATAATACTATACTTTGACGTCAAGCTACTATACGACTTTAATTATAAACCGTACAAATTATCAAGATAAGTATTAAATTTTGTACATCATTTTATGACGTGCCCATTGAGTCCCTGGTAATCATTAAACTTGTCCTTATCTTAGTACTGTTAAATTAATTATGAAATACATTGTACACTGCTGATATATTTATAAGTGTAAATGCGCGTGTTTTATTTTTTATTGTGCCCAGAATGTATTTTATTTCGCTTTCTTTCAGTAAATTAATATTTTTTAGAAAATAATCTTTTGTTTTCAACTTTTTGATATACTCGCCCCCCAATGTAGGGTTATCCCGCCCCCTAGGCGGAGCACCCCACAGTTTGACAAATGCTAGCGTAATGGGTAATGCCACCTTCGTGTTAGTAGCGGCTAGAAATAGCAGTCTCCACACACAACTCGTAGGTCTTATCTCTCTATATATAAATGGATGTTCGTATATGGAAATCGCATCACTCCAAAGCCGCCCAACCTTGAAAATTGGCATGTATATGTATTTTTTATGGAGAATGTTTTTGTGCAATCATCTTTGTTTCAGCTCCCCATCAGGTGGCACTACAGCATATCAACTTCTGAACCGTTCAATCAATCGCCAAGTTGCCAACAAGGTCGACACAAATGATGCCACCTTGGCTCTATCGCCAACATTTCTCTATGTTTCTATGAATCGCCATTATAATGTAAGGAAAGGCATTGCTTGCGAATATTACAATTTTGCGTATTACACACTCAGATATAAATTATTTACAATATTTTAAACATGCATTACCCAAAATTTGTAACAATGTGTTACTTTCTTTTGCTGAACAAAAATCGGTTTGGGAAAGTGTTTTCAAAAATCCATCCACAAGAGAGTTACGGGGTGTTCGTTATAAATAAAAAAAATTTTATCAGCTATTAGATCTACACACTCAGAATTTAATAAATATGGTTTCTTTTGTTCAGCTGAGATATGATAAATGTTTTTTTTGTTTCATTTCCAATTCAAGTAAAATTAACTCACTAAAAACTTCCTTATCCTTCAATCCGTATTGTTTAATTTTTCAGTTCACCCGTGCGAAGAATGGATACACCAGCTAGTAACCAATAAATATTATATTACATTATCATTAGTGCTAATTTCTACTGAAAAGTAAGGACAACGGTACTGTAACTGCTTACATATACGGACTATTACTATTTGCACTTACAAGGAGATGTCCCATTCTTCTTATTGTATAGCCTATAACTATAAGCACGACACACTATTTTCGAACATAAAATATCAGCAGAGCAACCCCCCGGCACTTTTCCCAGACCATACAACGAATGACATTCGGGCGACAAAATAACAGTAATTTCCCCCTTTGACGCGTGGTGTTAAAAACCTCGCACTGTCATCAAACGCGCTCCATCAACAGGTAACTCATGCAAGAAGCAGCGTGTGCATAAATAATCTACGAATGCAATTAGCCAGTCTCCCGCACTCCCTGGCTCATGAATAGCTGATGTGATACACCCTGACAGACAAACTGAGAAAAGGTAGGAAAATTTCTCATGGCTGACGGCAGCGTGGAGCCGGCTCCAGGTGTTGGAGGGAAGGGATCCGTAGGAGGCCGGCACCCCCCGTTGTTCTTTGTTTTGCGTCAACGGTAGGTTTGGGTTAATCTATGAGGTTTTGGATCTAGGAGGAAATTAAAATTTTGTTGGGGTTGCAGAACTGGAGATGGGTGTTCAGTGTGGTAAAAAAAACTAGATTCAACATACCTCTTTTCTAGTTTTCAATTGATATTTCAGACCATGTTCTGGTTCTACCGTATAAGTATGAATTGGGAAAATTCGATTCGGAAACTTATTTCAGTTCAACACACTCTCTTCTTTTCCTACCCTTAACAGAGAAGAAACAGTTAACAAATGACTCTAGGACAGGGGGGATCAAATTTCGAGCTCTATCAATCATATAAGGAATCTGACATTGTTACCAGATCCAATTATCCCAAAACGGATTCAAAGCTATAAAAATACATGCTACATAATTAGAAACTAAGTACATTAAATTAAAAACTGAAATTCTAGAGGTAACATTAAAAATATTTGTTGTAATTGCCTACATCAAACAGAGGATCTTAAGCTTACTGTAGTCTATGGACACTTTTTTTTTATATAAAAAAAACTTGGACTTGAAACCCGAGTGAAATAATTCTATTTCAATTAAATAGAAAAATTACAAATTTAGCTTAGCACTGATGTTCAGGAAGATGAAAATGACATTAATAAACATAAAATAATCAGTCTATTTTTTAAATGTACTTTAAAAAAGTATAACTTTGGTTATTAAATTTATGCACAAGATATCAGTTGTATTCAAAAGTGCTTACGTAACGTACTTTATCTTCTCAACAACAACAAATAATTATACTGCTATCAATTCAAAACTAGAAACTCACATTTCAGACTCACGACTGTTCTATACTGTCATATTGTAAACAAGTTATTGCATGTAGCAGCGAGATTATTTAACTATTTAAATCTACATAGAGATCGGCCTGACTTACATGCTTGTCATTACTTGCATTTTATGTACTTATCCATCAGTGGCGCACACAGAAATTTTTCAAGGGGGAGTTTAAGGTCGGAAGTCCACCATTCTAATATGCTTCAATACGGCGGCTTTTGATTTTGTCGATTTTCGGGAACAATAAACAGTAAAAAATTAATTATTGAATAAATAACTAGCACTAATTAATAAAATTAATTAATAACAAGTACTTAATTAAATTTTATGTAGTATATACATATAATTATAATCAATCGAAAAAAAGTTAAGGAATTTTAGGTTTCCGGACCCGGGGTACCCCTTTTCTTGTGTGCGCCACTGTTATATATGATACTTAACCCTAGAATTTTGAATCATGACTTTGTTTTAACTCTTATAGTAATGAAAATTGTTCACAAATATTTTACTTCATATCAGACTTTTTATGAGCCCCCTAAAACAGCACAAGCACTCCAAAATTAATTTCCATTTGCCATGAACCTACTCAATAGTCCCAAGGATTCCCAGGGGTTCTTATGGACCCCTTTGAGAATCTACGGTCTATACTGTAATACCCAAGATTAAAAAGAATAAAAGAGTACTAGAATGTATTATTTTTAAAAATTACAGTATCGCCATCTATTAATTGAGAATAAAGGTAAATAAAAATAGATAATACACACACAAAGCAGCAATAAAAAAGTGTAACCCTTTCCAAAGCAAATTGTCGAATTTTTTTAAAATCCATCCTGCTCTAATATGCATTGGAATATATACGAATATATCAAATAGTAAATATGACGATTTTATATCAAAAGTTCTGAGTTTACTGAACATTTACATCAGAAACCTAAACAAAAACCTTCAATTCACCTCGAAACAAACTGTTGGAATGTTTCTTTCCATCCGAATCTTAGAAATTTCTCCGCTGTTGCTTTAAAACGTTTCTTTTCTCCGGTTCCTTTTTTTTCCGTGAAGGACTTCTCTCTGAACAAAACAAGCAGTTGATAGCCCCATCTACCGTAATAAATTCCCTAAATCTCCCCACACGAAGATCTCTTCTCGACATTCCAAACATGGACGACTTCATCTCGCTCTTTTTTTCCCTTCCTTTTTCATCCAATTCAATTTTATTTTTTCAACTCTACCTCTCCTTAATTTTTTTTATAAAAAGAAGTAGAATATAGGGTGAGTACTCAGAAGGGTAGAGGTGGGGGTGCACCAAACGAAAAGAACTAAGATGGATGGGGGGAATGGTAGCACGACAGGTGGGGGGTTGGCAAGACTGACTTCTGGCGACATGCGTCTGATGGATGACTTGCCGCCCGTGTATGACATGTAACATGCCCGTCTGACAGCCGTGCGCCGGGGCGCACTCGCTGCGCCGGACTCCGACGCTCACTGTAGGGCTGAGACGGAAAAATTGTAAGCCCCAGCGTATTTGTCATCATTTTTTCCTCTCTCACTCTTCCCCTTTTGCGTGTTTTGTTTTAAAAAGCTTCCGGAAATGAAAGATATACTGCCGCCGTCTTTCCTGCTGGAAGAAAAATGCTCCATCCACATTTTATATTTAACAACCGATGATTTGTTTTAGTCTCCCCCTTCACTCTTCTTTTTGCGTTTCCCGTTGCCCCGTGTGAGAGCTGACGATAAATAATTTGCTGACTTTTATGGCAGTAGAGAGGTTTCTGAAAATCTTATAAGAGCAAGGGGTAAAGGTAAAAAAGATCCCTGTTAAAATCAAGCAATTCATATACTTAACACAGGGGTCAGCCAATTTTCGCAGAGTAGTATCAAGTTTTAAGTAAAAAAAAATTAAGGTGTCTAAGAGTCTTGTCATTTTGACAAAGAGTCAGATAAGTGTAAACAGGAGGGGAAGGCGCACCCCTGTTAACAGTTACGTGGTCAAGATTGTCTTGCTCCAATTAATATATATATTTTCTTATATATATGATCTTTAAATAAAGCTTTACTTAAAGTAACATTTTCCATTTCTTCCAAAGACTGTATGCTCAAGACTGTTGTGCCCCAATCAATATTTTTTATAATCTATAAATAAATCTTTACACGCAGTAACATTTTCCATTTCCTTCCAAAACTAAGCATTATCGAAAATATCTTTATTTCTGTGGCTGAATGCTAGAACATCCATTGTTGAAATATCATAATGTTGGAAATTAAATTTTCAAGCGTCGTAATAAAATGTTCCAACAAATAATACCATAAGAACTTCTTTAAATACTGACTAATTGTTCCTGAAAATAAAAGATATTTCAACTCTCTTTTTATTTAACCCAGCGTTTCTCAAAATGGGGGCGCGCCCCTAGGAGGCGTAATAATCCTACAAGGGGGCGGGAGCGTGTCGAAAATAAAGCATTTTTTTTTAATAAAAATATTCATTTATTGAAAGGAAGCAAAAGAAATAACATTCTCACATAAGAAACAAAATACATATTTACATTGATACTATATACTTGTAAATGTATCAGTACTGCACAATGTATTTCGCCATTAATTCATCAATTCTAAGTTAAGAAAAAGTTTAATACTATAAATATATGCAAGTTATATATTCAAGTTAATACTAAATTATATTCAAAATTTTATACTTTTCTTGATAATTTGTACGGTGTATAATTAACGTCGCATCGCAGGTTTAGCGTCAAAGCAGATTATAATAGTATTCAATACATTGTTATTGTATGGAGGGGGGGCGATGAAAATTATGATTGAAAATTGGATCGCAGATATTGAAAGTTTGAGAAGCACTGAAAAACATGGAATGTGTTTCTGTTGCTTCAGTTGGGGTTTATGTGTATCTCTTACTCACATTTAAGAGCGTACTTTAACTCACGTATGTAAATAAGCAAACGTTACTGGAACTCGCATAGATGAGCGACTTACTACGGTGGCATTCTTACCAATAAATTAGGCTTTTACTGATATAGAACTAATTTTAATATTTTCACTGATTCTGAATACACTTTTTCAATGAAAAACAATTTAATGCAGAAATCAAGCCCGTCAAACGTTTGATTGTAGACGCAAATAAGATAAATATTTTCGATAGATAATTATAAAGGAGAAAGAGAAAGGACACAACAAAATTTTTAGTAGATATAAATATATATTTTTAATAATTCACACAGCTAGAAATATGTATAAAGCCGTAACCGTCTTTACAAAGAGCCGCATGATGCTCGTAAATCCCAGTTTGCAGACCCCTGACTTTACAAACACCATTTAAAATCTGGAAACAGGCAAAATAGAAAGCAATTTTCCATTCTCCTTTCCTATTTATGGTGTTGGACTATTACTTTTGTTTGTTACTATTTATTCATTTATAAATCACATTCTCAAAAAATATAGGCCACCCGAGGTAGGATCCGAACCCACGACCATTGGATTAGAAGTTCAACGCGCTATCAATTGCGCTACAGGGACACAACGAGTGATTTTCCTTTTTATATATGATGTTGGACTACTATTTTTGTTTATTACTATTGATTAATTTTTTATTTAATTAATGATTTAATGCTTAAAAATTATATCAATATCAAAAGCCATCCACTACAAGTTTTAAAAAATGTATTTGAGCTTTGTGAGAGGCCCACGCCTCTCTCGCGAGCACCTAGCTGTGTAGGGGGAAGGGAAGAAATACTCGACATGTGATTCAAATCTCTTTCTCTCTCTAATCTGTTTATTTCAACACTATAAACAGACACAATTTCAACTATTAATCTTAAGAGAATGTCTCAATAAAAATCATGAAAAAGGAACAACGACAGAAACGCGTAAGCAATTAGTCGACTAATAAACTGGATCCTTCTCTTAATTCAGGATCTAACTTTTTATCTAATTTAATCTAATATTAATTCATTCTTAGTGAGCAATCGTCACTCTTTAAGGTTTCCTTCTATTTATAATCAAATCTCTTTAATTCAAATATTATACCTTTAACAACAATCTCATCTGTTTAGAGTATATCTCCGCTCCTTCTCCTACTAAAGCTAGAAAACCTTGCCTGTTTATAGTAAGTTAATTTGCATATCACGTTCTCTTTGTACGAAGGGCTGGCTGTGAATAGTGCGAATTGATAGCCCAAAGAGTTCCCAAGAGGCTTAGTTCGAAGGTCGCGTATGGATCCGTCACAATATATATATATATATATATATATATAGTGTGTGTGTGTGTGAACTAATAGTAGGAATTGTGAAAAAGGAAATTTGTATTAAAAAAACCGAAAAGACTGTTTCTTTTTCTTGTATTACATAGTGTTATGTAAACGACCATTGTGTTGTATATATATAACGAAAATCTTTTAGATCACCCATAGACATGCTACTTCAAAAGTGCATTAAGAAAGCGCTTTAGAGAATTCTATGCGAGGATTTTTTTAAATCATCGATTGAGCCGCTAAGAGAGCATATTTTTCTAAATAAATTTTAATATTTTTTAAAGAATCTGAGTTATTAAAAAATAGTTTTCAACATTTTACTTACTTACAATATTAATTTATTTCAGAATTAATTTCTTTTATTTCTAGATTTATATGTTTTCAATACCAATGTTTATTTTTAAGCAACTTTGAAATCAATTCATTGGAAAGAAATGCATGATCAAGAATAACAATTATTGATGAATTTTTTTTTAAAAAAAATTGATCAATCACAATGCAGCTCGTTGCACACATTTAAAAAATCTCAACAGAACAAAACGAAAAGCGCAAAGAAACGACATCTTTTTTGAGAAAATAACGATAATTTTTTTCTCTCGAACTGTTTGCTGCACGAATGCTGTGCACCTACACACACATGCACACTGCAACGTCAGCGTGTGTGTCCGCATAAAACATTTTCCAAAAACTTCCTCCTAAATAAGTTTGCTAAGAATTCATTTCGTCATACATCCGACGCTTCATTCTAACCGCTTCTTTCAAAACAAAAGGAAAATAACATGACCGGGGGTCCCGCGCGATATTATTGTTAGAGAACGCTCGGGGGTTGCACTACCCCACCACCCCTTTTAACCCTACCTTCCTTTCCACCCCTTTTGTTCCAGAGTTTCAAAGTAATGAGGACGCAGTGAATGGAGGGTTGGGAGGGGGTGGAAAAAATCCTCTAGTCCATGTTTGATCGGGACCGTAGGGGTGGAGAGAAGAGAAGGGGGTAAGGATGTAATAATAACGTCCACCAAATCGCATGCAAAAATACTTCACCGATATAAATTTCGTCCGCAAAGTTTGGAGAATTATTATGGATTATGGAAATTTTTTTTGTGCCTCCTATCGAACGCTGGGGGTCGGTAAAGAAAATTGTTTCATCTGCTTTTTCGTCTGCTTTTTTGTTGTTCCTTTTTTCCCTCCTCCTTGTGTCTTTGGACGATTGGGTTCGGTAAATAATGTTTTTCTTACGGAGTCCTTGCGTCGTTTAGTGGGTTGTCAACCCTTCCGAGGGAACGTTTCTCCAGGAGAAAAACCCTTTCAATTTATTACGTCCTTCCTTGCGGAAGCAGGAGAGCAATTTGAACAAACCTGTCCCCGCAATTCGTGGCCGGGACCGCAGTTTTTCCTCAACCATCTATCAACCCGTGTTCGATTGAGATGAGAATTTACAAACAATCGGAAACGTTTTCCGTGCTAATCGCCCCTTGGAAGGAAAAATAAAGCATCAAAAGATGGGAAGAAGGAAAACAGTTCTTTGATTGCTTTTTAAAAACAAGAAGCGTGCGCCAACCGGTTTTGCAAAAGAGGGAAGAAATATTTAAATGTTTATTTTGGAGTCTTCGTAAATGGGACCCACTTGTTAAACGTCGTGCGAGAGGGGGAATGAGTGCGAACACATTTAGTAACGATTCGATTCCGACCATACCCCTCCTGAGTTTAATATTTTGATAAAAGTGTTCAGGATTCTGGTGATCTTCATGTATTGATAAGAGCCTGATTGGAAAGTAGTTTTAAAACTAGATTGCGAAAGAAATTGTTTATTTTGAAAGGAGAGGTGAAAGATTCATGCTTTACTTGCATAGAAAACAGCATCTCATCATAGTATTCAAACAATACGTTATTTTACGAGGATTCTAATCAGAATTCTCGACGGCACAATAGGATGCACCATTGAGAAAAGCTTTTAAAACCTTTGAGGAAAACACAGATGACCGAAAAATTATAAAATTATTATTCGAACACATTGAAAGAACTTTTTTAAAAACGATATTGATACGACATAGAATTAGATTGATAATATTAATTCAAATATAGAATGAAAGGAAAATTATCTATAAGAGATAAATTGAATTTTTGTTAAGAAATCCTATGTTTTTTTTTAAAACAAAGCTTTATTAAAACAAATATTTTTCTTTCATAAATAGCATTTTTTTGTATATTTCAATTGATCCAATCATAAAATCACCTATTAATTATAAAATATAGCGCAATATGTGCACTGATTTTTGAACAGTTTAAAAACTAGACATGGAAATGCTTTTATTTATATAATAAGCAAAGAAAAGAAGATTTTTTTAAAAAAAAATAAGGGAATTAGAAAAATTGAATGGAATAACACAAGAAGCCTTAGAAGTAAATTAATCTCATGTGATTATAATAGTCAATATCTTATTCAAAAAAAGATAACAAATCAAGAAACTATTGCAGCTGAATTTGTGTCAGAGGATTTCAATTTCAGTTTCATGAATAGATAATAAATATATCGGTGCAAAAAGTTGCATTTTATTATTAACTATACAGGCCTTATCAAACTTAGCAGGAAGCTTTAGAAGATTATAAAGCAGTTTAGTTGATTTTTCTTGAACAATGTATTTTCATGGTATATACGTAAATAAAAAAAAAAATTTCTTTTTATTTCAAATATTTCTTGTACTAAATTACCCAATAGTTCTGTAATGTTTAATAATTAATTATTTAGTTAAAATAAAAAAACATTTTAAATGTCTTGTTATTTTGTTTAATGGATACAAGATTAAAGCCCTTATTTTTTATGGAAAAAGTCTTTACACGAGATTCCATTATTTGACATAGATCCTACAAATATGGTTAAAAAACAGCTTTAAGAAAGAGAATTTTCAGCAACATAAATTTTTAACTAATATTTTTAAAAATTATGTGTTTGCGGTAATGATTATGTGTAAAGTACTTTTAACATGGTTCATGTTTTGCTAAGACTTTAACTGAATCTATATATATACCTTCCAGTAGCGCACACAGGAATTTTTAAAGGGGGGGTGGTTCCGGGATGGAAAGATCACCATTCTTGTATTATGCTCCTTTTGATTTTGTCGATTTTCGGGAACAAAATACAGTAAAAAACTAATTATTGAATAAATAATTAGCATTAATTAATAAAATTAATCATTAATGACAAATAATTAAATTTTTCGTACTATATACTTAGAATTATAATCAATCGGGAAAAAATTCAAGGGCTTTGGGTGGTCCGGACCCACAGGACCTCCCCCCTTGTGTGTGCCACTGATACCTTTATCTTTCATACCTTTTTCGAAAAAAAATGGTAAAAAAAATTAATTTTTTTTCATGAAAGAAAATTATTTTAGAACCTTGATTTGGCAAAAAAAAAAAAAAAAAAAAAAAAAAAAACTTTAAGAAACACAAAATTAGCCAAAATTTTCATTTTAATTTTGGATTTGATCCACATTGCAGATAAGAGCCGAATATTGCAATTTTGCTTGTACATCGATTTTTTATTATCTTTTTTTTTTCAAATTGCTGTTTCGAAAAAAGAAATGTTTTTAGTAAAATATTTATTTATACTTTTTCAACGGAAATAATAGTAGTAGTAGAAATGGCGCCTACAAGGGGGGTCCTGGGGGTCCGGACCCCCCCAAAGCCCTTGATTTTTTTCCGATTGATTGTAATTCTAAGTATATAGTACATATAAAATTTAATTAATTACTTGTTATTAATGATTAATTTGATTAATTAATGCTAATTATTTATTCAAAAATTAGTTTTTTACTGTGTTTTGTTCCCGAAAATTGACAAAATCAAAAGGAGCATGACACAAGAATGGTTAACATTCGACCCCGGACCCCCTTGAAAAATTCCTGTGCGCGCTACTGAGTAGTAGTATTTGTTAAAATACATTTATTCAAATTTTTTATGAATGATAGTATTTAGAAGCAAGGTGCAGCACATGTCCTAACATTGCAATTATTACAAATGCAATGGCACCTTTTCTTTTCCCTTTGGTATTCCTTTCAGTGCAACACCCATTTTTTTGGTGTTGATTGAAACAAAACTGAGAGAAAATGATTTTTCGTTAGAATCCCAAAAGACTTTTGTCAAAATTGTAACGGTCAAGTCAGTTTCACGAGTGCAGACTACGCTCACTTATATTCGAGCGTGAAATAACAGCACTAGCACAAAATACGACATTGCTCGAATTATCTCGAGTATACACAGTTTGGTCTGTTTAGCACTCCCGAATTAACTCGAGCACAGACTTTTGGGTGTTAAATATGAAAATAATTCTTCAATATTTTTTAATATAAAGGAAATAAAAAACTCGATAGTATTATTAAATTTTGGATTATCGATGTCAATTTTAAGCGTTTTAAAGTTTTAAAATTTTTATTTTTGCTTATTCAAATGCACTTGAAATATGCAATTTTTAATATTTTCTTATAAAAATCGGAACAAAATTTGAACAATTTTACTTAAAGTAGCCACTTGTATTATTTTCAATAAGCTTGATAACTTTAAAATTGCTACGCATAACTACAGTTATAAGCGATTTTATAAATAATAATCTATTTATGAAAGAAATTTTGAGAAAAAAAATTGAAGGCTTTTTCAATAATTGAAAAGGTGTATATTAAATATTATTAAGCATTAAAAGTAAAAAAACCCTCTCTGTTAAATAATCCAGTCCAAAAATACTCAAACTGTAATTAACTCAAAACTAATACTTGGATACTTTAAAATATGCTTTACAAATCCTTTCATTGCGAACAGTTCATTTAAATCAGTTCAAACTCTTCACTGTCTGAATAAGCAAATTCGCGCTTATAGAATTTGACTTCCTTTCAATATTCCAAACCCGGTATCGGAAGAATTTACCAGAACCGTTTTCATTAAAAGTTTAATAAAAAGTACCCCCTAACAGGGCCTTTAAAACAGTCCCACAAAAATCTCCGAACCTACTTCACTCTTCAATCAAGAAGGGAAACGAAAAATGTATATACTTCATCACTAGAGAGATTTTAAACCCAATTCTTGAAAACAGCTTCATTAAAACTCGAAAATTGAAGTCTTCGCGAAACACAGACATTTTCCCGCCTTGCTGGCGCTGCGAGCCAGGAAAAGAACAACTCGGCACCGCACGTCGGGGTAAAAGTTTGGCTGAAACTTTTCCCCGCAAATCATCATTTTTGAAACGCTTCCCCGTTAAAAAGAAATAAAGAACTTTTAAACGGGGAGGTTGCGGCGTCGATTAGAAGTTCTGGAAAATTTTTCCCTTTGATGCCCCGCCGCAAAAGGAACGATATATCGCGTTCGAACCTGATGGCAGATTCGAGTGGCTTGAAGCAGTGTTCGAAAACCACTTGAGGGGGTTACCTTTAGTTTTGCCAAAGAGGAGGACCTTTTCAAATTGAATGAGCTCTTTTAAAATAGTGGGGTACTCTCTTGTGCCACAATAGCCTCTTTGAAATCTGTTCCCAATTCGAGGTACTTTAATGCAAAAGTTCTCCCTCTCGCTGTGTGTGGCAGGGAAACTTGTCTCTCAGGCGCATTTTAACTGTTGATGGCCAATTGGCACTCTGACACTCTTTTAGCATAGCATCAAAAGACAACTGGAGGAGCATCTATTTGCAACTGTCCAACAATCTACTTCAGCGAGGATGAAAAGGGCTCGGATTTTGCCGCCGATAGTTTGTCTGGATCTTTTCGCTCGTAGAGGAACTTTTCAGGAACGAAACACGCGTTCTTAAAGAATAATATTAATTCACGCAGATTCGATGTTCTTTTCAACGCTTTTAAAGTATCCGAAGAAGTTTTCTTTACTTGATGTTGGATTATGATTATAAATGCAAGTAAGATAGTTATGTCGTGCAAGAAGGAAAAATATGGATTTTGATAAACGCTTGAAAACATTTTAATTGTGTGTGATGTGTACTGTGCTGTTTAATTTAATGAAAGCGGAAATTAAAATATTTTTAGAAATAAGCACTTTTGGACGTTAAATATTTTTCTCTTACAAATAAATTGAGATCTGAATATAAGCGCAAGGAAATTAAGTTGTTTTAATTAATAATGATAAAATTATATTCAGTTAAATTAAACTGTTAATCGCAATTAAGGTGACTGACTGTGATTTGAAAAAAATTAAAAGCAGATAATTTTTTTTGTATTTAGTGTGATTTACATTAGAATATACATATAAAACTGTTTTAAGAATATTATTACGAGAAAAATTATTTAAATACAACTTTGGACAATGAATGAAGAAAAAATAATATATTTTCAAAACATTTACTTTTTACTAAAACTGCTTCCATAATAAAAATGTTTTGTCTCTCTCTATATAAAACTTCTACTCAAGGGCTGAACTAGTATTTTGGAAGTCTATAATTTAAAATTGGATTTATTCATATTTTAATGTATACATATACATTAAACTAGATAAATTTTAACAAAAAACACGTTCTCATTTCAGTTAATCGTAACTGATTTTTTATATTTAACACTTTTAATTTAAATAGCATGTAAAGAACATTTTAAGATTAAATTTTTTTTTCATCAAAAAACCATTTATATTTACTGTTAATTTCTTCCTTAAGATTATGCAAAACACAATCTATCTACTTTCCATATCTAAACTACAATCCTCAAATTTCATCTATACTAATTTGTTGAAGAAAAACCATGTAAAACATTTCTTAAATTTCTTTTAATGAAACTTACTGCAGGAAAGCGTTCGACCAGAAAATCTAATTTAGATTTTAAATATTTGCACATAAAAGTGAGCTGAAATGCTGTCTCATTATTTTTCCCGCTCGATATTGCGTGTCTAAATTCAAATTATGAGCGAAAGTTTTCTATATAAAGATTTAAAGCAATAAACTCCCAACAATGTATGAGAACCATAAAAAGAACTACGTTAGTAAATTGAGTGACAATACGAATATTTTCTCTCAACCGTTCGTCGATTACGTTTTAACAAAAGAATGCGAGTACACACACACAGTTTTAACTTAGTTTTTTTACAAGTTGTACTTCTGTCAGTTTAAATTAAGTCACGTGACAGTTTGAATTAAAGCAAGTATTTTGTGTTGTAATTTTAGGATTCCTTTTTTATTTTACTAGGAACAGAAATCACATGAAATACTAAAATATGCAAGCTTTATTTGTTGTTATTTTCACTGTAATTCGTATGATAACTCTTGTATTATTATCATTAACCAATATTTTAGAATACCGAAAAATTTCACATTGTTATTAAATTTTATACAAATGGGGAAAAGAACTGAAATAAGAAATAAGTACAAATGAATTTTGAAAGATTCTGAATTTTAAGCAAATTTATATTTTGAGGGAATTTCAGTATAAAATGTATCTATATAAAAACCAGTACTTTTCAAAATTTCAATATTTGCGACCCAATATCCACTCACCAGCTTCATCGCCCTCCCCCCCTCCATACAAATAACAATGAATTGAATTCGATAATACTATGCTTTGGTAGTAAAATTGCAATACGACTTTTTCTTAAGAGCCACCGGTGTATATAAACATTTCTCTCAGCCAAAGCAGTAATTGCCCTGGACGCATATATACGCCTTTCTGAAGTACTATATTTTTGTGCACTGCTATCCATAAAATTATTCCGAAGGCTTTGGAATGCAATAAATGGGCCTTGACCGTGATTGCGAAAGATTTACTTATCTCAGAGGATTTTCTTATTTATACCCCCGGCCTATACTTCCCCTACGCGTGCCTTCGTGGAAAACGGTGGCATTGAGGAGCGAATCGCGTAACTTTTACTCAGCAGTTAAGGGATTAGTTATAAACTGTACATATTCATCAAGATAAGTGTTAATTTTTGTATATAATTTTGTATATGACAAGCCCATGGAGAGAGAGAGAGAGAGAGAGAGAGAATCACTAGTAATTATTAAACTTGTTCTTAACTTGGTATTGTTATACAATTATAAAATACATTGTACTGTATTGATACATTTACAAGTGTATTATATCAGCGCAAATGTTAATTTTTATTATGTCAGGATGTATTTTGTTTGTTTACTTTCAATAAATTAATAATTTTTGAGACAAACTTTTGTTTTCGATTTTTCAATATGCTCTCAACCCCGTCGTAGAGTTATCACGCCCAATCATAGAAGGGCGTCCCACAGTTTGAGAAACGCTTATATAGACTTATTAATAACTGTAACAACTTATTATTCTATCAAACAAATCTTATCAATTCTTAATCGATACAAATCGATATTTAAATGAATAACATTGCTGACAACATAAATCACGTTTAAAAATGTTCTATCAACAATCTTCTAGCCATTAAATACAATTTTTAAAAAATCTGGTAAGTAATATATTTTCGTATTTCGATAAGTCCAAAACATATTAAAAATACTGCAATAAGTCACAAACGAGTGTTTCCTGCTTTGTAATTTATTGCAGTATTTTAAAAGTAGTATAAAAATTTCCTTCCTAAATTGTTTAGGGGGGTATGTTTAAATATTTCAAGTTAATATATTTTATTGGATAATACTGCATATTTAGTTAATTAAGTCTTTATTTATACCGTTCTGAAATACCTTAAAAAAATGCAAGATGTTTTTCCTTCATTTTTTAAAATTTACATTGTTCCCATATTAAGTGATATTACCTTTTATTTATTAAATTCACCTTTATTACGTATCATAATTCAAACCATTCAAGCCAAAGACAAGTTTTTAAAAATATTTAGTTTTTAAAAATGATTTTCAAAATGTACCCAGGAAAATATGTATATTTTATTTTCACACACATTTAAGAAACAAATGTTCTAAAATGTTAAGTTTAATTTGGAAAATAAAATGTATTTATCATTTGTAACTAAAGTATTAATTTTCTCTCATAGGGTAATAATAATATTTCAAATTCAGCTACTTAAGATAAGGAAATAAATAATTAAATATAAACCATGCACCAAAAAAATTTAAACGCTAATAAACATTAGAGTACAAATGTTATATACTATCATTTCGAAAGGGGGAAAAACTGAAGTGCATTGAAAAAATCAAACTCGAAGCTGGCAGAGCAGAACTAAAATGATGAGTTTTCATTAAAGTTAATAACAAATTTAAGTGATAATCATGGCGGTTAAGATTCTCGGAGCCTATAATTATTCTGCTACCAGGGGAAAAAGCAAATATAATTGCGACTTCGACAGAGCGTTCGTATTAATAATATCCAGCGGAGTTAATTACTAATGACTTCGTGAATATTCAAACGTGGCTTGGAAATAGCACGGGGAAAAAATCTTCCAGAGAGAAAAATAGCGAAAGACAGAAAAAAAAAGAAACGAAAAAACTCGAAAAAGAATAATAACAGAAAAAAAGGCTAATTTCTAGCACGAGGTTGGACTCCGTGAAACAAAGAAGTAATTTTATACCGAATAGAACGCAAGGAGAAAACTAGTTGAAAAAATGGCGATACGTTCGACTAAAAAATTAAGAAGGACACGGAACCAAAAAAAAAGAACAAAAGAGTGAAGTTTTGCTGTCTCTAACCCATAGTTAATGTAAAAAATGAATAATTTTTGCTACTCACATAAAGGTTTTTCATACATTTTAAACTTCCAAGTCTGGTACTTAGTTGGTAATCAGGAACATCAGTCATTAATCATATAAGCGCAAGAAAAACCTTTATTGGAACAAATGATGCCTGATCAAGAAAGAACTTTTAACTTTTTTTTATGTCTTTCTTTCTCTCTATTCTTTGTTGGATTCGTGAGAGGGACAAAGGAAGGAGGAGGGGGCGTGAAAGGGGACACTCTGAAGGGACAGGGACCAATCACCGAATTTTATAATCGAGATAAGAGTGATCTTAAAAAAATGATCCGTCGGAAGTAGTTAAATCGAACTGCATAGAAATTAGAAGCGGTTCGGTCGTTGAGTGATCAGTTGGAAAAAATGTTAAAACTTTATCCTGTCTGTCATTCGAGAGAAAGTTTTAGTTCTCGTTTCATTAGCAATTAATTTAATTAGTACTTTTGTGTAGTCGTTAATCAAAGCTACTAGAAATTAAATCGTAATTGGAGTTTAAATAAGTTAATAGGTACTGCATGAACTTTAGAAAGTTTTAACCCTTTATTTTTACCGCATTATGATTTACTGCAGTTTCTTTCATGTAATATATTTTTTGGATCACTACATTGAAAATTAAGCGATATACATAAACAAAATACTCACCTTTGGGAAATTAAATCCGTTAGAGATAATTATTTAATTAAATATATTCAACTGTAAAATTAATTATATACACTGTTTAGTTAAAATAAATAGTCAAATCATTTCCTAAGGTCTTCATTAAATACAAAAACAAGACACACACACGTATATATATATATATATATATATATATATATATATATATATATATATATATATATATATATTACGCCTTAAGTGCAAAAATCAGTTAATATGCAGATTATCTAAATAATCTACACATTAACTAACGTGATTCTTTAACCTTTTATCTACCGCATTATGATTTACTGCATTTTTTTCTTGTAATATATTTTTTTGAAACACTACATTGAAAATTAAGAGATATACATAAACAAAACACTCAACTTTGGGAAATTTAATCCGTTACAGGTAATTAATTAGTTAAAGATATTCAACTGTAAAATTAATTATATACACCTTTCACTTAAAATAAATAGTCAAATCGTTTTCTAAGGTCTTCATTAACCTACAAAAGCATAAGACACTTAAATTTTGACATTAACTATTTTTTTTCGGGACAAAGATGATAATGTTCACAATCCGCTGAAAACGCCTTCAGCTGAGAACGGAATTTCTTCTATAAAACTATTCGCCCTCGCCGCTAAAATACTCATCATAGAACCCGTTCTGCCATATATCTTGAAGGAGTAGATTTCAAAAATATTCCTGCTAAAGTATCGTCAGAATATTCGTAAAAATAGTTATTCTATGTAACTTTAAAGTGAGTGGTACTTATAAGGACCGTCGGTAGATAAAGGGTTAAAGCATTTTCGAATATTTTAGACCTTTGAACTTCAGCTTATATTTTTTTAGAATTGTACAAGTAAAGAAGAAGATTGATATAAAATTTTTTTGCAAATATATTTTAAATAAAAATGTGCATTAGTTTATGTTAATTTTTTATCGTGTTAATATATATTTTATTATGTATAATAGGATGGATCGAAGAATTATTTTCAGGATTTCAAAACCTACCCATGCGGAAAATGTATTATCTGGTATGCTGATAAAGGGAACAATAAAACAAAATAAGAAGTTAATTTTTATCTTAATAACTGCCGCAAAGTGAATGAGTTTTAGATATTTTGAACTTTTATTGTAACAAGTAATATAAACAAAAAAAATTTAAGTCAATTCCTACTTAGGTCAAATAATTTTATTTTAGTTACTTTTTTTAAATAGTTGCAATTAGTATAAATATGTATATAAAAAGGACAGAATCACAACATTAAGTGATAATTAATTTTTATTAATTATCATTAAAGTATCGTATTGTCATCCAAAACAATCATGTCTATAAAATTTCAGTTCAACTGAATACTTTAAAACGTGAGAAAAAAAACCTTTTCAAGTTTTGACACAAGTCGCCAGAAAGGTCACTACGTCACCAGAAATGATGCCATCGTGGCTGTATTTGTAATTCTTTTAATAATTAATTTTTATTAATTATTATTAAATTATTGTATTGTCATCCAAAATGATCATGTACATAAAATTTCAGCTCAATTGAGTGCTTTAAAATGTATTTTATTAACGATTGAAATTTCCACCAAGATAAATAAATAAACAAACAAACAAATAATTACAGAGAGAGTGGGAGTTAATAGTAGGAATTGAAAAAGCCAAAGTAATTTTTGTTAAAAAAAGCAACCTAGTATTTGAGTACTTTTTAATATTTATTGCATTGAGAGGACACCTATTATATAGTTACGAGAAATAAACATCAGCTACATTTAACAGCTTCTTTAGTATTACATTTAAATACCTACTATCGAAATTACAGGGCTCGATATAGCGAAAAACGAAAAAAGGCTTGCAACTGAACGTTTTGATGGTTTGAGGAAGGAAGAGCTATATAGGATAATGAAATGTTACAAAGTATATTATACTACTTACTACTTAGTATACACTTATCAATACAATAATTACCACTTTTGATTATCCATATTGCAGAAAAATAATTTTATTTTGAGTCTAAAATCATCTCACCAAAACTAAGCCTTTTTTATTCTTTCGAAAATTCAACCCCTTTGTGGCAATATCAAATTTTTAAATTATTTTTTTTCTAATCTCCATACCATAGAACATCTGTTTTCTCATAGGTACGTTCTGGTTTATAATAAATTTTCCCATATAACCACGGTCTACTCTAATGTATAAGTATTCAATTTTCAAAGTAACAAAAAAACTTATACTCCTTAAAGTATCCGAACACGTTGAAAATGACCAAATTCGGTCAAGACAGATATTTTTGTTTTTTATTTTACTGAATAGAGCTACCTTTTGGCTTTACAAAACATACTTTATTTTGTTTATACACTACCCCACAGGCCAAATTACAATCCATTTTATAAAGTTAGAAAAACCGGAAGTGGGTCTTTGATCTAACAGAGAAGTAGCCATTTAAATTACTTAAAATCTATCAGGGTAAGTTTGATAACTCAAAATGATACGAATGAATTTCTATAAAACCATTTGAACCTAATATTTATATTATTTTCTAGAGAATGTACTATAAAATATTTCTTATTGTATGAATACTTTTTGAGTTATGACTTGTTATTTAAATAATGGTCTCATACAGAATGTCACATTTCTTATTATGTATACTCAATCAGCTCTAAAATTTTCAAATTTAAATAAAATATTAAAATGTTAGTACATTTGCTAGATCAATGCATCTAATTTGTTTTAATAATACTTTTACTAATATATGTTTATTACTTTTTTCTGTAATTGTTTGAAGTTTTTCAAAAATATTGCTAAAATTTCCCTTATAAATGGAATTTTTCTAAAATTTAAGTAATTTATTTTAAATACTGTTAGCTAAATAGTAGTATTTATTGGTATTGAGTCCTAAAAGAGCATTTATAATGTTTAAATATGCTTTTTGTTAAAAAGTACTGCGAACGTGTTCAGATACCTTAAAATAATTGTGTTTCATTTATATCATTCAAACTCAACATCGTGAATATTTTCCCCATTAGTCCCAGTTTGATTTCAGAAAATCAATTTAAGTTATTCGTAAATATGGGTACGTAATCAGAATCTTAGTCATTGGACCACATTACCAAATACTAAACTGTAAAAATATTCACAGAAATACAAAAAAATAAGCAAAACAGAAGTCAAAATATTTTCAAACCATTTTTGAAAATATACATATACATTACAGAAATAGTAAATTATCCAGTAAGAAATCTCGTACTTAAAAAGATTAACTCTATTTCTGCAGAAATTATTCTAAAAGAAAGAGAAATATACGTCAAAATTTATTTCTGATGTTTATTTTTTCTTAATATATTTTATCCGTCTGTTCTGATATATTCAAAACATACATTTATTATTAAAACAATTGAGCTTAAATTTTAATGGCTATATGAATAAGTTAGCCTTCTCTCATACATCTTTAATTACACTATTAGCTTGAATGAAGTCGATATTTTCAGATTTATCATTGAGGAAATTTTTGGAACATTCTTATTTTCTTCCATTAATTATTCATTAAAATAAAACACGCACACATATACATTTACGCGAAATCAAATAAATATGATAAACATGTTTCCGTTTTGCTATGGTAAAGAAATCGGCAGGAAAAATCACTTATCTGAAGCCAGATTTCCAATGTATTTATTGTTATCTTCAGTTTGAATTATCGGTGTAAACATACTATTAAGTTAGAATGATATATAATTAGTTTGTTCAATGCAATTAAATTATTTAATAGCTATTTTTCTAAAAACTGTTGATGAAGAACAATGCATAAAAACCGCAGCGAGCAGAAAAAAATGACTTCACAGCAAGCAACATACAATAGCAGAGAAACGGGATTTACAAATGTAAGCAAAAAACCGATATTAGGGAAAATGAACAAAGGCAATTAGTTATTAAGACTAAAAAAGAATATATTCATTATTAATTTTACGTTTCCAAATTAAAGATTTTTTGTTTGCATGTTTGCTAAATTATTCCAAGGAACCCCCGATTTTTTAAAAGTATAATCGTAAAAACAGTGTTATAACTCATGATATTTTTACCGAACTTTATTTGTTCTTGTTTACAAATTTATTCAACTGGTTTATAAATTGATTATTTTAATATTGTAGTGGATTATTTTATTAACTTAATTCTGATTAATTTAATTAAGTTAATTCTATTGGTTTAATTAATGAAGTTAATTCTATTGATTTAATTAATGTTAATTCTATTGATTTAATTAAAGAAGTTAATTCTATTGGTTTAATTAATGAAGTTAATTCGATTGATTTAGTTAATGAAGTTAATTCTATTGATTAAATTAATTAGGTTGATTCTATTGATTAATTTAATTGAGTTAATTTCATTGATTAATTTAATCTTAATGATTATATATAATTTAATGAATTGATTTATATTGACTCAATTGCTATTATATATACACTGGTGTGCAAAAATTAAGGACGAGACGGTTTTTTCAATATAACTTTGTACAAAAGCTTTCCAAATCAACACATTTAATACCGTAAGATCCCCAATACGTAAGGACATGTGTAATATGTAAGCAACACTTACTAAAAGAGAAATCAGAGGGATAAAAAGAAGCTTGATTGAAAAAGTAGCATGGAGCGCAATGCGACTGAAGGCCGAAACATCCCTGTGATGGGTGTCCAGCAAGAAACATCCGGTCTTTGGTAGGGGATATGATCTCCCCTGACTGCTAGGCAGGTTTCACAGCGTCTGCCCATGCTGAGAATGAGGGTGTCAATGAGTTGTTGAGGCATTGCTGCCCATTCGTCTTGCAGCGCCAATCGAAGCTCCTGAATCGTTACTGGTGGTAAGGTCCGAGCTGCCAAGCGTCTGCCTAGAAAACCCATACATGCTCGATGGGATTGAGATGCGGAGATCGTGCCGGCCAATCCATACGTTCAATATCCTCACTCTCTAAGAGCTGTTTGGCAGCTACTGTGCGATGACATGGTGCTTGTCGTCCATGAAAAGGAACTGCAGACCCATAGCGCTTCTAAAAAGACGCACATATGGAAGAAGAATCTCGTTACAATAACGGGTCCCATTGACTGAACCTGCGTCGAAGATGTGAAGGTCTGTACGACTACCAAACATGATGCCTCGCCAAACAAGAACACCGCGACCTCCATACCTGTCCCTTTCAATGATGTTCGAGGGATGATTGCGGCTTCCCCGCTCTCTCCAGATGAGTATGCGATGAGAATCGTTACTCAAACTGAATCTGCTCTCATCTGTAAAGAGTACTCGTCCCCATTCATTGTCTCTCCAATTCCGGCGTTCCCGGCACCACAGAAAACGCCTTCTCCGATGGGCAGGCGTTAAAGGTACACACCGTACAGGGCGTCGTGCAAACAGACCACCACCGTGCAGTCTTCTGGCCACGGAAAAACGCGATATCGGTCGTCCAGTTGCCTGTGTCGTGTGTCTAGAGATTTCTCCCGCTGTCTGCCGCCTGTTTCTTCTGGCCTGTAAGACAATGTACCGGTCATCTGCGGGTGTGGTTCCTCGTGGACGACCACTATTGAACCCCGGATAGCTGTTCTTGTAGTTTGAAATTGTCTCCAAAGTCGTGAAACGATGCTGTGAGCAATTCCGAACTCTGCAGCCACACTTGTTACACTGCGGCCTTCCTCCAACTTCCCAATGATTCGACCTCGGGTAAAAGCATCCAGATGTCGTCTAACAGATTGATTATTCGCCATTTCTTGCTGAGGCAGCAACTCGGTGTGATTTTAACTGCTATACGGCGTGCAATCTCTTTGCCAGAAATAATGATCTTACACCGACAACACGCTTTATACTACTCAGACACTCCCCCATTACGTCTACCTGCATATCTGCGCATGTGCTACCGTACATCACCTTACTTAATCTCCTGATTGGTCTTTCTGTCCGCTCTGCCTCTTCGTTCAGCTGATATGCTAATTTTTCGACTTCGTCCTTAATTTTTGCACACCAGTGTATTAAGATACAATATTTTTTAAAAGTCTTCTGTGATAGTAGAACATGAAAATAAATTTTAGTTCACAAGATCAGTTTTTATAAGGACAAAAGGAAATCGTTGTTTCAATTATTTGAACAATTATCTATATAAAGTAAAAAGACTGAGAAACTAAAATAATGAGAAATAACACCCTTCTATGCGAGCAAAAAAAAAAGCGACCATTTGATAAACCTAAGAATAAAAGTGAGATCCATAGTTAATGAAAAAATTTCTCTTGATAAAGATTAATTAAAAGATTAATATTTAACTTATTTTTTCAAAAAAAAGTAACAAGTAGAATATTAAAGTTTTATAGAAGATTCTCAAAATAGGGTCTAATAATTATAATTTTAGAATTTACATTTCTGTTTTTATAAACTCTTTGGAAATATTTTATTGGTTTAACTTTTATATGAATACCGAAAATAGCTATACAAAAATCTAAATGAATCTCATACGCAGTATTATGATATAATTAAATAATATACAATATAAAGTATAGTAAAGGGGTAAACAGAAGTATAGGAATATTAAAAGATTTAACATAAATTAACTGCCTAAGTTTACTTGTGACCTATTTTCAAAAAGCAGTACAGCATTTGGAAATAGCAGAGTGTGTAAATTTCTTACTATACAGATAGTTATTTTAAGATATTAGTAAAAAAAAGTTTTTTTTGAAAAAAATTCTTGCTCTCATTCCATACATATGAACTCATGTTTTAGTAATTTTGTTAACTATGTATAATAATAACTAAATTGATCTATATGGATTTAGTTACGGTATAACAATAACTAAATGGATTTAAAAATATGTTACACTCTTGATAATTATGGATTAATCCATAGGAAATTTCACTCTTGAAAACTATTCCATAGTATCGTCACAAATTGCGGTAAACTTTACGGAGGGGGACAGCTACTTAATTGAATTGGCACTTATGAAAACACTGGATTAGCAGGAAAGCACATGAATTTCATCCATAACTTATACGTTGTAATAATTTAACCGACTGAGGTGCGAATGGTCTTCTTTATTGCGAAGTAATGCCCTAAAGTTATATAATAGATGGGATTAAGAAACACAGCATAGAGTACTTACAGATTTACAGTACAATTTGTAGTATAAAATCTCTTTGAAAAATTTATTTCCTTGGAGAATATACATAAGGAATTTACCTCCGGAACAAAATTGAGAAAGGAATGAAATTACGTGCCTAAGAATTTACATACTTCAAGTATACCCTCTAAGTCGGAGTTATTACTGTACATCTGATTAAGTTTTTAAATTATTTTTTAAAAAAGAAATACTTTTCAATTACTATTACAGTTAATATCTTTATACAAATAAAACGAACACTATACGCGGAATTCATTAACGAAAGAAAAAAACACTACTGCATAGTAACCATATTTAACTACACAATATGTAGTACTAAACACCTTCTCTCGAACCTTTCTGATACGCAACGTATCTGCCGTTTAAAAGAAAACTCCCGAAACACCAACCGAAAAAAAAAATCACTACATTTACATAAAAATAAAAACAACACAACCCGGCCAAAACAACATTAATTATTCAAACGAAAGGGTGTCAGTAGAGGAGTGGGGGAGAGAACGAATGAAAGTAGAGAGACACACAAAAGGTGTCGTAAAGCAAAAGAGTAAAGTTTATTAACACTAAGCGTTCTTGGGGGAGGGAAGAGAAGCGAATGAATTTTTATGGCGCGGCCAATAATTGCCCTGGATCTCTTAATAGGCTCGCCCTGAGGAGCCACTCTGTTAATTAATTTTGCTCGTTAAGCTTTCTCTTGGTGCGATCAATCCACGCGTTTTGGGGGGCGAGGGTGGAAGGACCCCTTCCTCCACCCCCTCTCACTCCTATGTAAAAGGTGAGCGCGAAACCTGGTCTTGATTTTCTCCTTTTCTTTATTTCTTTCTTACAAATTTTTTCCCATGCTTTTTTAGTTTCGTTTTCACGAGAATCTCTTTCGTGTCTTTTGGTTTGTTTGGGAGGGAAAAATAATTTCCATTGTCTTTTTGGATTCGTGTAAAGGGTGTAAAGAGGGAGGAGAAAAAAAAAGAACGTGCGGTTTGTTTTCTAGAAGAGAATGAATCGGTTGAGATAGAAGTGTTTGTTGCTGGGGTTTGTGGTGATTGAGCCGAATCGCACAAAGGAGTTTCCTAAATTGCTCCTGACAGGATTGAAATATTCCCTTTCGTTCTCTGAGTTGTTTCTGTTGTCCGGTTTAATTTAAGCGGAGAAGATAGAATACGAGAATTAATCAAGAGAGAGTTCGGTTTTGTCGGAAATTTTATGGTTAAATATTTTATTCTATAAATTATCGCCATTGTGGGAAGGTTTCTTTGCCACATTGTAAACAGATGGCATTAAGAGTTTTGATTTTTTTATATGGATTTATAACAGCTGATTGCATTTTTTGTCGTATAATTACTTAGAAGCAAATTTTCTACAAGGTATATCGAAAATACGGTAACCGATATAAAATTTCTAAGCAAATCATTTTTAAACACAGTTACGTCATCTAATAATTTGATGAAAAGTGTAAGCTTGCACATTTAACAGTGGTTGTATTTTAGTTTTAGCTAAGATGTCTGGAAACAAGTAATATAAAAAAAATTATTAAGTCTATTCTTACTTAGATCAACAAAAAATTTTTTATTTTAGCTATACTTTTTATTAAATAGTTACAATTAATATAAATATGTATTTACATATGACAGAATCACAACATTAAATAGTAACTAATTTTTAGTAATTAACATTAAAGTATCGTATTGTCATCCAAAACAATCGTGTATATAAAATTTCAATTCAACTGAATGCTTTAAGACGTGAGAAAAAAATCTTTTAAAGTTTCGACCTAAGTCACTAAAAATGAAACCAATGTGGCTGTATCGGTAATTCTTTAAATAATTAGTTTCAGTCAATTAATTTTAATTGATTATAATTAAATTATCGTATTTTTACCGAAAACAATATTGTATAGAAAATTTCAGCTCAAATGAGCGCTTTAAAATGTTAGAAAAATACATTTTCAAATTTTGACACAAGTCACCAAAATGGTTGCTAAGTCACCAAAAATGATGACAACGGGGCTTTATTTTGTAGTTCTTTGAATAATTAGTTTTAATCAATTAATTTTTATTAATTATATTTAAATTACTGTATTGTCATCCAAACTAACCATGTATATAAAATTTCAGCTCAATTGAGCGATTTAAAATGCATTCTGTTAACGATTGAAAATTCCACCAAGATGAATAAATATATAGAGAGTGTGATCTAATAGTAGGAATTGGAAAAAGCATTAAACTAACGCCTATTGCAAAAAAGCATATAAAATTTTAGAAAATTACATGTTATATAAAAATTGTTTATTTCTTCCTAAAGTTTTATATGTAATCTTTTTTTTTTATTTTTCTGTTCTTAAATTTGTATAAACCACCGTTTTTGTAATAAGTCATTGTTTTTTTTTAAAAAAAACTGGGTTATCTTCTTTTAAATGACATCAGATGTACATTTAGAATTATTATTTATTAGAGCCTTATTTCAAATTTCGAAAAGCAAACAAATGATATTTTCAAATATCTTCCCTATTTTACAAGTACACATGACTAACAGATAAAAGGGTTAAGAAAAGGAATTTATTACCTTATTCATGAAAAGGAAAAAATTTAAACTTAGACAGTTAAGACAAAGAAAAAGAAACAAACTTTTTGTTTTTTAAAAAAATGAAAATTTGAATGAAATGAGGATTTTCTGTATATATAAAATATACATATGTTTGCTTCAAACTTTATTTTTGCCCAGAATTTTTATTTGGTATTTGAATGCATTTAATTGCTAGAAAAAAAACCCACATTTTATTTTAGTTTCTACGAAAAATTAAATAAAACTGAGCCAACAAACTTATAATTAAAACTCTAAGAATTTCAAAAATATTTAAGGTGACTGTCTATGTTTGTAACAATAATTTTGAAAAAAGATATAAATGGGTACTTTTTTATATTGTGTATGTTGAATTAGAATATGTATATGAAATTGTCTTACGCGCGAATACTATTACTATAAAAAATTATGTAGGTGTGATTTTTTGGAAGAAAGAAAGCCATATTTTCAAAATATTCTCCTATTATGAAAAATGTTTCTATAGTAATATTTTGTCCCTATACATAGCAAGGACTTCAATTGGAAGAGTTGAACAAAAATAGAAGTAAATACGAGTTAATTAGAAGTTGAAGTGAAATTAGAAGTGGATTAGAATTGGAGTAAATTAAAAGTGGACATATTGTTACGTAAATCCGGGGTTCAAGGATTTTATGCAAATCAGTCGCAAAGAACAAGACAGTTCTTTAAGAGAGATGAGAATTTATTGTCGAAAATTCAATCTTTAAAATACAGAATTCAGCAGCAATATTAACAGAATATATTTTAGAAAGGTCTTTACACCTTCAACAGTACTCTGACACAATTATCGGTGTCTAAAATACACGTATATAAAAGATTATTCATAAGCAATCGCTCTTTCAACAGCTGAAGTAATAACTAATTGATTCAACAATCAGAACAATTCTAACTGATCGCTAGTCAAAATCAGACTGACTTGACTTTCGGTGAGCATCTCTCTATTTATAGGCCTCGCGGATAATTCGAGAAAGACCCGCTTGCTTCATAAGTATTGGAATTAGAATTTCTCTACTAAATTCTAAAAGAATCCAGAGGGTCTGAACTCGCCAAAAATGGTCGCCAAAGTTGCCAACTTGGATCTATCACCAAGATTTCGCCAAGTTCCCATTGAATTACCATTATAACACCATAAGGGATGGCGTTGCTTGTGAATATTACAGTTTTAACGCAAATTAAATCTAATTTAGAGTAAGATAAAGGCATTATAAACATCCAAATTATGTACACTATTTTACACAAAATTCGTAACAATATCTTATATCAGAATAAAAAATGTTAACAAAAAATAATCGTTATTGTTTGAATGGATTATAACTGAAAATAATGTGAATTTTTCAAAACCTTTAGTTCATCCCCGAATAAAAAGCTATACATAGCTAAAATATTATTATTATAGAAGCATTTTTCATAAAAGAGAGAGTGGTAGGTATATTAATGTAGCACTATAAGGCTAGACGATAACTATTGGAGATGGATCTCATAATTTTGAACCCTGGTCAAGTGATGAGGAATTCAACTAAACTGGCACCCCCACTTAAGCTTCCACAGCACACTAACGGGAGGACATTTGAGCATCGACATATTTAATGTGCAACGATCCCCTCCACACGTCGGGGCTTCAACGACATCAAACGTATATAATTTAGAAGTGGGTTCGTTCAATTTTTGTATGAGAGTAGAGAAATTTGAACAAAAAATACCCGATATTATTTCAATTGATCATAACTCTAAAAAATGTGCGAATTATTTTAGACTTTTAGTTCAACCCCGGTATAGAAGTCCTAGCTATAGGTTTGCAAAATATTATTATCGAAGCATTTTTCACAAAATGAGAATATTTTGAAAACATATCCTTCTTTCTTCGGTTTCTGCAAAAAAAATGGATTTGATTAATTTTTTTCTCATAATAATTTTACATATGTATATTCTAATTCAATTGACACTAAATATTGATTTATACGATTTTTCAAAACCACGGTTAAGGACGTAGTCGGTCATCTCAAAATCTCTGGACTTAATCTAAGCGATTAAATTCGCTTTAGTACCTAAAAATTACATTGTTTACGGTTTGTAACAAAAGTGAGCTTTCTATCACTAGGCAATCCGGTGTGTCTAATAGAGTGTGCGGAGATTTCATTAGGCGAGCGTTGATCTACTTTTCCGTGTGCGATTTTCTTTGATCTGAGTTTAATTGATCGGGAACCGAACGCCATCTGGTGAGAGGGGTTTGTCCTAAGTATCGGAGCCCTTTTCCAGGAAATCACCCTTCACTTAGGAGACACCTGTCGCCACTGACCCTCGCCCACTCCACCCCCTTCTCTGACCGTTGACCGATAATATCTTCTCTCCTTGGCCTAGATGGAAACTAGACTGCTTTATTGTGATAGTAAGACGCAAGTGCATGCTAATAAGAATGCATAAACATACGAAATCAAGTTTAAGGTATCCGAACACTTTTTAAACCTTCAAAGTACTTTTTTTCAAAAATACTGAAAAATTCTAAATACTTCTTTTAGGACAGTGGTTCTCAAACTTTCACTACTGCCGACCTAATTTTCAATCATAATTTTTATAGCGCCCCCCCCCTAAAAATAATAATGTACTGAATGCAATAATAATGCACTTTGGCGCTAAAGCTACAATACGATCATAATTATAAACCGTACAAATTAACAAGATAAGTATTAAGTTTTGTATATGTTACTTTAAAGTAATAATTTTTTTTTACTTTTTAGTTAGATTCACTATAAAAGCGTGTTTTTTAGTTTGTTTTAAAACTATAATTGATTTTATTGTTATTTTTACTATACACGATAAAAATCACAATTTCAGTGAATAATTTAATTAAGAGAAAATATATACTTACCTACTTTCAAGGAATTTTCAATCTTTCTTTGAAAATCTGAGAAAATGTCCAATAAAACTAAAGAAAATGTTCCAAATGTGCGTGTCCTTAATAAAGGACATAAATCACAGACACTTTTCGCTAACAACACAGGAACGTTTTTCTCCATCTAAACTGTCATATTTTGTTCACGTTTTTCTAGTTTTGCGCTGTTGTTTGATGATCTACTAACAGCATTTTGAACTTTTTCTTCATTGTGTCTTTTTGACAAGGCGAAGTGCTACATTATGGCTTCATGGTTCTCATAGAGATCTTTAGGCAGCATTTGAAAATTTCAAATCAACTCAAACGTTTCATCTCTAACGCTTTTCTGATATTTACTTTCGCTATATATATATCTTGATTAATATGCATTATTTCAGTAGGTTCTTCAATTGCTTGATCAGTTTCAACTTGCTTCAATAGGGATCACAGATGCCCATTTTTTTAATATTCTGCTTATTTACATTTATAAACCATAATAAGTCGTAGAACACAGCAATCAAAACCACAAAATTGTTCATGGGGAAAGTGTAGCATGTTCTAAAAATAATTGTGTAAAACGTTTTTCATTATGCATTATATGTTTCAACATACTCATGCTTATCCATATAACATAAAAATATTTCACATGGAAAAAGATGAAATAGAAATATATTATATATATTTACAACTTCCCTAAAAAAAGACGGAGATAATCATACCAGTAAGTTTGAAGGTCAGCTAAAGTAATATTTTAGATTAAAAGAAACGCAATAAAAAATCTCTCATCGTTTGATATCGTTAAAAGAAACGTAAAAAAAAAAGAAATCTCTCATCGTTCTCATATTGACCGCAAAACAAACAAAATATTTTTAAAATTTGGTTTTAGGATCAAAGATGGCTAATGAGCGTTTGAAGTGGCATTTTTTATTTTTGATGATCACCAGATGATAAAAATAAATTATATCAGTGTAAATGTGTATTTTTTATTATGTCAGAAAGCATTTTGTTTTACTTCCTTCCAAAAAATTATTTTTTTAAACCTTTTATTTTCAATATGCTCGCGCCCCCCTCGCAGGGTTACCGCGCCCCACAGTTTGAGAAACACTGTTTTAGGATCAATACCGATAAATATATTAATAATTAATCACACACACAGTAGTATTTAAAACAAATTATCTAAACTTTACATCAGTGCTTCTCGAACTTTCAATGTTTGAGGCCCAATATTCAATCACAATTTTCATCGCCCCCCTTCCATACAATAACAATGTATAGAATGAAATACTATACTTAGATACTAGAGATACAATACGACTTAAACCTGTTAAATGTCTCCTACGTATAAAAACGTCTCACTAAGTCAAGTGTTAGTTTCTCTGGAGATATATACGTCAACTGGAGATATATACTCTTCAATATATACGTCTTTCCGAAGTACAATCTTTTCTGTGCACTGCTATCCATAAAATTATTCCGAAGTTTTTGAATTCAATAAAAGGACATTGACAGTGTTTACGAAGGATTTGCTTATGTATTCCTTTTCTCCCCCTCCGTCTTCGTGGAAAACAGTGGCATTAGAGCGAATCGCGTAACTATTAATCAGAAGTTAGGGGATTAATTATAAACCGTACAAATTATCAAGATAAGTATATGTAATTGTATACAATTTTATGTATGAGTAGACCATGGGGTCCCTGGTAATTATTCACTTAGTATTATTAAATTAGTTATAAAATACATTGTGCATTACCGATACATTTGCAAGTGTATTACATCAATGTAAACATGTACTTTTTTATGTCAGAATGCATTTTTTGCTTATTTACACTTTCAGTAAATTAATAACTTTTAAGTAGTCTTTTGCTTTCGACTTTTCAATATACTCGCGTCTCCCTTGTGGAGTTATCACCCCCCAAAGGGGGGTGCCCCATAATTACAGAAGCGCTGCTTTAAATAGATCATAATTTTAAGTGAAATATTAGCATTTTTTTAAAAAAATTCTTTATAGTAGTCATCAGAGGGGAAGAGTAATATATGAAGCTTATATCAATAAAAAGTATTACTAAAATAAACTACATAAACTGATGTAGTGCAGTGGTTCTTAAACTGTGGTCCGTGCATCCCTGGGGGGGGGGTCCACAGCGCCTTTCTAGGGGGTCCGCGGAGTCTCATGCAACGTTGAGATTTCCCCCTTTTATAGACTCTGAATGGAAATCAAATCAAGAAACCGTGGTAAAATTGAAAGATGTGCCATACTAGACTAGATCACTACATTGTCCCCAATGAAAAAACTCTACTACAACTTGCATTTTGATCAAGAATATTAAGTCGGGGAGGGATGCTCAAAATCTTGGGATACGCTATGTCCTGCTTATACATAAAAGGGGGTCACGGCGATCCAAATTTAAAGAGCAGCTGATCTAGGGAATTCAGCAGAATTTTATGTTTTATCAAAATATAAAAATTTTGGAAAAAATGGATAGCTTAAATATTACTAGAAATGTGGCATTAATATCTATTATTGAAATAACAAGCCATAATTCAAATAATATTGATACAGTAAGAATTATTTTAATGAATTCTCTAGAAAATAGTATAATTAGGCTAAAAAATTTCATAAAAATACATTTATAATATTTTGAGAAATTAGAGTCGCCATGATAGATTTTAAATGCGCACATCTGGTAGATTAAAGACCCAATTCTGGTTTTCTAATTTTGAATAATTTATTGTAACTTTATATCTATATAACGTATAAACAAAATATTATATATTTTGTAAAGCAAAGGATTCCTCTATGTAATAAAAAATAACAAGTACTATAAGTCAATTCCTACTTTAAATGGATGAATAGAAAGCATTTTATTAACGATTGAAAATTTGAATATATATATATATATATATATATATATATATATATATATAATATATATATATATATATAGGGAGAGAGTGAAATGATAGTAGGAATTGAGAAAAGAACATGATTTGTCCACATTGTCGTAAGAATGCACACCCGATTTGGCTGAAAAACAGATTTTCGACGCCAACTTTTGTCTTTGTTAAAACGGTTACATAGTTACAACAATAGAAACAACTCTAAGCTGGCGTCAAAAACCGGTAATTAATTAAATTAAATTAATTATTATTTGTAAAAACTGTATTAACATCAAGTGTCATCCACTACAAGTTTAAAAAATTTATTTGAACTTGATTGGATGAATAGAAAGTATTTTATTAACGATTGAAAATTTGAACAAGATAAATATATGAACAAATAAATATATAGAGAGAATGAGCTAATAGTAGGAATTGAAAAAGCGTCGAAAGTGAGTACTTTGATCTAATTTGGTCCTTTCATGTTCGGATTACCTTAAATGTTAAAAAGACTAGCATATTTATTTTAAGACAGTTTATCACATCATAATTTTCAAACTTGTATAAAACAAAAGTGGGTAAAGAAACTTTTAAATAAAGTAAATAGTTTCCATGCTTTGTATATGTTTAAATGCTAAAAATTTTCTTTGCAATGGAATAAGGCTCTCTTCGCTAAACGTACGACAGCCTAAGCTAAACATGGAGAATATTTTCATACAGAAAAATGTCTCAGTTTTCATGAAAATTTGCAACTTTACACAGTTTATACATCTGTTTATAATATAGCGCTTCTAAAATTTTAAAATATTCCATAAATACCTAATTTTTCAATTTAACACGTAAAGAAATATCTCATTTAGCATTACGGTATGGGAAAAATTGCAAAACACATTTCACACTATTAAAAATGGATCAAGTCATTAGAAAAATCAGAAGTAGAATAAAATACGTTTCTCTTTGCGAGATAGCAAAGCTAGTATATAGTATGAATGTTGGAGTACTTTGATAACTGAAAAAATGTTCCATGTTCTGTTCTTATTCTTGAACTTTAAACGAATACAGCCTTAAGAGTATCGATATAATAAAACATAATTTGAGAAGATCTTTAATTCCAGTTTATTTACTTAAAAATCTTGGTAAATAATGGGCCATATTCATGTGACGTCATAATCATATTGTGATGCATGGGATTTCCCATCCATTAGTGTACATGAGTTAGAAGGAAGATTAGCCATAGTCAAAACAAATATAATTTCTTAACAAGTCTCAAAAACCCAGGTTAGGAAATGCCCCTTTAAGTAAGTATGGGAGCAAAAGCGAGGGAGACGAGATAATTAATATGTAATTATAAATTGAATCACTTACTCATGGAACGTCGTGACAATACACGTTCCAAATAATTGAAATTCCCCCCGTTTTAAGTTAATCTACTTCAAGCCGACACTATTCAAATATAAATATCTAATTAGCCAAATCGTCAATCTTCCATTCTAAATATTAAGCAAATTATTTACGAATCACTCTCAACTAGCTTTCTATTACTTCACGTTAATGACTAACTTCTATCATTTAGCTTCTAAACTGTCTTTCGAACCTGAAAGTTAATGCTTAAATATAAGCCTTGATTTGCATAAGTCACATCTTCTTCTTCGGGAGAAACTTTTTAATAGAATAATATTTAAAGAAAGAGTTTTCTCCCAAGAGGATTGGTATGAGGTTCGTGAATAGACCCGTTACAACATGATAAAGATAACCACGTGTTTCTGATCAATGAGTACTAAAGCTTATGTGACGTCATAGTCATATGATAAAATCAATCATTTATTTCCAACCAATCAGTTCATACGCTTCATTGTTACCAACTTTTGCTCTTTTTGCACAAACTTTCTCTTAATAAGTTCATATTTGTCACTAATATTAATCACATAAGTATACAATATGTTTTAAATTTTAAAGTGCATGTGCGTATAATGATTTTTTTTAATTTTAAAATCTTTTTGAGGAAAATTATTTTTATAACCTTTGAACATTTTTAGTCAATTACGAAATTTGAAATTTTATCAATGTTTTAAAAATAGAACTAAAAGTACAATTAGTTTAATGTCTGTTTTGAATTCACTTAAGAACACATGCTTGTCTTTATCATGTAACCGTCATGAGTTGAGTCCATTGAACAATGGACGATATTCATGATGGTCACATGATAAATGCAATCACGTGTTTTCTGTTGGATCCAAAGCTTACGTTAACTTTTACTTGATAATGTACTGTAAAATTCACTTAGAATTTGAAATTTGATAATTGGGTAAAGATATTTGAGTATTTTTAAGATTCTCCAAAAAGATTTTCTATAAGGAATAAGAACAATAGATTTCTTCTATTAAAAGAATATTTTAAAGGCGAGTGCATTTTATATACCAGCATGCTTTATTTATTGGTGACAAATTTACTTTTTTAAAAGAAAGTTTTAGTAAAAAGGCAGAAGTTTGTAATAGAAAAGCGCAACAACAGATTGGGTGAAAACACGTGAGCGCATTTATCACGTCACTAAGACGTCACACATGAGTCTATGAACAGATTGATACGAAACACGTGAATCCATTTATCATGTGATTATGACGTCACATGAAATCAGCCCATTGTTTCGTTAATTTTGAAATATTTCTACTCAGCAATTCTGTCAGAAAGTTTCCATCAATCGAATAATACTTAAATTAGTTTTATTTAAAAAATTATTGGAGCATAAACAGATTTCTCTCAATTAAAAATATTTAGATAACATTTGGAAGCACATCACTGACATTACGTAATTCACTTATAAATACAAAACAAGTTTTTCTGATTGAAGGAATACATAATAATTAGATTATTTTTTAATATTTTTAATTTAAGGACTTTTTTTTCAAAACATTTGTAAAACTTTTGAAAATAAATTTCTTACATACAATGGAAGAATAATTCCCTATACTTACTATAACAAGCTAGCTTTGAAAAATATTAGGAATAATACTTTAAATTGCCCTGAGTCCTAAAGTACACTGATAATTTAATATTTTCCTGTACTTATTAATTAATAGATTACATTATATTACTTTTAAAGAGTGTTTTTTTAGAGGTATAGAACTTTAAAATGCAATAAAACAACGATGTATTATTCGATTGACATGAATTGTTTTTTATTCGAAAGATAATCTTGTGGCATTACATTTTAAATATGATTTCTGCCATATGACTGCCAAGCCTGGCTCGGATGTAGTCCAATCTGGACGTCCAATTTTCGATGACTTTTTCCAACATTTGTGGCCGTATATCGGCAATAACACGGCGAACGTTGTCTTCCAAATGGTCAAGCATTTGTGGCTTATCCGCATAGACCAATGACTTTACATAGCCCCACAGAAAATAGTCTAGCGGTGTTAAATCACAAGATCTTGGAGGCCAATTCACAGGTCCAAAACGTGAAATTAGGCGGTCACCAAACGTGTCTTTCAATAAATCGATTGTGGCACGAGCTGTGTGACATGTTGCGCCGTCTTGTTGGAACCACAGCTCCTGGACATCATGATTGTTCAATTCAGGAATGAAAAAGTTAGTAATCATGGCTTTATACCGATCACCATTGACTGTAACGTTGTGGCCTTCATCGTTTTTCAAGAAGGATTCCACCAGCCCATAAAGCGCACCAAACAGTCAGTTTTTCTGGATGTAACGGTGTTTCGACATACACTTGTTGATTAGCTTCACTCCAAATGCGGCAGTTTTGTTTGTTGACGTAGCCATTCAATCAGAAGTGCGCTTCATCGCTAAACAAAATTCGCTAATGAAAATCTGGAACAACGGCAATCTCGTTTTGGGCCCATTCGACGAATCTACGCCTTGCTTGATGATCGTTTTGATGAATTGCCTAACCAAACTGAGAATAAATCACTTGACAGCTGTTAAATCGGTCGCCATCTTGGAAAGTAATGCCAACTTAAACTTCTATACCTGGAAAAAAAACACTCTTTACTTCGCAATTTTAAGGTAGCTTTCTTTGAAGCTCTTGGCACATTTTAAGTCACAATATCTAGTGAGTGTATATATAGTGAGTGTTACACTAGTAATATAACACTATGAAGGATATCCGTAAATTATTAACATTCTTGTTTGATGTATAAAAAAATATATTTTCGATTCTTTATGAGAAAAAGGACAAAAATACAATTTAAGAGGAATATATTTAAAGTGAATCGTAATATGTCATCTAGCAAGAAAAATAAAAACTCATATTATTGCATTGTATAAAATATCCATATAACCTCTTTTGTTATTTGTTCCATCACAAATGGCCGCGGTAGCCGAGTGGTATAATCCGGACTGTGGCTTACTTTGTCACAGGTTTTAAAGACCCGCCGTGTAGGGCAGCGATGCACGTTAAATCTGTCGTGAAAATCTCCCGTTGAGATTTGGTGTGGTGTGGTAGTTAGGGGTGCCAATTACTTGACCATTTAATTACGTGGTCCGTCGCCAAAAAGCTGAACAGTGCGACGTTAATATTCAATCAATCAATCCATCACAAATTCAAAAGTGTTTTATTTGTGAAATTACGTAAATTTATTAAATTAAATTTAATTATTTAACAATTAAATCATTATAACTATGAAATAATTAATTCTAAATCATTAAACTATGTAAAATTATTTGTAAAGTAGCGTGAGTGTGTGCTTATTTGCGTCACACTGTGAAGCAACACGAGAGCTACTGGCGACAAACCTCGTAATTTTAAACCACGTTCAAGTGACGAAAGAGGCACTTTCCTCCGAACTTCCACACCACACTGACGAGAGGACAGTAAACCTCGATAGATTTTACGTGCATCAGCCCCTCTATATGGAAAATCTTCAGTGGCACAAGGCTCGAACTCATGAAACGCTGGCCACGAGTTCATGACCATGACCACTAAGCCACCTCGACCACAAATCATCAATAAGCGTTAAACATGTAAACGTTCAATTACAAACTGCCATTGAGAAGTTTATGAACTAAATGCTTAGTTTTTATTGTGTTGTTGTTGTCATAACTAACACCACCTGTCTGACGATGTCAGATCGAGGCCCACGAAATTCATCGCGGCAAAGAGCTAGATGTGCGCCTGTCGTTAGTCGTTGCTTTGAGCACCATACAGGCTACAGTACGACTTGGCAAGGTTTAACCTCAATTTTTAGGGAGAATACCCTAAGGCTAGTGATGGGTGGCATCCCACCTCTCTAAACATGCATGCCTTCTCCGGGATTCGAACCGAGGCCCTATTTCACAGCAGTCAGCGTCGCTAACCACTACACCAGATGGGCGATGTTTAGTTTTTAAACCTATAATAGGGCAAAGGTAACTACTGATTAAAAGAAACAACCCCCAAAAATAAGAAAACAACATAACCATGATCGTTATTTTCATTTTTAAACGTAAACAACGTTTTTCAACTACAAATATACATTCATATTCTTCTTCCCATATCATATTTAATACTTTTAGCATAAAAATATCATTATTTGTAACAATTAATGTAATACTCTAGAGTCTTACATCTCCAAACGGTACATTCCTGGTCTGTAAAAACCAAACAACCTTCCCTTCCATTGGCGCAAACGACATTCGTAGTAAATCTTGAGGGAGGCCGGCGGGATGGCCATCCCATCGTCGTTTGGTGGCTCCTCCTGCGTCCACGAGGGGTGCTTAGAGCTAAATTGAATCCTCCTTAGGACGCGCTATTTGGCTTGTCCCGGAGTCGTTAGAGGGGGTTCCAACCCCCGAATAAGTTGTTTACCGTTACTGAAGAGGGAGGAGGAGGGAAGCACCTGTCCATGACGCCATTACAGGGAGGTGTTGCCCTCACGTTGGGCCCATTTGCTGCCTCTGGGAGGGAGGTGAATCACTGGACTGAGCTGTAATAACTGCCTCTTTCCTTCACCGTGATCTTGGTCTTGTGGTCATTCAGTAGTAATAGTTCGGAGATCGTGTCTTGGATTTATTTTATGTCACAGGAGACGTTGCTCTTCTGGTCTAAGCATCCCCTGTATAATTAAAATCGGTTGCGATTTCGTTAGAGGTTTACTGGATTCATGTATCAATTCCCGAGGTATTAAATGGAAAGTAATTAATGCAATTTTTATCTTTGGTTTCATTGATATCTAGCACTATATCATGAGGGGATAGGAAGAATTTGTTTTAATTATTAGTCACGTTTCAATGATAAAGTTTGTGATAAACTTCTGCTCACATTTGTGTGAGGATTTATTGAAGGAAAGTCATTTTAAAACTAACAATAATATTTGTTTTATCCTTACAATTAAATCTCAATAGCCACTAATATAAGTCTAGGTCAGTGATACTCTACTCAACCTGCAGCCCTGTGGCCTTTTCTAAGTGGATCAGTTATAGCCCATTGCAATAAAGATTCCCTAAATGTACTAAAATTTAGCGGTAAATTTTATCAACTAAGCTATCAAATCCATCAATTTTTCTATCAATTTATTTTTTCGATAGTAGAATATGTTGTTACTAATCTCCCATCAGGTCAGACGAAGCCAGACCAGATCAGTGAAACTTTTCACTTTAATGAAGTCCGATACTAGAAGTGGACTATCATGAACTTCTTCCCAGTCCAGTTCAAGACAGTCCAAGAGGGGGGTTCCAGCTCAGGTGTCGTCCACGTCACTTGACCATGGTTCAAAATTACGTGGTCCGTCGCCAAAAGCCCTCGTGTAGCTGAACAGTGCGACGTTAATATTCAATCAATCAATCAATCAATCAAGACAGTCCAAGATGTGTTGAGTTGAAGCCTGTTCTAGCTGGCATTCAGGGCAAACAGGAAACTTCTTATTGCCTGCAGAAAATGTGAGACTTTTTAAATGCCCCCTGGCAAGTCGGGACAGTCAAATGCTGGACTGCCTGTCCCAAAGGAGAGATAAAAAGGTAGAATATAAACAAGAGGTTTGATCATGGATGAAAGAAAATCGAAACTACTCCATAACTGAGTAAAATAAAGCATAAAAGTAAACATTTTTTGAGTGTTTGATAGAAGGGTTAGTAACGCGTGTATTAAAATAAAAACCAAAAATGAGAGTTTTGATATTTTGATCAATTTTATTTTGTCCAATGCTGCTTTGGTCTCATAGTATCCCCCCCTCCCGTTATACTCATGTAGCGACCCGCGTGAAATACCTGTCATATTTATGAGGCCCACCAGGAAAAAAGGTTGAGTACCCCTGGTCTAAGTGGAGCAAGTCAGTTTAAAAATAATTTAAATATTTATAAAAAATAATTTTTATACTGATCAGTAACTACAAATACTTGAATGCATCCAATAAAATACTTCAGAAACACCGACGATTCAAATATAAATTCTTTTATATTCTGTTGTTGTTTCTAATGCCACCTGTCTGACGTAGTCAGATCGAGGTCCACGAAATTCATCGTGGCAAAGGGCTAGAATTACGCCTGTCGTTGGCCTTGGCCACCATACAGGTGACAGTACGAATTAGCCCGGCGAAATTTCCCGAAGGAACGATAGATGACGACACCACCTATCTCCACATCCACAATTTAGGGATGGAACTGAAGGGGAGGGAAATATTTTCCATTTTCCTGCACTCGTGATTCGGCCCACAAGACTTTCGGACCCACTGATTTAACGAGTACGTACTCCATGTGTACTCGGAGGGTGTTTGGTGGCATCGAGCTTCGAACCCAGGCCTTCCGGTATGGAGTCCGATACTCTAACCACTATGCTACCCATGACACCCTTTATATTCTAACTCATTGCTTCTCAAACTTTCAATACTGGCGCCCCCCTTTTCAATCACAATTTTTATCGCGCCCCCCTTATACACAATAATTTACTGAATGCAATAATAATGCACTTTTACGATAAAGCAACAATATTTATTATAAACCGTACAAATTCATGACATAAGTATTAAATTTTGTATATGTTACTTTTAAGCAAAAAAAAGTTTAGTAATAGGATAATTACTAAGTTATTTTTCCTTTCTCTGATTTTTAAATTGGAACATATTACAAAATGCGGTGGTTGCTTAGAAGACAAAATATAGATATCAGGTAAATATAGAAAATGAACTCAGAGGGTCAATTTCTTATCTTAAAACTCCTTTCAAAAACTTTGCTCTGTAAGACAAGCCCATGGAAGTAGCTAATAATTATTAAACTTGTTGTTAATTTAGTATTAATTAATTAGTCATAAAATACTCTGTGCACCACTCATACATTAAAAGCAGTGTTTCTCAAACTTTCAATACTGGCGACCCAATTTTCAATCATAATTTTTGTCTCGCCCCCCTTGTACAACAATACTGTATTTACTGCAATAAAAATGCACTTTGAGAGAGAGACGCTAAAGTTACAATACGATCTTAATTATAAACCGTACAAATTAATACGATAAGTATATTAAATTTTGTGTATATTTTAAGTAATATATATTTTAAGAAAATTACTTAAAATATATATTACTTAGAATTATGTTATTTTTCTTTCTCTAATTTTTAAATTGGAACAGATCGCAAAATGATGTATTTAATTAAAGATTTATTTCCTTCAGCATTCATTTCTCAAAGTACAAATGTCATTAGAAAAATAGTCTAGTCAATGTCGCTCTCTATCATATCCATCACATCTGGCATTATAGGGTACGTTTGCGTGAGTCTGGGCAACCTATCGGACGTCTGCGCAAAACATGTAAAAATGCTTTTCCTCGTACAATTCCAGTCAGTTTTGGTCGACTCGATACTCCTATAGCTACCGAATCTAGCTTGAATGTACATTTTTTTTAATTTCCACGTTAATTGTAATTCACGGTAATTAAGTATTTACGGCAGTAGATTAAAACAATGTCATACATACATTTTTAAGTCGTAAGCAAACATTCGACCATAATAAAGAATCAACAAGTACACAGACGAACGAGCATGGTTCTGAAAATTAAATCAAGGCGATCTTCTCAAAAATACTTAAATTTTGGATTTACCACTACTGAAGTAAATGATGGAAAAAAAGCCCCAACTCGATATGTGTTAAAACTTACAAATCTGTAGAACAACATGGAAAGTTGTTTTTAAAACATGTAAAATCATTTAGCTATGTTGGCAAAGAATTTTAAAAAGTATTTTCTGGATGAGGACAACTTGGTAGCAAGTTACGAGTGGATTAGGGATCTATTTCAAGGTACTCCAGAAGGGCTCTCAACTTCCGAAGAAGAAATCTTCATAGATTTCACGTCCAGTGAAAAATTAAAGGCAATTTTGTAATAAATCGCTCTTTGAATTTGGGGTAGAGGTGGATGAGGAATTATCTGTACTGAAAACAAAAGCACTTCGTATACTATTACCATTTTCAACATCCTACTTTTTTTCAAACCGGATTTTCTGCAGTGGATGCCTGGAAGACAAAATATAGATCTCAGCTAAATATAGAAAAATAACTCTTTAAGTGTCAATTTCTGATATTAAACCTTGCTTTGAAAAACTTTCCTCTACAAGACAAGCCCGTGGAAGTCCCTAATAATTATTAAACTTGTTCTTAATTTAGTAATAAGATTGATTGATTGAATATTAACGTCGCACTGTTCAGCTGCACGAGGGCTTTTGACGACGGACCACGTAATTTTGAACCAAGGTCAAGTGACGTGGATGACACCTGAGCTGGCAACCCTCTCTCCTAACTACCACACCACACCAACGGGAAAACGTTTCAACTCTCAACAGATTTAACGTGCATCGCTGCCCTACACGGCGGGTCTTTAGTGGTACTGGGCTCGAACTCGTGACAAGGCAAGCCACGATCCGATACCTATACCACTCGGCTACCGCGGCCAAATTCAGTAATAAGAAATTATTTATAAAATACCTTCTTCAGTACTGATGCATCAAACGTATACTGGCTCAAACACCGACTCTTCGCACGAGTTCATTTTTAAAAAAAATAAAAAATTATTCTTGATATAATAGCTGAACTGTAAGGAGAGTAAAACTGTGTGCACGACATTGTATACAAAAATGTAAAATGATTTTTAGATAAATGCTATAATTGTAAATAACTGTTTAAAATAACTGTAATTTTAAACCTCACACAATTAGCATTTAGAATTAATGTTAAATTATGAAAAAGAATATAAAATTCCGATGAAGAATAATTGTGTTACTTTTTAACATTTAAAGCGAGAAGACTTCAAAATGTTTTAACCCGGTAGCAGGCGCGTACTCGATACTAACATTAATGGCAGTGCGGGGGGACTCAGTCACCCCAATCATTTGTTTAGAATTATTTTTACTGTACACGATACAAATCGGAATTCTAGTGAATATTTTAATTTATAGAAAGTATACTTACCTTCTTTCAAGGACTATTCAATTCTTTGATGATTTGAAAAAAATCCAATAAAACTGAACTTAAATGATTCAAAAGTACAAGACCATAATAAAGGACGCAAATCAGACACTTTTCAATTATCCTACAGAAATGTTAAACCAATCAATTCTTTTCCAAATATCGCAAAACTCAATTATTTACAATTTCCCTAAGCGAAAAGCAAACGCATAAAAGATGGGAGGGAACTAATATTGATAATAACCATACCATAAGATTGAAGGTCAATCAAATGATTAGCAAACGTACTATGCAGCCTGGCTGAAAAGTGAATCATGACTTCCTTTTCTTTTTCTACAGTATTTCAATAATAATTACAGTGGTGAATTGTTTATCTTAGAATTTTTCACAGGGTTTGGGTTTCATTTTTTCTTTTAACGAGTAATATTTTATGTTAAAACGTAATAAAAAAATCTCTCATTGAGGAAATACAGCAAATAAAACAAAATGTTTTTTTTTTCTTTAATTTGGTTTTGGGATCAAAGATAGCTATTTGATGACGGAAAAAAGCCAGATAATAAACATAAATTATGTCAGTGTTGTTGTGTGTATTTTTTTTTTTATTATGGAAGAAAGCATTTTGTTTTTACTTCTCTTTCCGGTTATTTTTAAAAAAAATCTTTAAATTTTCGATACGCTCGCGCCCCCCTTGTAGGGTCATCGCGCCCCCCCAGGGGGGCGCGCCCCACACTTTGAGAAACACTGTTCTAACTACAACATGATCAATGGCAAATTTCACTTTCTCTTTCACTAAATCAAATCATTTGACTTTAAATAGTAATGTCTATTTACAAAATCTCGCCGCCCTAGGAAAAGCTGAGACTACGTACAGACTCAAAGCATTGCGCGCAACTAAGGGTGTGCACGTTGAAAGTGTGCTATACAATATTGCAAAAAAACTTGAGTATTTTCATTACACTGCTTAAAAAGCCATAAGTAATTATCTTTGTTCATTTGTAATTAAAATTTGAAAGTATAACTATACTTTTTGGAGACCAGTTATATTTTAGAATGCATTACTAAAATGTTTATTCGCAGCAACATCTACAAAACACTATAAGACTGTATTTATAACAATTATTTCTCTTATGCTCCTAAAAATAAACAATTTAAATGCGAATCATCTCAAATCTATCCATAAGTCAAAAGTGTTGAAAAAACATCGTCAGAAAAAAAAAAAGAAATGACGTTGAAAGTGGGAAAAAAATGTTTAAATGTCCGTCGAATAGAAAAAAAGGGGACAGAACACTTGTTGAGGGGGGAGGGAGCAGACGATCTGTGACAAGTGCATGACATCCACCGGCTCGCACTGTCAGAACAGTAGACACCACACGTCGATAGGACGTCGATATCTCCCTGTCGAAACCCTAGAACCGGAACGGACTGTTGGCGGTTATGGTGAAGGTCTAAAAATAAACAGCACTCCAAAGAAATACATCCCGACATTAATTAAATCCGACTTCAATTTGATTTGATGTTCTGTTAAGAAATTTATTATTTGCTGAGTAATGGAATTGTTCGGTGAAAAATAAATTATTTTAACGCTTTCTGACTAAATTTGTCACATTTCGTAAAAGAGATTTATTGTGCATAACCGTCCGGATAGGTTCTAGATTTGTTTTATCACAATCCAAAAATAAATTCCATCAAATATATTTTTCAAATAAGTAATTAGAATAAAAAACTTTGAATTCAATTGTGAGAAGGGACATATATCAATTATTTTTTTAACTTTAAATTCAAATACAAAAAGTTATTAAATAAGTATCGTATACCCCAGCTTATAACGCGCACTTCTAACACAAAAAATGATCGAAATTGACCGGTGCGCATTTATACACCGGAGATAAAAATGAGAACTTTAAAAATAAAAATAAAGATGATAATAGAAAAATTTAGACTTCTACATACATCGAAATATTGTTTATTTAAAAGAGATGGCATCCCTTATAAACTTAAAAGGTTGTAGTTCTAGAAATACATTAATTTTTCTAAAGCTTGTGACAATCCCCCGAATAATTGACTTAAAAACACAAAAGAGTTACACACATATATTACAGGTTTCTTCGTAAAGAGGGGTGCACGTTATAGGGTGAATATACCAAAGCGTTAAATAAGACAACTTAAAAGCATGGGTCCGCGTTAGACAACGGATTTTACGGTAAGTATCATATATTCCGGCGTATAGTGCGCAGATTGGACACAAAAAAATATTGAAATTTACGGATGCCCGTTATTCGCCGCAGCTATAAAAAATGATAACTTTAAAAATAAAAATAAAGATGATAATAGAAAAATTTAGACTTCTACATACATCGAAATATTGTTTATTTAAAAGAGATGGCATCCCTTATAAACTTAAAAGGTTGTAGTTCTAGAAATACATTAATTTTCTAAAGCTTGTGACAATCCCCCGAATAATTGACTTGAAAACACAAAAGAATTACACATATATTACAGGTTTCTTCGTAAAGAGGGGTGCACGTTATACGGTGAATATACCAAAGCGTTAAATAAGACAACTTAAAAGCATGGGTCCGCGTTAGACAACGGATTTTACGGTAAGTATCATATATTCCGGCGTATAGTGCGCAGATTGGACACAAAAAATATTGAAATTTACGGATGCCCGTTATTCGCAGCAGCTATAAAAATGATAACTTTAAAAATAAAAATAAAGATGATAATAGAAAAATTTAGACTTCTACATACATCGAAATATTGTTTATTTAAAAGAGATGGCATCCCTTATAAACTTAAAAGGTTGTAGTTCTAGAAATACATTAATTTTTCTAAAGCTTGTGACAATCCCCCGAATAATTGACTTGAAAACACAAAAGAATTACACACATATATTACAGGTTTCTTCGTAAAAGAGGGGGTGCACGTTATACGGTGAATATACCAAAGCGTTAAATAAGACAACTTAAAAGCATGGGTCCGCGTTAGACAACGGATTTTACGGTAAGTATCATATATTCCGGCGTATAGTGCGCAGATTGGACACAAAAAATATTGAAATTTACGGATGCCCGTTATTCGCCGCAGCTATAAAAATGATAACTTTAAAAATAAAAATAAAGATGATAATAAAAAATTTGACTTCTACATACATAAATATTGTTTTTTAAAAGAGATGGCATCCCTTATAAACTTTTATTATTGTATAACACGAAGAGTTTGCCAAATTCGTCTCTGTTGTATCTTCAAGCACGTCGTCGAGTTCTGTTTCTTCTTCATCATGAGTTAATCGTGATTCATAAAGAATCATTTTAAATACCATCTAGATTGTTAGAAACGCTACATTTTTAAATAACATCAGAATTACGTCAGGTTTAATTTCAATCCATGCTTTTATTATCCACTCGCATACTTTTTCTTGACTGGCATGACACATTTGGCATCTTTTTGTTAATCATTTTTCGCCTTCTACCATTCACATGCTCTTTTTAACACTTTTTTTTCTTGCCCTATAGGGTTTTAGACTTTGAATTATACCGTTGTTCAAAAGCCTGGTGTAATACTTCAAACAAATGACTTCAAAAGATACGAGCACTGACTGCACATGTTTATTTCAGATTTCTTTGGAAAAAAAGGGTATACGCGTTACACGGTGAATATGCCGGAATTTTTTAAAAAATTGTTGTTTGAAAGTGTAAGTGAGCGTTATACGCCGATATGCGTAATACGATGAAATATATGGTATATACTAGTATTTATCATTGAGACTAAAGCTTTTATAAACAAACTGTTATATATGTGATCAAAATATACTAAATCAATATAACAAATAAAATTGCGGGAATAAATTCCGTTAAACAAAAGACAGCAATTGTATTCTTTGTAGTATTTAGAGTAGTTTGATGCAGAAAAGTTTAAGAATTTAACATCAACATTGCTTAAATTATCCCTTCTTTTTCAATATTTAATTGAATAGATATTAGCCCAGTAGTATATTTAAACATAATACTATTGATGAAGTATATTATAATATTTTAATTCACTTAATTTAGATGTATATCATATTATTATAAATTTCAATAAATGTCATAAAAGATCATTTTGTAAAATAAAATATCTTTCCTTATATAATATTTGCATGAATATTTTTTTGTTAATATTTTTATTTTATCTTTAGTTTTCTAACATAAATTACTTCCTCTTTTTATTATTATCTAAAATAAAATTTCAGCACAACTAAGAAAAGATTTAATGAAATATTTTAATTAAATGAATATAGAGCAATGTATATTTAATGCAATAAGTTTCCCGTTGTTACTATGAAAATTTAATATTTTCAATATTAAAAGAAAAATTAAGAAATAGGAAACCTACCATATTATAGGCCTGAGACAGAAAGAACCTAAAATAATAATAAAAATTAAATTCATTATTAATTTTTATTTGTTGCATTTTATTAAGTTTCTTGAAATAAAAAAAAATATTACCCAATGAATGAAAATAGAATGTATTTAACACTTATCAAACTGATCATAAAATCTAAAAGATTGTACACTGCTGGACAATTGCTAAGGACGGATCACAAATTGCTATGTAGCATAACATTAAGCGAGACATGAGGCCTAGTAGGATAAAATATAGTTGCCACACTGTTCAGACATTAGAATAAAGAATATTTATTGTCCTGGAAAGTACAAAAGCTGTGAAACATCTGAAAGAAAAAAAATGTTCCTTTGATCTGCGTACGGAGAAATGGAACAATGCATCTAAAAGTCAGCAGGCACCTTAAAGAAAGGTATCAGTACGGGATATGTCCACCGTGGAGTGCGATGCAACATTCCACACGCCGTACCATACTTTGCACATTATCCAGCAGCTGTTGAGGCAATTTATCCCATTCCTCTGTGAGTGCACGGATGAGGGTGTTCTTGTTTGTCGGAGGATAGTTTCGACCAGCAACTTGCCTCCCCAAAGCATCCCACACATTTTCAATGGGGTTTAGATCTGGAGAACGCGCTGGCCATGCGAGACGCTGAATACCCTCGCTGTCTAGGCAATCCTGAACAGCGAGTGTTCAATGACATGTTGCGTTGTCGTCCATAAAAACAAATTTATCACCGAGAGCACCACGGAAAAGACGAACATGAGGAAGTAGTACGTCATCAATGTATCGTTGGCCCGTCATAGTCCCATTCGCAACCACATGTAGGCGCGTGCGGCCATTGATCATGATGCCGGTCCACATCATGATACTGCATGTCGGATATCGGTCCTTTTCCTGGATATTTTCTGGAGGATAAGCAGTACCACTCTCGCGCCAGATCAGTTGGCGTCTACAATCCGATGACAGACTGAACCTACTCTCATCTGAGAATAGTACGCATGCCCAGTCCTGTTCAGTCCAATTGTGATGCTTACGAAACAATTGCAAACGGGCAGTATGGTGCTGTCTGGTCAATGGGACACACACAACAGGTCTGCGTGCGTATAGTCCTCCTCCCCTCAAACGTCTGGCAACAGTTTTTCGGGAGATCTGCTTTCTTGAGGCAGCAAGAAACTGATTTGCCACCTGCTGAGCTGTGGTGCGCCTGTTCCTTTTTGCTGATAGGACGATATATCTGTCTTTTGCAGGCGTCGTACTTCTAACACGACCTCCCCGTGCCCTACACATTCCAGTAGTTTTAAATGACTTCCACAGCCGTGAAACAACGCTGTGAGCGATGTCGAACTCCTGGCAACATCTGTTATTTTTCGCCCTTCTTCGATCTTTCCAATAATTCGGCCACGCATATAATCATCTCTGTGATGTCGGGAAGACATGTCAAACATTTTAAGTTCGTCTATTAAATCTTTCCTGTAAAAATTTGACTTGAAACAACAACTGTCCACACGCGTCAAAACCTTTAAAGCTCTTATGAACGCTATCACGTGATGAACAGACGTGGAAAAAAAATTTGCATACTCATACTTCTTCTTACTATAATATCCCGCACTTATTCTAATTCTCCACATTTTGCTTCCTTTCATTTTGTGGTTGCTATGGATGATAGTGTTATCCGTTCTTAGCAATTGTCCAGCAGTGTATTTTTAATAGATATTTAAATTGTATTTTTACATTGTTACATATATTTTCCTTTAAAGTTTGTTTTAATAACTTAAAATTTGTTTAAATATTAAAAATGTATAAATTGAACTTAATTATAAATGTTTTAAATACATTAAATCACAATTAATTAAACAAAAGTTGTTTAAGAAATAAAAACGTATGGTTTGTTGTCTAAAATAAGCTAACGTATCAAATTAAAATTTTTACAGCAGTTATAATTTTTACTACACTGGAAAATAAAACAGTAAAAAAAAGGAACTAATTTCTAAAAAAAATGTAAATGAACAAATAGGTTCAATAAGTTGTTCCAATCTTTCTACTGAAATTTTACTTCATAAAAATTTCATGTAAAAAGGCTTGCACATTTTCACCATGATGCGACGACTCAAAACCCTCAAAGTCCTTTTTCTTTATTTAATCAAAAAGAAAAAACATTTCAAAATATTTTAATTGAAAAAAAGCAAAAAAAAAAGAGGAAAAATGGAAAAAAATCTTCTTCCATATTTCATTTGTAGCATTTCAGGTATTTTGCAATTCCAACATAATTTGTGCGAATTTCAATTTTCACTAATAGCTCAATTTTAGCAAGCTCAAGGTTTCGACATCTGCGACAGACAAGGGGATACAGAGAACAAGAAAAAGTATCGTTTCTTGTATCACTAACATTTCCTATTTTTCTAAAACACACTGTTTAATTTATAGCACTTACATGCACTATTTTATAAGAGTTGTTCTTTTAAACAAGATTGAAGTTTGCATTTAAAAGATATACTATTCAGATTCTATATCAATAGTATAATTTAAAATATAACGTTTTTTATAATTTAAAATATTTTTATTACATGTACCTATAAAAAATGTTATCTTTTCTTATCTAATGGATTGCATTTTGGTTGTTCAGCCTTTGCAAACGGAGCATTTGGTGGCTCCATCTAGTGGCGGCTACCCTAACAATTTTTTTGCCGTTTGAACTTATACAATTCAAGCTCTCGTTGGAGGATAAATGTTCCCATGATTTAATTTTGTCGAGAGTACTTGAGCCAAATTGATGTAGAAAGGATTTTTTTATGCCATACAATCATATGCATACCTACGATTTTCGCAACCAAAAAATCAATCGACTTTAACCGGAATCAAATCCGCAACCATGGGCTTACAAGGTGGTCACGCTACCTCCAAGCCACCAAGCCGACAGAAAAATATTATTCTAGTTTTCAAGATCTAGGTTGTGAATGATTTATATTTACATTCATCTGTTTTAAATTCTTCAAAGATCATTACAAACAGATCCAAAAAGATCAATTTATACTTTTTGAAATACAGAAATATTCTGTTCTATTATTCACAAAAATAAAATTTCAAAAGCAAATGATTCTATTAAATAACCATCAAAAGAATGGCATTTGCATTAAGCATGCCTTACAGAAAAATCCCTTTTATGCAAATAATAGTCCATTTTAGGCAGTTTTTCTAAGCTTCATTTTATAAATCTTTCAGTTTTAAGATTGAGAGTCATATTAACGTCGCACTATAATGTATTGGCGACGGACCTCGTAATTTTGAGCCTCGATATAATAACAAGGAAGACACCTGAACCGACATACCCTTCTCCAAATTACTGCACTACGTCATAGGGTGGACTTTGAGCTAATCCGATTTAACGTGCAACAGCCTCCTCAACAGAACGGGTCATCAGTGGCCCCAAGATTCGAACCAGCGACATGCCGACCACGAGTTCGTGACTATAACCACTAGGCTGCCGTTCAGTTTTAAGGACCATTGTAGATTTTTCTCAGCATGACTAAATCTGAGTTTCAGATATAAACAACCATTATAACATTTCTCTTTTCGAAGATTCAAACAACACTTTTTGTTTTTTAATCTATTTTTATCTTTTGTATTATAGTCTATTATATACATGTAGTTATATATATTTATATATACTATATCTCTATCTTATGACCCAAAGTACAATTCTGATGTAAATGATCTTTATAACTTTTTTCTATCTCTTTCTTTAATCTCTTTAATTAATTAAATGTATCAAAATTCTAATCAAAACGCATTGGAAGTATTTTTCTTTAAAAGAGGTGAGAAAGACTCTTTTTTATATGACTTCCATTGTTGGGAATTGTATTTTCGTGAATTTGATTCAGAGTGAATTTTCTTTTTAATTAATTGATTAATTGATTAATTAATTAGAATTGTGCTTATGTGTGTTGTATATGTGTTGCTAATTGGCACTGAGACTTGCTCTCTTGTCTCATTGCAGAGTATCAGATGCGCAATGAAAACCAGAGAGCAGGGCCAGGCCGAAATCACCAGCGTAGAGGGCTCTTCCGACAGTGAGTCTCTTCTCAATTTTTCTCTCTCTCTCTCTCCTCTCTTTTATCTCTTTCTTTGCCTGCCTCTTCCCTCTCTATTGCTTGCTTGATAGCTCTTTTTATCTTTCTTTTTTTTCTATATGCCTTAGTTATCTGCATTCCCTCTTTAAAAAAGTTAAAGTTTTCTGAAATGTAGAGATTAGTTTTCTATTGTGTTGTGCCTTTGAGTCTTAAGTCACTTGCTTTTTATTTAATGGTATACTTTTTTTGTGTAGTTTGTAAGTAATAAAATGTTTCTCTAATTGATGGCATTTAGATTCTCTTAGACAAGATGATGCCCTTCGGTGGGTTGATAAATGAGTACCACGCTTGCTTGAGAACTGAACACTAGGGGTTTTTCGCGTCAGACTAACCAGTTGACCGAAACATCAGCACATGCACTCTATCGCCTAAGGTCACGCAAACTGAGATTGGCACAATAGGCCTTAGTACATGGGCTGTTGAGCCACTGAGTTCAGTTCAGTTAGACAAGATGATGACAGAGTGACATTGTTGTTAATTTATTTACCAAAAAAAAAACTACATTTCGACTTTTAAACAATGACATGCAAGTTGTTGGTTTCTAAATGGGCTACGTTTTGGCAGCTAAGCCTTTGCAAACACAGCAAGTCCTCAAGTAAGAGAGCCATTTCATTGGTGGCCCCATTTAGTAGTGGCTCCAGCTACAAGATTTTTTAACATTGAATTAACTAAATTCAAGCTCGCGGGAGATGCTAAATAATGCTACGATTTAATTTTGCCGAGAGCACTGGAGCCAATTTGATACTCAAGCGATCTTCTACATGTCACATAATCATGTGATATGTGTGCCTACGATTTTCGCATCCAGAAAATCTATAGACTCCAGCCGGGATTGAACCCGCAATTTTAGCTTACGAGACGGGCACGCTACCTCTAAGCCACCGATCTGACTCTCACAGGGCTTAATTCAACAAACGAAATTAAAATCTGTTAGATGATTAGTAAAAAAAATTTTTTAAACCCTTTAAATAAATAAGAACATTTTAAGTTGCAATTATTTATAAACATTTCAGGAAAAAAGAACGGTTATTCAAATGTTTTGTAATGAAAAATATTAAATTAATTTACCAATAACCATTGACTGTCAGAAAAAAATTAATGAGAATTACTTTAAAGGCTACTATTTCTGTATTAATGAACGCATTTCACAAATGTTGAAACTCATGATTGCTAAATGAGTATATAACCTTCAGGGAAATTACATATTTTTCGAGTTAAAGTAAGGCTTGATAGAATTTTGCATATTCTAAATTTTGAACACCATATTATTATTATCCAAAATATTTGAACATCTCTATAATTATTTTTGTCATCTGTGAGCAAACAAAACATTTAGGTCCAAATAGGAATGACAGAAATTTCCAATAATATCTCAAATGCCTATAAATGCCATCAATTATTCCATAACTTACAATATGATTAAAATAAGTGATAAAACTATCCCTTCTATATTTTTATTGTCATAGATTCTAAAGTAGTATTAATTTGCTTAAGTTATATCATAATAGTTTTTTCATGTAAATATAATTAATCTCTCTCTCTTGTAAGAAAGTATTATTTAAATTAATTTTCTTAAATTTACTTTATGTAATTTTCGAAATTTTCTTCACGTATAATTAAACTTTAATATTTTTAAAAAAATTTAATTAATTTTAAATTAAATAATTTATTAAGCAAATATTATAATTCTCATTATTTGAGTTACATTTTTTAATTATTTGATTAAATAAAATTATTAAATATATATTAGTGCTTCCCCGTTAATTTCCCTCATTAAGTTGCTACACTGCTTTTTTGTGACTAATTTTGGAACATACTTCTCTTTCGTTTTCATTTTACTCCCCTTTTTTTAATTTGCAGATTTTTTTCTATCTAGCTCATTGCTTATTTTATGTTCTTTATTATATGGAAAAACTCTCCCCATAGTTATGTAAAACTAATATTTAATTAATTTGTTTGATATTTATAATATTTAACATTGATTTTTTATCTATCTCTTATATAATATATCTTTTTGCTTGTATCTATAGATTATGAAACTTTCAAATGCTTATACAATTTGCTTGTATTCTTATTTCTAATAATTCATTTGAATTATTCTTAATTAGTTATTGATAAAGACACTTTTAATGTTGGTTAAATATTTTTCATTATGTATGGTAAATTTGATTTATTTATCTAGGTCAAAATAATCTGTTAAATTTAATATAATGTTTTAAAAATTAGAGAAATTTTGGTATATTTTTTCTTTACTTGTTCCTATTTTTAAATGCTTTTCTCTTTAAAATGAGATTAATAAAACAAATTAAAATATTTATAGTTTTTTCAACAGAAGTATCAAATAATATGCCTATCTCAATACCTATGAGAAAGTTCAACGTAATACAAAGCTATATAAGAAATATTATAGCAGCATTCAAATATTACCCTAATTATATTCCGATAACTATACCTAGTACTTGATTTAAATATTTTAATCCATTTACGTAAAACTATCATTTACTGTATAGTATTCTACTATTGATTTAAAACAACCTTTAAATATTTAAAAATTAAAAATAGTTCACTGTTTTACACTCTGAGCTATTTCCCAGATTTGATTTAATTTGAGTTTTGATATGACTCGCACTCTAAAATAACACGTGCTTTTGGCGACGTTTTGGCATAGTTTTGAAACTCGGTCAAGTGACGAGTGTGACACCTGAGCTGGCACTCCACTCTCTGAACTTCTACACCCCAACAACGATGGGACTTTGAGCCCCGATAGATTTAACAAGCATCAAACCCCTCTCCAAAGTGGGTCTTCAGTGGTACTATGACTCGAACAAATGGCTCGCTGGCCACCCAAGTTCGGGACCATGAACACACAGCTACTACGGCCGTACAATTTAAGATATCCGACTACGTTCGAAACCATGATTTTGCGAAAGAGTTCAAACGAATATTTCTTTTAATATATAGTGTCACTTAGATTAGAATACACATATAGAAACGTTTTAAGAATATTATTACAGTAAAAAAATATTTAAATGCAATATTTTGGCAAAAAATGAACTTAGAATGACCTATTTTCAAAACATTCTTTTATGAAAATGCTTCTATAATAATAATAATTTGCTTATTTATAGCTAGACTTCTCCAGAGATCTTAAACTAGGATTTTTGGAAAAATTCACATTATTTTTAGAATTACGATTAGATGAAATAAAATCTGTTTTTTTTAAAAATTTCTCTAATCTGATATATAAAAAGTAGAAATAAATCAACTTCTACATTATATGTTTCTTAAATCTTAGTTCAGATTCTGTACAGAGGTCTGTGCTACATATACTAATATTACTATTATAAAAAGCATTTTCCATAAAAAGAGAAGGTTTTGAAAATAGGTAATTCTATGTTAATTTTTTGCTTAAATGTGGCATTTAAATAATTTTTTACTGTAAAAATTGTTTAAAAACAATTTTATGCGTGTAGTCTAATCTAAATGGCTGGCACTAATTAGTAAAAAAATATTCGTTTGTACGATTTTGCAAAATTGTGGTTCCGAACGGTGTCGGATATCTTAAAAAGAACATATGTTTTAATTTTTGAGTTCTAAAAAATTATAAAGTTACATGATCGTGCTAAAATAAATAATTAATAATATAATAATAAATATAATGAAAATAATAAATTATTATTAATAATAAATATAATGAAATTAATAAATTAATAATAATATTAAATGTAATGAAATTAATAATAATAAATATAATGAAATTAATAAATTAATAATAATAATAAATATAATGAAAAATAAAGATTTTTACTTTATATTGGAATGATATTCTATCAAATATGTAAAGGACGATTTCGCATTAATAATGTGAATTAAGTTCGAGTATTTTAAACCATTTCATTATCACTAGATAACTTTCTATAAAAAAATATTTAATAAATATTATTTAATTCTAAAATAAATATATTAGTTTTAATTATGGAAGCTCTTTCATGAGAAAGAGAAAATAGATACAATAAGAAAGCCATTATCTTAAAACAAAAAATTCCTGAAAGTATAAATAAGACAGCGATGGATTTAATAATGTGAAACAAAAGACTTACCTTTGCTTAGTCCAAATAATTAAAAATCTTTAGATAGTTGAAAATTAACAATTTTCTAACTGCATTAATAAAAAACACAGAAATTATAATATTTTTAATTGTTGATATATATTTTTTCACCTGGAAGTATATATGAGGATGCTCTTTATAAAGGAACTTTAAAAAAAAGAAATTGATGATATCCATTATTATCTAACTAAAGAGGAAGTTTTACATTGATTCAAACGTAAGTCGCTAAACTGAATGAATATCAGCTTTTAATATGTTTCTCAAGTTAAAATTTATTATGATCCAACTGACAAAAGTGTTATCTTTAATTTCTGTGAAGAAATTATGAAGTGAATTATTTAGAGCAGAAACTGAGAAGATTAAGAATGATTCAGAAACAGAGAAAATTAAGAATGATTGTTTGATGAATTGGTGTTGGGAATATATTTGGCATTTTTAACTTGCTATAAAAACGTGTATCTAGGGCCAAGACAAAATTCTGAATATTAAAAAAGGGGGAATGGAGACTAGAAAGAATGCCGAAAATGGAAGATCACTAGGTCATCTTGAGTTGTTTCACCTATTTTTACTCGAGGTAACAAAAAGGTAACATGGTACATGTTAGAGGCAAAAAGAATAAAAAAAATACCAAGATTCGCAAAAGCCGACTTGTTTAAAAGAATCTTGTAGCGCTTTTGTATCTGATTTCACGCAATATTAATTATACAAACAATACATAAAATGATAAACAAACCATTATATCACAACTAACATTCAGGTTTGTTTTTTGTAACACTTTAAATGTATCATTCCTTGAAAAACAGCTAAATGAAAAAAGTTTTCAAATGATTTATATATACAATGCATGTATTCCACATAGAATTTTTAAACTATAATTATTAATTACTTTTTAAATATTTACGGAGTGTGATTAATGTAACATGTTATATTAAAAACACTTATTATTATATTTGCTACGTATCATAAGCAAAGAAACATAATTACTCAGTTAACTGTGATTGACGAGTATACTCGTAATGGAGAAGTTACAGGATTTTGGGGCATGCCGATTATACTCGTCAAGTGTAAAAAGTAGAAACCATAGACTATATAAATTACAATTTTTAAGAAAAACTAAACATGTTCTCAAATTTCATGATATTTTGAATATTTTGTGGCCAGGTCAGTGTAAAAAAAATAAATAAATAACATGAAAAATTTTAGATTAACTCATGCGTACCCTTATGCAAAGGCTGAAACAGCGTATATGTTCGAAAACGAGTCAATTCATGTGCGATGATAATGTTTTTTAATTCCTCTATTAGTTCAAGCTCTCCCTATATATATATTTATTTATATATCTTGTTCAAATTTTCAATCGTTTAAAAAATACTTCTTATTCATCCACTCAAGTTCCAATAAATTTTTTAAACTTGTAGTGGATGACACTTGATGTTAATACTGTTTTTTCAAATTAATTAATCAGATTTTAAGAGATATATTTCAGTTGATATGATTTCTCTAAATGGCAGCACCATTGGATAAACAGTTTTTGTTAAATTTGTGATGAAGATTTAACTTAACCTAAATAATCATATGCTAGGTAGACGTCAGCATTCTTTTACCCTAATTTTAAGATAAACTCTTATCTATTATATGCAACTTTTATTAAAGGATATAGTTACAAATTAATGGGGTTAAAAAGATAATGTTAAATTAAAAAGGGTTTTTTTTGCCACTTAATGTTATGATTTTGTCATATCCATGTACATATTTGTATTTTAATTATAATTAGTTAATAAAAACTAAAATAAAATTTTTCTTTGTTGACCTAAATGGAATTAACTTTAAATCTAAATTTTTTCTGTTACCTGTTTAGATATAAGCCTTAAAGACAAAAATTGATTTTTACTGATTTTTTTAAAATTCATACCTTTATATGTATTTAATTTATCTCGCGTTTTTCAAGTAATATGTATGTAATACATGTTTATGTTAACCAAATAAATAAGAATTAGTAAAAAAAAATGCCAATTTTATAAAAGAAACCCAACTTTTTGATCCAATGTTTTAACAGCGACGTTTATTCTGTGATGGATTGGCATATTCATCATCGCCCGATTTCCGCAGCACACATAGTAACGAGGTCTGAAACGGGAGTGCTACAAGTTAACAATCAGTAAAAAGTGTTCTGTGTTAAATACACACATTAATAGTATTAAATCATTTAAAAAAACAATTCTCTCTTTTTTTTTCTTGATTTTCAAAAACAAAATATATAAAACAAAAAAGTGGATTTGATAATTTACATTGATTCCTCTCTTTCTCTTTGAGTGCGTGTGTATGTTGTTTATATATAAAGGTACATAAATGTACAGAAACAAAAATTAGATCCTGATCTGAAAATTTCTTTAGTAATTTTAATAACAAAATATATACTGTTTACACTAAATTTGTAAGTACATGAGATTATAAATCAAAACTTCATGCATATATAAATGAAATAAGTAGGGATCTTTTGTTGTTGCAATCTGTTCTCGATTCCAGTAATCAGAGAAAACAACCTCGAACCATATTGTTTATCAAAGGCAACCATTTTAAGGAAAAAGCAACATTAGAGTAAATTAAAAAAATTGATTCATTAGAAAAATTTTCGTTTTTAGAACATCCCCTTATATTCTTTCATTCGCGGGATATTATTCAATTCCTATACTATTAGTTCACTGTCTCTACAAATATATATATATATATATACTTTCTATTCATCCACTCAAGTTCAAATACATTTTTTAAAACTTGTAGTGGATAACACTTGATGTTAATACAGTTTTTTTTTTCAAATATTATTTCATTAATTAAATTATAAAATGAATAAATACTAACAAACAACAATAATAGTGCAACAACATACATAGAAAGGAAAAACGCTCGTTGTGTCCTTGTAGCGCAATGATTAAGGCATTGGATTTCTAATTCAAGGGTCGTGGGTTCGAATCCCACCTGAGATGGCCTAATTTCTGAGAATGTGTGGTTTCAGTTTTACTATACTATTTTAAATAATTAAATTAATTAAATTAATAATTAAATTTAATTAATGAATAAACAGAGAAAACAAAAAAATAGTTCAACACCCTATGTTAAAAGAAAAGTAGAAAATTACAAGTAAAATTGCTTTCTATTTTGTCACTCAATAATGTGGTTCTGTCATATGTATATACATATTTATATTAATTGTAACTATTTAATAAAGAGTAAATAAAATAAAATTTTCTTTTGTTGACCTAAGTAGGAATTGACTTTTATTATTATTATTATTACCTGTTTTTGTATATCGCGTGTGTTCATTTAGATTAAGTTCGTAGGTACAAGATCATATTTTTGCTTTCTTCAAAGAAAAGTCTAACGTAAGCTTACTTGGCATTAAAAAAACTTAATTTTTTAGTTATTAATCTCTTAGAAAAACCACTTAAAATATAAATAAATACACGATAAAGAGAGAGAGAGAGAATATACCATATTCTAATAAGAGGATATTTATTCCCAAACACAATAAAATTTCTTGTAAGATGTTCCATATTTAAAATATTTTTAAAGCGTGACTTAATCCATTTAAAAAAGGACTTCCAAGTGATCATTTTCAAAAGATTCATCTAAAATTAATATAAATTTACAGTAAAATAATAAAAGAACCCCATTTAAGTAGAATTTTTATGTTGAGAAGGTACATTAAATATAGCAATTCATTTATTTAATTATAAATAATTCTTTTCCAATTCATTTGTTTGATCACTGATAACTCTGAGTAAACAAACGGTAAATTTTTAACCTATTTAAAATTTTTAACTCACAATAATCCTTCGTATAGATCGGGGGTTCTTAAACCTCTCGCGGTAGTGACCTCATTTTTGTACACAAATTTTTTGCGACTCAAAAAGCATAGCGCAAAGTTTACAAACTTTTGAATACTTTTATAGGTGTTTTATTTGTACTAAGTATAATATAGTTTTGCAGTAATAAATATTCGCAATAAGTTTTTACTTTGAATCTAACGATATAGAAACTTTTATTAAGTAACAATATTAAAAAAATATTATATAATGTAATTATGTACACGCAGTGAATTACACATAAACTATAAACAGTTTATTAAGAGTAGTTAGTCATTTTGAGTTAAGTTCTGAGATCATCACATTTATTTACAACGGCATATGCAACGCCGTGTATATTTTTAAATTAAAGGAGCAATTCGCGCATTTGAAGATTGACATTCCGAAACCGATAAGGCTGGCATAACCCGTGATTACGATTAAATTAAAATGCGTGCATAAACTTGACTACAACATACGAATGTCACATATGCGAGACTTTTGCCGAACTATCGGCAATATATGAAAAACAAACAAAATAAATGGTTTTATTATAATTTAAGTCAAAAAGTTATTTACAGTAGGTATTTTTTTATCTTAATTGTATTTCAGGTACAATGCGTGAAACAATTTGTTAATGGCGAACAAGTTATTTTATGGAAAAAGATATATAAAAAAATCCTTCATTTTTGGCGATCCCAGCTGTAAGTCACTTTTAAGAAACACTGGTATAGATTATAAATTAGACTTTTGGTTTTGAGGGAACTCTCTAATTGAAACAAACAAAATGAAGAAAAAAATAATAATAGTTCGTCGCTCTTTTACCACAGTTAGACTTGCTTTCTTTCACTTCACTTCACAGCCTCCTCGCTACCCCTTAACCCACTTTTTTTACACCCAAATCGCCGCAAACATTAATCTCCCTAGATTAATCTTTTTTGATGAAAACACAGAGAGAGAACCACCTGTTGCAAGCACCAAAGCCCCCTGTTCGCCGCTATCGGATTTGCCATTAGGTGCTACTGCAACTCTACCCAGCACTAAAGAAAAGAAAGAAAAAGTAGCCCAGAAAAAGAAGAAAGAAAAGGCGACGGCAGCGACAGGACTTTCTTTTTTCTCTTTTTTTTATTTTTATTTTTTTCTTCCTTATTCTTTGCTGGTTTTTTCCCCTTCTACAACTAGAGGAGACTGAACCCTTTTGCCTTCTCACATAATAGACCTATAGGCCAGGGCGACGATTGGTTCAGAGTCGAGAAAATGAATTTTTCGCAACGCCTAGTTTATGAGTTATGTGTTCCCGGACTCAATTGGGCTCATATTTTCTTCCGGATCAATTTCTCTGAATTTATCACGACCAACCACTAATCGACAATTTGTCGGAATCCCTAAAAGAGATATATATTCCTTTAATTTAAATAGTCCATGGGCTAATGGACTAAATTCATGTAACGTCATAGTCTCACATAATAAATACAATCACGTGTTTCCAACCAATCATTTCATAAATTCATGTGACGTCATAGTAGCATGAAAAATACAATCACGTGTTTCCAACCAATCAACTCATGTGCTTCGCTGTTGTCAAGTTTTGCTTTTTGCAGAAACTTTCTTTTAAAAAGTTTATAGTCGACAAAAATAATATCGCACATAGGTAAACAAAATGCACCTGATTTGAAAGCATTTTTTTTTTAATTTTTGAAAAACTTTGATGAATTTTAGAGTACTGGAACATCTTCACCCAATTATCAAATTTAAAACACTATCTAAATTTTTAAGTAGGACAAATACAAGTGTAATGTCAGTATTTTAAAAAGATTTATACCTATGTGGGGGAATCCTCTGTCCCTCGACTTAAGGCAGTTAACCTCTCAAGTATATTATCACACCCTTTCGATTTGATAGGAAAATCTTACTATAATTTTTTACGTTATACAATCAAAACGAAAGCGTTATTAACTGTATATAAAGGGTGTTTTTTAGAGGTATAGAACTTTAAATTGCAATAAAACAACGATGTATTATTCGATTGACATGAATTTTTATTTTTATTCGAAAGATAATCTTGTGGCATTACATTTTAAATATGATCAAGCAAGGCGTAGATTCGTCGTATGGGCCCAAAACGAAATTGCCGTTGTTCCCGATTTTCATAAGTGAATTTTGTTTAGCGATGAAGCGCACTTCTGGTTGAATGGCTACGTCAACAAACAAAACTGCCGCATTTGGAGTGAAGCTAATCCACAAGTGTATGTCGAAACACCGTTACATCCAGAAAAACTGACTGTTTGGTGCGCTTTATGGGCTGGTGGAATCATTGGTCCGTACTTCTTCAAAAACGATGAAGGCCACAACGTTACAGTCAATGGGGATCGGTATAGAGCCATGATTACTAACTTTTTCATTCATGAATTGAACAATCATGATGTCCAGGAGCTGTGGTTCCAACAAAACGGCGCAATATATCACACAGCTCGTTCCACAATCGATTTATTGAATGACACGTTTGGTGACCGCCTAATTTCACGTTTTGGACCTGTGAATTGGCCTCCAAGATCTTGTGATTTAACACCGCTAGACTATTTTTTGTGGGGCGATGTAAAGTCATTGGTCTATGCGGATAAGCCACAAACGCTAGACCATTTGGAAGGCAACATTCGCCGTGTTATTGCCGATATACGGTCACAAATGTTGGAAAAAGTAATCGAAAATTGGACGTCCAGATTGGACTACATCCGAGCCAGCCATGTCAGTCCTATGCCAGAAATCATATTTAAAATGTAATGCCACAAGATTATCTTTCGAATAAAAAAATTCATGTCAATCGAATAATACATCGTGGTTTTATTGCAATTTAAATTTCTATACGTCTAAAAAAACACCCTTTACTAACGTGATTTTCCCTATACATTATCACTACTGTATCTTAAAAGGATGTGAAAACAAACCTGTATTATTTAAGAAAATCGAGACGCTCTTAACCTTCAGGAAATCGATTTTTCAATTTTTATCTTTAAAAAGAAAGTAAATTTAATGCTGATTTTAAGGATGTCTAACATGTATAGGTTTAAAGCTTAATAACCGAGTAATTGCAGTTTTAAAATGTAAACAACAGTTATTTCGGTTAAAACAAATCTCTTGTATCTGGAAAGAAGTACATCTACAAACATTCCATCCCAGAACCAGTTCTTGTTAAGATGATTAAAAACATAATTACAAACATATACATAATTTTTAAAACATATATTTAGAGACTTAGCTACAAAAAAACTTTTACTGAAATGTTTGCATGACCGTACCAAGAATCCAAATGAAAGCTTCAATAACTGTGTACGACATAAAGAGTTTCAAAAAACTCATTTGTGAACAAACAAAATTTGTAAATTGGTGTAATGAACGCATTCATATACTTTAACGAAGTTGCATATGCAAGAGAACTAAAAGTATTAAGCATTAAGAGAATTAAGAGAACTAAAAATAAACCAGGGATTACCACCTGTGAATGCCTTCGAAAAATTGACTAAGTTATAATTTGTGAAGACGAGATAACGGTTGAAATAGCCAACAAAGAGGCCAGGACTATTGATAGACAAAATAAGAGGAATAAGAATGCTTTAAAAGAGTTAGTTCATGCAAGATGAATACAATTCTGAAATGTTTCAACCATCAAATTTTAGTAAGCTATAACATTTTATTTAGTTTTGTTCATATTACTCAAAATGTGTTTTTCTAGTTTTTAGGTACATCCGTAGAAAAATCTATCCGATTTTAGAGAAACTTGTTATGAGCTTTTGTATAGTAATAATGCATTTAGTGCTACTAATTTAATTCCTAAAATATTAGTATTTTTATTTTTTATGCAAATTTTCTAAAAACAATTACATTTTTTTATCAAAATTTAAAATTCAGATTTTTTAAAAAAAATCTAAGCAATGAAATACAAAAAACTAGAGCATTTAAATAAAGGTATGGTTTTGTAACTAAAACAGTGTTTTGTGGTTTTATATGTTATAAAAAAATACAGGTACCTAATCAACACTATGTATAGAAAAGCAGCTTTTGAAGTGTACTTTTTCAAATCCTTATCTTTCTAAAAATATTGCACACATTTAAAAATTTTCTGTCATATTATATTAAGAAAAATATGTAGATTATGTGACACATTTTTTTTATTTGTGGAGCCTTTTTGTCTTTGAAAATAATGTTCCTTCAAAAATCGAAATTTTTGCTCATTTAGCGTTATCGAGAACATCCCGGTTCCCTTAAAAGAATTTGTACAAGTATAAATGAAATCGTGATTTTTTTTGCACACATTTGTATTTAAATGCTCCGTTGTGGTAGCGTTAGCTAAGCGGCTAAGACAGGCGTTATTTCTAGATCTAGTGCCACTAAAGATTCACTATGCAAAAACTTTAAAGAAAGGTTAAATATGTCGTGAGGCTCAAAGTTAGTATTGTGTGGAAGTTTGGAGAATGGACAACCAAATCAGGAGCCAAAATGGGATGGTCCGTCACCAATAGTCCCTCCCCGTAGTTTCTTTGAAGTGTGATCGTTAATAAACAATCAATCAATCAATGATCTTAATTTATGTAATGCCATAATCACATTATGTTTACAATCACATGCTTCCAGCCAATCAGATCATAAATTTATTCGACGTCATATTCACATGATAAATGCAATCATTTGTTTCTAGCCAATCAGTTCATGTGCTTCGCTGTTGCCAACTTTTTTTCTTTTTGTAGAAATTTTATTTTAAAAAATACATGTAACGCACACAGGTAAACTAGGTGCACTTTATGTAAAAGTTCCCCAATAGTATAATAATTTTATTTTTAATCTTGAAAGTTTTGTTTTTGAGCAATCTTAATATTTGAACATTTTTACCGAATTATCAAATCTGAAGTTTTATCTGAATTTTAAAAGTAGAACAAGTACAGGTCTACGTCAATTTTGAATTCAATGGACATTTTGAATGCATGTGATTGTATTTATCATGGGACTGCCATGAATGTAGCCTATTTGAGTATATCTAAATGCTGTTACAATTTCTTAGTTGCAGCACTACAAACTATCTAAAAAACATTTCGTAAAAATCATCGAAAAAAAAATTTTTTAATCACTTAATATTCTTAAATGTTTTTAGAAATTGATCAAAAATTTTTGAAAAATTTATCTTTAGACAACTGATGGATATTTTTAAACTGTTTTATAATTTGCAAAAAAAATGTTTTTGCTTACGTTTTTAAAAATAAATAATCTATGAATCGATTGTTTGAGCCCAATAATATGATAAACTTTAAATAAGATTTTGATACATGTGATATTTTTCTGTATTTGACACTAGATAAAAGCATTGACATAAGATATCAAGTTTTAAATTCCAAAATAAATTAGAATGGATTACTTAACAATTTATAATTCTAAAAAACTTCATAGAAAAAAAAGATAAACTCCTTTAAACTTATCATTCAATTCTTATATAGATTTTCTTAAAAATATTAGAAATAGAAACTGCGATCACAATGGTGTGTTCTGTATAATTATTCTCTTCATTTCGATATCAGTTAACGAGATATGCTTCAAAACAAAAAATTTTAATTTCAACCCAAATGTGCAATTCTTTTTCATTTCGAAGATTTTCTATGACAAAAGAATAACGGAATAATTTTTTACTGCAAATATCTTAAGTTATTCTGAACCCATTTTTTTTCTTCATCCTTCAGAGAGGAATGCTATCAATGTTATTTAACTTAGTGACAAAAGCAGTGGATTTTCCTGTTATTTGCTATACTGATGGTAGAATTGGTTTCTCGCTTTTGTAGTCTTCTGGAGTGGAATTGAATCCGAGCACTTTCAATTTAGAATTGGTGATGAATACACAGTTTTTGTAGCTGAACTTTTATGTTTAAACTTTGCCATTAAATGGATCACTGAACAAAATAGCGTCATCTCGAAATATATCTCATCTGTACTAACTCTCTTTCCTCTTTGGATTCTCTTAAGTGTATTTTTCATCTAATAACATAATCGTCGAGATCCAAAAGCGACTTTAAAGCCTAAGAGACAAAAATATATCTATAAGTTTTGCATTTTTTGCTTGGGCATACGGGCGTTCTTGGAAATGACCAGGCCGACTGGTTTGCAAAGGCTGCCACCAAGCGTGAAATTGACATCACCGTTAATATTAATAAATCATTTTACAAGAACATAATAAAAGAAAGAATGGTGAATTCTTGGAACCAAGAATATTTCATTTCAAATAAAGGGTGTTAAACAAAGAAATTTTTTCCCACCAATAATAAGAGACTATCTTGCCATCATTTTTATACTAACTATAAAATAACCCAATTTCTCAGTGGCCATGGTAACTTAAGGTATCTGACAACGTTCGGAACCGTGATTTTAAAAAAGCGCATAAATGGATAATTTTCATGATATTTAGTGTCACTTAGATTAGAATGCATGTATAAAATTGTTTTAAGGACATTTTGACAGTAAAAAATTATTTAAATACAAAATTTTGGCAAAAAAATAACTTAGAATAATCTTTTTTCAAAATGTTCTCCTTTTGTGAAAAATGCTTCTATTATAACTATATATTGCCTGTATATAGCTCAGATCTCTGTACAGATGTAAATACATATTTATATTAATTGTAACTATTTAATGAAAAGTAGCAAAAATAAAATTTTTCTTTGTTGATCTAAGTAGGAATTGACTTAAAAAACTGTTTTTATATTACTTGTTCTTTAAAATAACCCAAATAAAGGAAATAATATTTTTAAAATTTAATTTTTCTTTAGATGCCTTTCAGTGTGTTAAATATTTAAAATACCAAGTCTTACATTTTGCTTACATGTACTACGCCACTCTTCATTTCATAAGTGTGAATCCTAAAATACTTCATTTTGTTTCTTTTTTCCATCCTGTTTTATCGCAGTCGTCTATCCGTATTAAAGTAATTGATTTTTTCCACTACCTTTATTAAATGATCATCAATCACGTTAAGGTTTTGCATTCGCAACAATATTTAAAACAAGTGATTTCCCCATTTTATTAATATTTTTTGGCCGCTATAAACACGTCCTCTAGCCAAATACAGATGATTGATTAGTATTGAAGTAATCTCCTTTCTAAAGTTTGGATAATAATACACTCAAAACAGTTACGGGACCAAGTAGCAGATATATCTGAAACTTTTCTAGATGGTTGTAACGCTCAAATTTAATTTGAAGAGAATACTCCAAAAGATACTTTAAGTGCACTAAATACGGATTTTTGGAGATAAAGCAGAAATGCTCAAATTTTATTTTCATAATGTAATGAAAACTAATAAATAGTGATGATAAAGCTTCTTGTCTGTAAGGTGACTGAACAAGTTCGGAACAGTGATTTTGCAAAAGCGTATAAATGAATGTTTTTAATGCCTACTATTATAGTTCACACTCTCCCTATATATATATATATATATATATATATATATATATATATATATATGTATGTATATATATATATATATATCTTGTTCAAATTTTAAATCGTTGATAAAATAATTTCTATTCATCCATTCAAGTTCAAATATATTTTTTAAACTTGTAGTGGATGACACTTGTTATTAATACAGTTTTTTCAAATATTAATTCATTAATCCTTTTTAATTAATCAATAAATACTAACAAACAAAAAGTAATATAAAAATTTTTTAATCAATTCCTACTTATATCAAAATAAAATTTTATTTTAGCTACTTTTTAGTAATTAGTTACAATTAATATAAATATGTATATACATAGGACAATCACAATATCAAGTGTTAATTATTTTTTATTAATTATCATTAAAGTATCGTACTCTCATCAAAAATAACCGTGTATATAAAATTTCAGTTCATCTGATTACTTTGTAACGCGAGAAAAAAACCTTTTCAAGTTTTGACACAAATCGCCAAAATGGTTGCTAAGTCGTCAACGTAACTGTATTTGTAATTCTTAAATAATTAGTTTTAATCAATTAATTTTTATTAATTATAATTAAATTATTGTGTTGTCATCCAAAATAGTCATGTAGATAAAATTTCAGCTCAATTGAGCGCCTTATAATATATTTTATTAATGATTGAAAATTCCCCCTTGATAAATAAATAAATATAGAGAGTGCGAGTTAATAGTTGGAATTGAAAAATAATAGCCTAACACCATACATGAAAAGGAAAATCGCTCGCTGTGTCCAGTAGAGCAATGGATAGCGCGTTGGACTTCTAATCTAAAGGTCGTGGTTTCGAATCCCACCTGGGATGACTAACTTCTGAGAATGGGATCTCTTTTTAATGTACTATTTTATTGGAATAATTAAATTTAATGAATGAATAAATAGTAAGAAACAAAACAAAAAAAGAATTCGACCCCATATATAGAAAGGGAAATAAAAAGATTCAAGGAAAATTGCTTTCTATTTTGCCACTTAATGGTGTGATTCTGTCATATGTATGTACATATTTATATTAATTGTAATTATTTAATAAAAAGTAACTAAAACAAAATTTTTCTTTGCTTTGACCTAAGTAGGAATTGACTTATTTTTTTCTTTTATATCACTTATTTATATTTCAGTGTCAGTTGAATTAGGATATATATATAATTGGTATTTTTTATGGTATTGTGAATCTCTCTTTCTCTCTCTCTCTCATGAGCTCTTTTTAACTATTTTAAAGAGAAATTTTAAATTATCCACCAGAAATTTGGATATTGGAGACGACTTAATTTTTTAACAGGGTAATGATGCCAAGCGCACTATTCTCAATGTACGCCACTGGTGTCTCTATAACTGTACCCAAATTATAAAACACCTCCTCAATCACTTTATTTAGCCCAGTAGAACATATTTGGTGAGATTTTAATGTGAAAAATTAAACATGACAAATAAACACAAAATGTGAAGTAAAAACAATAATCACAGAAGAATGAAGGTAAATCGATGCAGAAATTACAAAAAAAACTGATTAAATTTATATCAAGACACTTAAAAATTGTTGTGGACACTAAAAGATATCCTACTAAGCACTAAATTAAGAAAGAAATACAATATTTAAAGCTAAGTTCAGATTTTTGTTAAGTGTACGAAGACTTTTGTGGCGCAATTATTAGTAGCTTTTTGATATTTTAAATTTAAAAAAAAATAGTTATACTCATTTTAAAAAAATATGTCATTCCATTAAGAACAAGTTGCAGATATCATAAAAAATTACAAAAAATTAATTTTTATTAGTCGAAAGCATTAAAATTTATAAGAAATTTGCAAGTGCAAATTTATAAAAAATTGTCTTATGGTTAACATTAATAATACGATTATTGCAAAAGGCAGTAAAATCTTAACAATAATAAAAAATAAAATGATGTGTAAACAAAACAAAACAGGAAATTATTTGCGTTTATCTGTTGCCAGTCCAATCTATATCTCAATAACTATACCTAACAAATGAAGAAATTTAACTACTATATTATTGTCTACAGAGTACAATATATTGTAATAGATTATAAACCGAATGTGTGCCGTTATTTTTCATTTCCATTAATTTGCGATGTACTTGTGGTGGAAATATAAACCAGTATTGGTGAAAATTTAATATTCATACATCTCTCAAGCAAGTGAAGCAGCAAATCTAAAGTAAAGAATTAAAATGAACGCAAAACTTCTCAAACTAATCAATACTTCATACTATTTAATGTCTTACACATTGTATTACTTATCTATGATCAGTTAATATGAAATTCGAGACATGATAGATTAGTTATAACAGTGTTAATTGTAAAAACAATAAAATTAATTTTAATTTACTCATGCTCGGAAAACTGAACGGAGCTAACTCCCAAGAATGTTATACGGAAAGTTTAACAAGCAATTAATGAAGGGTATTTTTCTTATCATTTTCTCCCAATAGTTGGCACAAGGCAAGAAAACTTGCCAGGACCCCCGACAGCGTTCCAAAAACAGAAAACACGCATCCATTCTTTGGAAGAGAGAGAGAGAGAGAGAACACTTATCGTTAAAATAGCAATTAAAGCCAATGGCATCATCTCTTTTAAATAACAGTGAAATCGGAGCAGCATAAAGAAGGAATAACAGCGACGTGTATTGGTATTTCCATCAGTCCTATTTTGTATGTGGGTTGGACCACCCTGCACCACTGAAGCATCGCGCAGAAGTCTTTTTAACGGATGAGTTCCCCTACAAACTGTTTGGAATTCAATCTGCTCGGGGTAAAGCCAGGGAACGGGATATAGGTCCCCGGAGACCGGCGTACTAGACCACTAATTACCACGAACCTGCAAATAGAAGAATTTGTCAAGTCCAAACCCGACATTCAAGGGGGATACTGCGTTCGGGTAATACGGTCGTTGGAGTACTCGCCTGATAGCTTGGCGTGACGAAATCGAATATTGTAATGCCGGATTCTGCCGGATCGAAATCCTCCGGCGTGATTAGGGTCCGGGCCATTACCGGGGAAGGAGCGAAAGAGTTTTCTTTATTTTCTTCCTCGAATTTTCTTTGTGTGTGGGGTGGTCGCTTGCTTTCTCCCTGTGGTGTTCTTGTTGTAAACTTTAATGTCTACCCCCGCATAAATTGAATGCCTACCAGAGAAGACTGTTTACCGGGATTGGAACGGTCTACTCCACCCCTACGTGTGATAGTCACTGGAAATAAAGTTCGATTTTTATGTTTCTGTTTGCGTAAAGGGGCTTAGGGAGGGAAGGAAGGAAGAATTAAGAATAGAGACAGAACTGTTGGATAAAGAAATGCATGCATATACAGAATTTTACAGATTTTATCCTGTGTACACACACACACGATAGCACTATTCCAATTAATTACCTGAAATTGACATTAAAAGAAAACACAAAAATATATTTGTTCATTTTGATTAATTTAGTAGCTTTAAACACGATATAAAATGTCTAATAAGATTTATCTCCAAATTGTTACGTGAATAAATGAAAGATTAATTCTAAGAGAATATAAATTAAGGGTTGTTTGCAAGATATTTGTTTCTGGAGGTATTTAGCTCTCTGAGCTGTAGAATACACATTTAATATGAAGCTTAACAACTTCATTGTTCAAACAAGTGCTGCCTCACCTGTAACTCCTCATCAAAAACACTAAATTTACAATTAACTCCCTTAATAAATTCATAAAATTACTTGAAACATTATCCATAGGAATTTAAACTTAATAAAATTAAAAGGCTATTTGTATGGAATCGAGATATGATTTTAATGCATGGAATTTAAGAGGAAGACCAGTAGACAAAGGTTTCGAACACAAAAGTCAACATTTAAGTGATGTATTTGAATATTGTATAGAATACTGCTAAGCAAATACAACACACTAAAACATACTCACAGTTACTTCAGGTAAATCATGAGAACATCATCAAATAGAACAACCTTTAAAATATTCGAACTTAACAAAACCAGTGAGTGAATTTTAGCATATTTATATTCAATACGAGATTAGAATACGTATAACAAATGATGGCAGAAAAAACTATTGCCAGATTCTTAAATATATAGTCGATACAGGTAGGAAAAAAATATTGCCAGATATGTAAATGGCCCTCTATTCAAGTATAGAGATAAAATAAATGCAAATTACGCCACGTGACAACTAAACATGTTTACATACATAAATAACAAAAAAAACACCGAAACAAGTTGATGTAAATCATATAAATTAGTTTCGTAGTCAAATAATATTTCTTAGTTTTTAATATTTTTGATTAATTTACTGTAATTTTGAATTATGGAGTAGAGTGAAGAAAACGAATATCGCTGCTTTGCAATAATAAGTATTCAGTAAAATTCTGCAAAAATAAATCAAAAGAATAAAGATCCGTTTTTAATTACTTATTGACGTATATTAATAATTATATCATAAAAAGAACCGTATTAGTAATTAAATTTAAATTTTATGTTATTTTAATTGGTTTCCAGATATTGTTAATAATTTTAGATACAATTCAAATTTCTCGACACCGGGGTTGAACCAAAATTTTTGAAGCATATAATTTAGAACTGGATTTATTTTTATTTTATTATATAAGAAGAGAGAAATTTTTTTAATAAAAACATCCGTTGATCGTGATTTTGAAAATAATGGGAATTTTAAAAAGTTTAGCTCAACTTGATATGGAAGCTCTAGCTATGTCTAGGCACAATATTTTTATTATAGAAACATTTTCCGTAAATGGAAAATGCCTTATAAATACAGTAATACCCCGGACTTTCGCGATAGATGGGACTGAGTGATAACAAAGAAATTCGAATTCGCTTAGTCGGGGTATGATTTGGCATATGAATACGTATAAATTATTTTTATTTGGGGACGCAGACGAAAAAATTTAAAAAAAAATGTTTAGTAAAATCTTAGATATATGTATATATATATATATATATATATATATATATATATATATATATATATATATATATATATATATATATATATATATATATATATATAGCAATGATAGAAAATCGCAAACAGAAGTTATTTTGATGTAGAAGGTTTCATAAAATCTAACAAAGTAATCTGCCGATTCAAAGAATATTTTTCCTCCCGCAAAACGTTCTTTCATAGCATGCTAATAGTCTTTTTTATTCTTTGGTTGTTGTTTTTTTTTTGCTATTCGTTGTTGTCTAAATTTTCAAAAAATTGTAATCCTTTTTCAACTAAGCTATGGTTTTCTGTCAAATTCTCAACCGTCATTCGATCATCTGATTGAATTGGGTTTAAAGACTTAAGTGTTGTTCACAAGTCCCTAACTTCAAAGACTTGCTCTTGCTCCTGTATTTCTATGAGTTCATCAACTATCAGCTCCTAAATTTGGGATTCCAGCAATTCTTGAACGCCATCTCTATCCACTTCTAAATTTATTTGCCTGGCAAGATCGAAAACTTCTTCAATCACATTTCCAATTTCCCCAATTTTTTCCCCTCGAACAAAAGGCGAATCAACGAGATTTGAAAACTGGGAAACAACGGGTTTCTGTTAATCGATTTATTACTAAATGTCATTTTTCCTACACCATTCGCCAAAAAATTTCATTTAAATAAAGTTTTTTCACAATAATATATTCTTAAAACACCCGACTGGGTGGCGTGGTTGGTTTGTCACTGGCTTTCTGCACATAAGGTTGCGGGTTCAACCCCGGCCAAAGTCGGTGTATTTTCATGATGCAGAAAATCGACCAGCAACTATAGCGATCTTTTACATGTAGTATGATTATTCGGCATGTAAAAGATCCCTAGAGTGTTTGATTGGCTTGTTTCTCGGCAAAATTAAAGCCTAGTATAGGTTTTGCATAGTCAGAGCTCAGTTACCTCCCTCTAGAGAGGAAACTGGGCGTCAAAATTACCTGCAAAGATTGATATCCACCTGTATGATGCCGCACTAAAAAGAGATACCAGCTTCTGGGGAATGTATTAGATCTACAATGGTAAAACACCAATCTACTGCCTATTAGAAATATATATATGTCAGGCTCCAGGCCTGCTGGTAAAATGAGGAGGGCTTGATCTCCAAAATAACTTCATTATTTCGCTTCAATCACATGAAATCCAACATGGCGGCTCTTTGGCGCGCAACCGAGTAGAACAATAGACAACATTTCGGCGAGGAGTCACCAGCTAATCCTTTTCGAGTATGCGTTCTCCTTCGTCACCGCTCGTTCTACCTTTAAATAGGCTTCTTTACCCATAAATCCTAACGCGATGGCAAAGAGTTCGCTCTATTTTCATTTATTACTTATTCAATTTTGAAGCTAAACTTTTCAAACCTGACGTATATATATATATTTATTTAAAATAATTTTATATGTACATTCTAATTCAACTGATACTAAATAATAACAAAAAATATCCATTTACACGTTTTTTCAAAATCACGATTCCGAAAATAGTGACCTTAAATTATAACAGTTTTTATTAGTTGGAACATATCATTTTTGAACATTCATTTATTATTACATTTGCATAAAATGTAATTCAAAACGTATCATTTTCCTCCACTTCTACATACAAAACACAGAAATTCTTTTACATATTTTTATTCACCTCTATCCAGTCTCAAACAACATTAATTCCAAAATTCACAAACATTCTCAAATTTAGAACAGCACAATAAACACAATACACGCGTCTTTAAACACTTTTAATCGAAGCCACTTCCCCTAACTACACAATTCATCATACTTCAAAGCCTAATTCCTGACTGACCATCCAAGTCCAATTCCGCTAAATGGCCTTCCCAAACGGCTTTTCCTTACGCAATTAATAATCATCCACCTTCACAGCTTCTTCCTTTTAATATCCGACATGAAATATTCACTTACCCCCCAAATCCTCTCCCCTGAAAGTGACTTGCCAAGTCAACCGAGTTATGCGTTTGCCTTCTAACTCAATATGCACACCATCTTCTTTAAAATTAACTCTGGAGATATTTCCGACCACCAACATGACTTCAGATCTAATAGTCACTTCATCCGTTGCCAGGAAAAGCGGAATGAGTTGCCACAAATGGTTGGCTGGAATTGTAGAGGGTGCTTTTGGACAATAGATTGTAGGAGTTTATTTTGTGTTTGTATTTGTTGTAGATATTTTAAATCAGACACATTTTTCAATTCCTACTATTATATTTCATACTCTCCCTATATATATTTATTTATATACCTATCTTGTTCAAATTTTCAACCGTTAATAAAATCTTTCTATTCATCCCTTCAAGTTCAAATGTATTTTTTTTAACTTGTAGTGGATTACACTTGATGTTAATACCGTTTCCCCAAATATAAATGCATTCATCAAATTAAAAAATGAATAAATAGTACCAAACAAAAATAATAATCTAACAGCATACATAATAAGGAAAATCATTTGTTGTGTTCCCGTAGCGCAATGGAAAGCGCGTTAGTCGTCTAATCCAAATATCGTGGGTTCGAATCCCTCCGGGGATGGCCTAGTTTTGGAGAATGTGATTTCCTTTTTGCTATACTATTTTATTGTAATAATTAAATTTAACGAATGAATAAATAGCAACAGACGAAAAATAGTCCAACACCCTATATTGGAAGGAAAATGGAAAATTGCTTTCTATTTTTCCATTTATGATATTGTGATTCTGTTCTATGTAAATGCATATTTATATTAATTGTAATTTTGATAAAAAATAACTAAATTAAATTTTTCTTTGTTGACCTAAATAGGAAATGACTTAAATTTTTTTTATATTACTTGTGTTTATGTAAATAAATAAAATTTTATAAGCAAATTTTGTGATAATGTTAAGATACCCGTGACCAATTTGGATCAAATCCCGCATTTTTGTTCGTTTCTTTTTAATTTGTTGAATAGACCAAATTTTTGGTTCTACAAAAAATATATTATTTTGTATCTACGTTATATAAGATTGGTTCCTGTTATAACAAATTGCATAAAATTAGAAAAACTGGAAGTGGATCTTTGAAAGTTCGGAACAGTAATTTTGAAAAAGCGCACAAATAATAATATTTTGATAATTAGTATCAGTTGAATTGAAATATACATATTAATTTGTTTTAAGAATATTTTTACTAGAAAAAATTTTATACATACAATTTTTTGGCAAAAATGAAGAAATAATGACAAATTTTCAAAATATTCTCCTTTTTTGAAAAACGTGTCTATAGTAATAATATTTTGAAAATGTACAGCTAAAAAAAAGACTTCTATACGGGAATTAAAGGAAAAATAAAAGACTACGGTTTTTAAAAAATTCCCATTATTTTCAGATTTATGAACAATTGAAATAATTGCGAGTGTTTTGTTAAAATTTCTCTATTCTGATATAATGTGATATAATCTTCACTTCTAAAATTTTTTCAAAAAATTATTTCAACGCCA